>OY720453.1:24222623-24792623 GCA_963082715.1 Harpalus rubripes | reverse complement strand
ACCACAAAACTGCCGTTTGTCCTCGTCGCCACCGGTGCGAATTTTTCACTTTGGTTTGGGAGAGCCTTAAGAATTACGAACTCGGTTAATTAGACAAAAGTTACCCTATTAGGACTCCAATTTATTGGTGTATGATTAGATTGTATAAATAGGCTTTAGGATCCGGGAGAAATTTATTTAAACGGAGAAAGAATTGTGAAAAATTCATGGACCTCGCTGGGATTCGAATCCAGAGCCTCCTAGACTAGTCGGGCGCTCTACCAATTCAGCCACGAGTTCCCGTCGAAGTCCATGAATCTTTCATAAGCCTTTTTACAAATCGTAACGAGTACACTCTCACAATTTGAGAGATAAATACTCAAGGCTAACATTGCGCAGTACATATTATATTATTGTGAACTGACCGTCATAATAGGCAATGACAAATATAAATCGAAATTTGATAAACGTTTCTGTGCTAATTATGTAAAAAATAGTCATTAAAATGAAGAAATTAAACTTCAAAATGCTGATTTTTTTGTTGCGCGGTAGAAACCATTGTTTTTAAACAATAAATTTAATAATTGTACCTGCAGCTTTTTTAAAAAAAGAACACAGCTAAGTGTTCGATAAATGTTATACATGGTTGGAAAGCTACAAAAATTCTCTTTTCAATATGGCGTCTATAAAAAAATTAAAACTTTACAATATAACTTCAAATCCAACAGTGATAAAATAATTTGATCATTGCTTTTCGAAAGAATATAAAAAGCCCTAATATTTCATACTTAGAAAAAAAAATACATTTACACCTAAGTACAGGTGGAACAAATTCTAGTGTAGTGTACGTCTTTATGGACGAATTTTTTGAGACAAGAATGTAGACTTATTATACATTATTGAAAATAAAGGTTAATAATAAAATCTGATAAACCCACAGAAATATATAGAAAATTACAATATATCCCAAATATTAGTTGTAAAATTAGAAATCATCTAAATAATAATAATAATAAAAATGTAACACTGGCATTATACAACAAGAAAACTTTAGGCAACCTTTTAATAAATAAAAAAATTGTAAAAAATAGAGATAACTTAGATTTAAGTGGTGTTTATGAAATTAGATGTAATAACTGTGATTTTGTTTATATTGGAAAAACCATACGTTCTTTTAGAATTAGATTCAAAGAACATCTCCGCGCTTATAAGTTAACCAAACCAGAATGTTCAAATGTTGCGAAATATCTGTTGGAAAACAACCATAGTATGTCCAGCGATAATATAAAAATCTTACATGTCCAGAACAAAGGACTTAAACTAAATTACCTAGAAGCTTTGGAAATCCATAAAGCGGTCAACTCTAATAAAAACCTTATGAATGAAGAATTAGATTTAGTTTCTTCACCCTTGTTAAAACCCCTATTTTGAACGTTTGGTTTCTCCACATTTAAATGTTTATGACTATTCTTATCGGTATATTTTTTCTTTGAAATCCTGTACATTGTTGAACCATCTTAGGTATTTATATAGTAACTTGATTATGTCTTCTTCATTCTTCGTGTACTTCTGATGATGGCATCACTGCCGAAATACGTATAAAGTATTAAAGATTCTTATTTTGAAACTTATAACCAAGTGTTTTATTATTAACCTTTATTTAAAATGATTCAACGAGTGCCTACAGCAACTTCAATTAATATTATCATTATTGAAAAGTTTATAACATAAGGTAAAGTTGAGATTATTTTCAACATTTCTCATTTAAAAAATATTATGTTTTTGTTCTCGCGAATTATTAAGTTTTTAAAAAATCTAATTACACTACGTAAAAAAACTGATGTGGACGTCACACGACTTCTTTGTACGCAAGACCAACATGAAATATAGACCCAATTGCACGTATTTGACGTAATTTGACATTTAACATTATTTTTTTATTTTTTTTTGTATTTTTTTTGTCCTAATCCATAGCAAGCTTTAGTACAAAAACCATGCGCGAGCAGACACGTTATTCGAGCGACCTTGACTTGCTTGGGATCAGCTGATTTGTGTGCGCATGTCATTTTGACAAGAACATTGTCAATTTGACAAGACCAATGTTTTTACTTATGTTGATTTTGAATTGCTAAAATGTTAATATTTTATAATTTTTGGGCAGTAAAACACATGAAATTAAAAATAATAACGTTTTAGAAGTTAAAAATCAAAATAAGACAAAACATTGGTCTTGTCAACATGACATTGTTCTTGTCAAAATGACATGCGCACACAAATCAGCTGATCCCAAGCAAGTCAAGGTCGCTCGAATCACGTGTCTGCTCGCGCCCTGTACGTACGTACAGATGTCACGACGAAATTAGTCAAAATGAATTCAAGGATGGTTAAAATGGATATTTCCGTTGAAATCTGAAAACCGAAATTTTTCGCGATTACAATACTTCCTTTACTATGTATAAGGAAGTAAAAATTATATACTTTTTGGTTTTTGTACTAAAGCTTGCTATGGATTAGAACAAAAAAGTACAAACAAATAAAAAAAATATTGATAATGTCAAATTACGTCAAATACGTGAAATTTTATAATTGGGTCTATATTTCATGGTGGTCTTGCGTACAAGGAAGTCATGTGGTGTACATATCATTTTGTTATGTATAGATTTTACTTACTACTGGCACCAATAAGCAAATCATGATCATCATAGGCGATTACAGTCGGACTTAGAGCCATCATATCAGTACTGTCGATTTCTTCAATTTGGGTAAATTGTTCTCGGACGTTTTCAGGGATATTCGTAGAGAACAAATTCAGCAAATCCTGGCTTACACTGATTTCGACATGTGTACTGTTTAGTCGTTTGTATTCTAAAACTTTTAAACCGAATTCTGCGGTGGATGCATTAATTATCTCTGGAGGAATATATTTTACCTAGAAAAAAATATATTTAAGATTCACGCTTTTTGCCCATTAAGGTAGCACTTCCTAGACGCGACAAATCGTAGTGGCATGTCGCCGCGGCTCATCATAAATAATAAGTGGTCGCGCGGCTTAGCTGTTTTGTAGAAGACGTTTTTAAAGTTTTTCACAAAATTTGATTGAACGTAGATAACATACAAAACTAACAACGTATGCCGAATGGTTATAGTAAATTTAATTGTACGCAGCTTTTATTATAACTATTTTTATCCAAAATAATGCATATACGAGTGACAGATAAAACACTATGCTAGTCAATTTCTCGCTAATCATCTTTAATAGTGATGCACGACGAGGCAAGAGTACTCTCGCATCTCGTCTCGTCTCGTTGCATTATGAGAGACGAGAACGAGAGCGAGATTGCAATTTAAAATTCGAGGCGAGGTCGATATAACAACTGTGAGAGGCGACAAATCTCGCGAGATTCTCGCAATAAAAAGTATTTGTAACTTTATAGCTTTGATTTATAAATTCAATAAAATATGCACCGTACGAGGAGTAGAGACAACGCTAATTTATGCATAGAACATGTAAATGTGAAAATTATATGAATTCACAATATTTTTTGGCTCTATTTAGAGTCGATTAGTATCGGTCTCTGAGCGAGAAAATGCAAAAATAAAGACAAAATCGGTATTGCATCCAATAGAACTAGTTTTCTCTAATATTTCAGCCCCTAATTCACCACAGTTAAAACCACGGTTAATAAAACTTGTCGCCCTTGAAAAGTAAAGGATGTTATATTAAGCGTCGATGGGAGCCAACAGGGAGAGAAGTGGAGTGATTGGTTGCCAGCGGGTTACCAGTGTAGCGGTTTTTTATGACTTAATGTTACTTAAATATTGGCATATATTTAATGAAAAAGTGTAGGTACTTTTAGTTACAAAAAATATTTTTTTAATGTTTAATTCGTTTTACTGATGACAGAATGTGTGCGTATTGAAATAGTTTAGAGATCACAATTTGATGATAAATTGAATATTTTAGAGGTAAATTAAATTATTTACTAACTTATCACATTTTCTGGTGATCATAAATGAATAAAGATTATGTTCGTATTGAAATAATTTGGTGACCAGAATTTAGTGTTTCGTCTCTTTATTATAGTTATACGACTGCAAATACATGGAAGACGATGCTATAGATGCGAACTTGTCTCTTGTAGTTAAATAGTTACGTAAATAAGTAGTGCGCAAGCGCTTATTTTTAAAGCGAGACTCTCGCGAGACTCTCGTGCGAGAACGAGATGAGACCCAAAAAAATTGCGAGAACGAGAGCGAGATTACAGATCCGAAAATGAGACGAGATCGATATTTTATATTTCTCGTCTCGTCTCGCATCGCGTGCAATACTATTCCTTAATCAGTTGCTAGAATTATAAAATATGTAGGTTTGTATTTAAATGGCGGGAGGTATCAGGTTTTTTTCTTTCTTATTTCTTTTTACTTACCGTCCTTAAATCGATATACAGGTTGCCTGAATTGTATCTAGAGGCAACTCGGTGAGCGTTTAAGCAGTCAGCGGTAGGAGGAATGAATTTGAATCCCTTAGATTGTTGTAAACATTTCTCGTAATCTTCCAAAGATTCCAGTTGCCTTTGTTTTTCATTTGCCTGAAAAATTATTCTTTAATATTCTGTAATCAAAATATTAATCTGTTGTGCGTACACTATAAAGTTCGGTTATTGTAAAATATTGGTCGGTGGGGCAATCTTCAGAAATGTTTAGATCATTTCCAGCTCGGAATCGGATTTTGGTTGTTGTTTTGGTTGGTTCCACGGGCTCCAAAGAGAATTTATTCACTCTTCTGTTCGGGTACAGTTCTTCACGGTTCAAACATATCTGGAAAATACCGGAAGAAAATTAGTAAAGTACAGTCATTCCTGTATATACAGCATGTACTAGGACGAGCTTACGCTATCGTTATTTTTAAAACTATTCAATATTATTTTACGAAATTTGGTATCTAGAGGTTTTTCAACATGCCCGTTTCTGATAAAATATTTTCAAAACAGTAGCACTTCCGGTTTTACCGGAAGTAGACCCTAACATTCTTATTTTAAATGGAATGCTACATTTTTACCTTCCGTCACCTTTAGGTAAGGAAGGTATTGTCTTTGGTCAAAAAAATCGGTGGTGAGTTTTTGATGAATAAGCACGTTTTAGGGTCCCTAGAATACGATTTTGCTATTTTTACGATGATGTCTGTATGTCTGTGTGTGTGTGTGTGTGTGTGTGTGTGTGTGTGTGTGTGTGTGTGCGTGTGTGTGTGTGTGTGTGTGTGTGTCTCTGTGTGACAAAATTTTCTAATGCGATAACTCTAATACTACAATTCCAAAAATTATAATTCTTTCGTATTCCTCTTCGTTACATCCATGTGAAGAGCTGATTAGATTTTGGTTATAATTGGTCAACCGGAAGTACCCTCATTTGAAGATTTTAACAGTTTTTCTTGAAAAAACGATGTTAAATATTATTTTTTCACATTTAATGTTATTATAAATATGAAAGAATTATTTATTCTCTATACGATTTGAATTCATTTTATACTTCATATTAAATGGACATAGAGTTAAAAAATTATAAAAAAAATAAATATCATATATATTAGTCAGCTTTGCTATAACTTTGAAAACAGCTGCTACATTAAGAAAATTCTGATTGAAAGGTGTCAGTGTCAAGTGCAGTTGACAGTATGTTTATGTTATAATTTTACTGGAAATATAGGATCTTTTGTTAGAAACTTGCTGTATGGAATTTGTATATAATACATACAACTATACAACTGCCTTAAGGTAATGTACAAGAAATATAATCTTTTACAAGGAACTTTATGTATGACATTTATACAAAATACATAGAACTGACGGAAGGTAATGTGCTGGCCACATCAGATTTTTTATTTTACCATTGAATACGGCAGAAAATTTTACTTATGAAACCATAAAAAAAATTTACTCGTGATCAACCACTTCCGGCGTAATTAAACTTTTTTTGATTTTTTCATTAATAACGGCCACTTTTTTATCACTCTATATCTCGAGAATGCAAAAGAATTTTTATAATCTGTAAAATCAGTTTTATAAAGAAAGCTTTTCTTTACAATAATATAAGTTAAAAAAATTCAAATAACTCAGTTTTTATTATTTAAATGAATTCTTCTTTAAAAATAGGGGTAGTTTATGTAGCATGTCCTATGTTGAAAGTTGATAGATTTTTAGTAAAATATTTAAATTGCATTTATTTACATTAGTTATTAAATTTAATTTGAGTGAGCCATGGTGGAAAAAGACAAAAATTATGTTTAGTATTATTTTTGATTTTAATGAAATTTTATGAATTACTATTATATTAAATGTAAAATACGAAGTAAACAGAAATAGTAAATATAACATAAAGCTAAAACAAGATGTTCATAGCCAACTAAACTAGACTTATAAATACAAATACTAATGCATGCAATTTAAATATTTTCCATTTTACTAAAAATCCATCCACTTTCAACATTGGACATGCTACACAAACTACCCTTATTTTTTGACGAAGAATTCATTTACATAATATAAAATAAAATGGGGTGTTCCATTTAAATAATTGAGCTTTTTTTTTGAATTTTGTGAACTTTAAGTTTACGTTCACGTAGAAATTACAATTTTCAAAAATTGTCGATTATTAATTTCTTTTCAAACTGTTTTTACAAAGTATAAAAATTTGTTTCCATTCTCGAGATATAGAGTGATAAAAAGTGACCGTTAATAGTGAAAAAATCAAAAAAGTTTTTTATGGTTTCATATGTAAAATTTTCTCCTGAATTCAATGGTAAAATAAAAAATTTAGTGTCTACTTCCGGTAAAACCGGAAGTGCTACTATTTTGAAAATATTTTAGCTGAAACGGACATGTCGGAAAACCCCTAGATACCAAATTTCGCAAAATAATATTAGATAGTTTTTTAAAATAACAATAGCGTAAGCTCGTCCTGAGACACCTGTACAGTATGCAGTTAACCTAAATAAGTTTATTTGTACACTTGTGCGTTCGTATTAAAAACGTATTGGCTCGTATTACGAACGCACTATTATAATAATAACGCTAATATGAAGTTATAAGTTTATTTTTTATTTTTTTATATTCTTATAAGTTTAAAGAAAGGCTCTCCCATACTAACGCGAAAGATTCGCAGCGGTGGCGACAAATTCGCGTTCTTTGCGGCAACGAAATTCGCGTGTGTATGCACACCAAAGCGTCAGTTTAGCGGTAGCATTTGCGACAATATACACCACATCAGATAATGAAAAGGCACGTTTATTGATGGCTTTAGACCTTAACCTTAAACGATGCACATAAAGCCAGTTTTCTATTTGTATACCGCTTTAAATCCTGTACCTATTAATTAAATTATCAGGAGAAAGAAAATAAAGTGGATTCATTCATGAAATCAAAGAATAAGGATTTCGGAGGATTTCATACATTGATGCCACAATTTCTACAAGATAGAACGGTTTTATATTTACATAACAATATGGACATTGAGTATTTTATTACCATTTACCATTTTCATCTATTTTTCTGTAAATGTCATAATGAAATCACTAGCGAATATCCAGCGACGGCGACAAAAACCGTGCATACAGCAAAAGTAAATAAATCGCTGCAGTTTCGCGAACGTATTACTCGATAATTTCGCGCCAGTTTGGTGATTGTCACTTGTCGCTGTCAGGCGACGACAATTTGGAAAAGTGAAAGTTTCGCTATCACTGCGAATACTTCGCGTTGTTTTGAGAGAGCCTTAAACGTTAAATAATACGGGCAGTGTTTTGACCAGATCATACCTTTTTCTACGCCTTTTATGAAAAGTAGGTAGATACCTTTAATCCATTTACTTTTGTATAAATAGAAATGTAAGAACTAAACAGTTTTAACAATATTTTACTTTGAGCCTACAAAATCTATGTCGATATTATCATACTAATGAGCATCTGTCAATAATAAATTCAGGTCTTATTATTGAGAAGTAATGTGCTGCACACAGTATATTTTTTTTCTACAAATCTATTAAAAGTGGGCTTTTTAATGTTTGTTTTTAGCGTTAAAATAGTTATTTGTGTATCAAGGTTGTAAAAGTGATCTTTTTTGGCCGAATCTGTAGATTGCAGCCGAGGCGACCGCCGAGGCCAGCAAATCAGATGAGGCTAAAAAAGAACTTTTAACCGAGGTGCACACAACATTTTTTATTTCACATTTTTGACAGTGACAGTTATCTGACAATTACATATATTTGGTTATTCATGTCACTTGCAGAGTGCTTTGCTCTATCACCTGGACAACTCACAAAACAATCTGTTTTGTACTGTTGTGTTGTTTACTGTCAAAATATTTTAAATCGTGGTGAAAACGTGTGTATCTCGTGATAAAATATCTACAGTTATTAACTGAGAAGCAAGAAAATGAGCAGTTCAGATAGCGAAGATATCTCTAATACTCCGCCAGAAATACATGAAGCTGCGGGTAGGGCGACGTTAAATTTATTGCCCGAAAAGTCCCAGAAAATTTATCTTAAACAATTTGATATGTATTTTTGAAGAATGGTGCAAGCTACATAAAATTAAAAATTTAACGGAAAATGTGTTTCTTGCGTTTTTTTTCGGAGAAAGCTAAATCATTAAAAGCTTCGACGTTGTGGTCTTGCTATTCTATGATAAAATTAACCGTGATGGTAAAAAAGGATATCGATATCAGTAAATTTTCAAAACTCATTGCGTTTTTAAAGAAACAAAACGTGGGCTACAAAGCAGAAAAATCGGCGATATTTACAAGAAGTGAAATAATAAAATTCTTGCGAGAAGCGCCGAATGAAAATTATCTCATGTGGAAGGTAGGTATTCATTTTTTTTTATACATATGCACATAGTTTAAATGGTTTACTTTTTCATGAAGGTTTGCTTGATAATTGGATTAGCTGGAGCATGCAGGAGATAGGAGTTACGAAAAATAGCGATGGATGACATTCAAGATAAAGGTGATATGCTGATAATTACAATCCCAGAGACAAAAACAGGAAATAAAAGAATTTTCACCATAACCGATGAAATAGTCGAAGAATTAAATGCTTTAGAGTTATACAGGCAATATTTAGTCCTACGTCCTCCCCATACAAGCCACAAAACGTTTTTTGTTAACTATCGCCAAGGAAAGTGCAGCACTCAAGTTATAGGAGCGCATACATTTGGAAAAATTCCAAGTCTAATTGCAAAATATTTACAATTGCCGAACCCCAACAATTACACAGGCCACTGCTTCAGAAGAAGCTCAGCCTCACTCTTAGTAGAAGCAGGAGGCGATATTTTAATGCTAAAACGGCATGGCGGTTGGAAATCTTCGACTGTGGCTGAGGGTTATGTGGAAGATTGCATAAACAGCAAAAAAGAAATTTCAAGCAGAATTCTTACAGGTAGAGATGGAGCTTCAACTTCCTTTGTTACCACCAACAATGTAATTGAGACTGAAAATTTGGTGGTGGATGTGAACAATTGCAAATCTGTAACAACTGGCAGTCAAGCATTGTCCACTACCTCTGCAAGTGGAATGAACTTTTCTAAATGCACTAATTGGACATTTCATATTAGTATTAATAATAAGTAAAATATAAATTAATTAGTATCATTTAAATATTTTCTATTCATGTTATAATTGTAAATTTAATATCTTGGCTATATTTTAAGTTAGTTTTGTTGTCTGTTCATTTAAATGGTTTCAATTCATGTTCTAATTTTAAGTTTAATATCTTGTCTATATTTTAAGTTAGTTTTGTGTTTTTGTTCATTTAAATAGTTTCTATTCGTTGTAATTGTAAGTTAAATTGTAATTATTTCTAAATATATGTATTTGTCTTTTAGGGAGTATTGAATTTACTATTTAAACAAACGAGTGATTGTAGCGGCCGTAAAGTAAATGCGGCCGTAAAGTTGTTTTTGACAGATGTCAAAAAAAAGTGACACTTTACGGTTGTCAAACGATACGTAAAACAACTATTTATGTAATAGCCGCCTAAAAATGTAATTTTATGACACCAGTGTTAAAAGTGACAGATCATTGTTACTTTTGATACTAGTGTTAAAAGTGAATGTCAAAAAATTATTAGAATTACAAATTTAAATAAAAAAAATAGTGTTTGTAGAAAAAATAGTGTATGATATATGTGTTAAAAGTGATTTTATTTTATTCGAAGGTTTGGATCACTCCGCTACGCGTCGTGTTCCAAACTTCCTTCTCACAAAATAAAATGTCACTTTTAACACTTATATAATAAATAACTATTCTTACCTTAGCTGTTTCATTTCTACGTGGTCTGTTTTCAAAATATAGTTTAATATCGTAGTTTTGCTCTATGTGAGGTTGAGTTTCTGTATCGGGTGCTACTGACTTATCCGTAAATACCATACTGATGTTAAAATAGGTCAGTACTTCTGCATCGTGGGATTTTCTGTTGGTTAACGCTAGAGTGAATTCAAATTCATCACTACTGATTGGGTCTCTGTCGTTTCTGATGTCGTTGGTATCGAAGTCTAAATCAATCACAGTCTATAAAAAAAAGAATTGTTTTATATACGTCTAAATGTAAAGTATCGCTTCCTTTATATGTTTCATTGGCTAGAAGAATCACTGTACAGATCTATGTCTTTATTAGCTGTATTCTTTTTGACCCAATTGTAACAGCTCAGTAAACAACTGAGTTGAGATGAAGTGAGCTGTAATGTATGCAAAAAGAACAAGTTTAATTCTATTTTATCATTTCCTTCTTCACCGATAGTATTTGCTGTAGCAGCTGTCAAAATTATTGACCTATTTTATGATCTATGACACTGTTTACAAACGAAAAATGGATAATATTGAAAATATATTACTGTAAGTATATGTGTATATATGAATATTAAATTCGTTCTATTATACATATAACCTTAAAATGCAAACTGAGTGTTTCAAATCATTTTGAGTTTTGTAAACTGGTAGTGTAGCATCGGAAAGGGGGGAAGTGAGTTTACTCATAACAACTAAGATCAGTTAAGTCAAAAAGAAGAACGATTTCCTGAGTTTATCTGAAGTGATCTGAGATGAGCTGAGATTTTGTCCAAAAAGAATACAGCTGATGTATTAGACATCCTGGTTTATACTTTAACGTCCAAATGGTTATATACGAGGGCAGTTTACAAAGAAATCTACCTAACCATGAAATAAAAGACGAACGATAACAATTTTTGTTGTCAGATTTGTGGGACATTTTAAAGTTCATACCGTGGTTCATACAGTCAAATCGTATTATTTATTACAGTTTAGAGTAGAATTTTGGGTTAAAAAATGAGTGAAACTAAATTGAAACATCAGAGTGTGACTAAATTCTTAACAAAAGAAGGCAATGGTTCTAAAATTATTTATGAGCGAATGGCGGCTGTGTAAGGGCAAGGGCCTCAAGTTATTTTAAAGTAAAATTTTGGTGTAAACATGTTAATGGTGAAGGGATTCGATACAGGATGATCCAAAATCTGGTCGACCACTTGAAGCAAATTGAAAAATTGGTGCTTACAGATCGACGGTTGAAGGTTTCTGTTATTGCCAAGGAACTGTCTTTATCTGAAACCAGTGTCCATGATGATTTGGGCATGAGGAAGCTGTCTTCATGGTGGATACCCAGAATCGTTCACAAAGCGCGTAAAGTTGCAGACATTATCAGGGACTGCGGTTTTACACAACTACGCCATCTATGTACCTTATAGCCCCGATTTAGCACCTAGTGACTTATTTTTATTTAAAAATATAAAAAAAATTCATAGGGGAAGATGATTTGAATCAGACGAGGAGTTAATGTATGTTGTTCATAGTTACTTTGCAGATCTTTCAAAAAAAAATTTTTTTTAACGAAATGGCACAGTTGAAAAAAATGTTGATAAAAGTATGTTAGTGTTGAAGGAAGTTATGTTGAAAAATAAAGTATTGTTCAAGTTCAATGTGTCTTCTATCATAGCTAGATAGATTTCTTTATAAATTGCCCTCGTAGCAAATAACACCCAACGGCGTGTTACGAGTTGTTACTATGGTAATGTTGTCAAGAAATTGATATTGACTACGTTTATCTCGATAATTCAAGCGGCTTCAAGTATATTATGACTTGAAAAATCCTATTGGTTTATCTCAGCGGATTGAAAATAGGATTGAGTTATTTTCATTCTTCTTTATATTCGTGTTGACTAAAAAAAGATAGTTAAATACTCGATCATGCAGAAAGACAGAGAGAGGTATATGATCTAATTTCATGCTGGATATATAACCCCAAAATCTAAAAATTGTCATGTTGTTAAATGTCTTCTCTTTCAAAAACATTAAAAAAATATTTGTTTCTTCATTACTCTAAATATTTCGCTTTTCGACAATTTTACTAAGTTTTTTGTCGCGACTATATAAAATGAGGTAAAATGCAAACAGCCAACATTGCAGCATATTGCGGATGTGCGCATGCGTAGTTACATTATTTGAAGCTTCACTGTTTATTTCGACAGAAGTCAAGCCGCTTCATAAGTCCAAGCCTGTCATTTTATAGGCTTGACTTGACACTTTCAAGCGGCTTGAAATATTAATCTCGATCGTTTATTTCGAAGATTGAAATTGGATTTACTAAATTCAAGCGGCTTGAAACGTCGAGATAAACGTAGTCATTGATACCGAGATAAAGCATAAAAAACAAGTAGACGCATTCGTAGCCTACCTATTCCGTAAATTTTATTAAAACTCTCTGATTCGTAATCCATAGAATATTAAATATTACTGTCGGGCGTTAAACGTTGAACGCACCACGGGAGTTAAACGGACAATAATGGCTTCGGTCAATGTACACACAGCAAGTCAGAGGCCTTCGGAAAGTACACTATTTACCTCAGGCGTTATTGTCCTTATAACACCCTCGATACGTTAATTACTATAACACAACTTAGATTAGGTTCCGTATGTTTAGAAAAATTACAAGCGAAAATGTCCAAATATTCATTTTACAATAATTCATCTAGTTAATTTAGAAAACGACTAGATGTTTTAAAAAAGATGGATTTTACAATCTGCCTACGACACAAATATTTATACTAAAAAAATCATCTAGTCGCTTTTTTAGGCGGGTGCTCAGACGGTTTAAAGAAGGTATGTAATTATTAGAAGTTACCTCCTGCCCAACCCGTATAATTTTTTTCTTTGTGACGAGTTTTACTTACAATTTAATGGTTCTGGTTCTTAGCTTACACCTCTACAGTATTATATTATGGTATGAGATATTTGAATATCTACAGAATATTTTTCTAGTTTGCAATAGGTTACATTATACGGTGGGGTCTCACTAATCCGAACTAATTAATACAGAGGAGTGATCGGATTAACGAAAAGTTTGTATTATAGATTTTAATTAAAAATTGCAGATGAAAAAATGAATTAACAAACGGGAAATATCTATGATTTAAATAAAAATGTGAATTTTTTCACCTTAGTCTTCTCAAAATTCTTATAGCGTTTTTAGCTTACACAGTGCAAGTGCGCACTGAGTGCAACATATCATGTGAGCACATTAAACGAGTTCTGCCCTCATCCGGTGGTTGAAAGCGATTTTGTTTAGCCGCGATATTTGCACTGACACTATTGCACTTGCCTAGGGAGTCATAGCGTTTTCAGCTTACAAGTCGAGTGCGCACTGGTGCACACTTTTTTGCACTGAACGTTTTCAGCTTATCATTGAGTGCAAAAATTAGTCAGCTGATGCGTTTTCAGCTTAAGAAAAAGTTGCAACGTGCACTGGATAAGTGCGACTTTTGTGCACTGACTCCCTAGGCAAGTGCAATAGTGTCAGTGCAAATATGGAGAATGAGGGCAGAACTCGTTCAGTGTGGTCATGTGATATGTTGCACTCAGTGCGCACTTGCACTGTGTAAGCTGAAAACGCTAGTGTACAAAAATCGCACTGAGCCAGTGCACGGTGCAACTTTTTCTTAAGCTGAAAACTCATCAGCTGACTAAATTTTGCACTCAATGACAAGCTGAAAACGCTCAGTGCAAAAAAGTGCGCACCAGTGCGAATTCGACTTGTAAGCTGAAAACGCTATTAAACTGCACTGCCACCGGATGAGGGCAGAACTCGTTCAGTGGGGTCACGTGATATGTTGCATTCAGTGCGCACTTGCACTTTGTAAGCCGAAAACGCTATGAAAACGTAACAAATAACTAAATTTACCCTCAATGACAAGCTGAAAACGCCCAGTGTAAAAAAGTGCGCACCATTGCGCACTCGACTTGTAAGCTAAAAGCGCTATTACTTTCCTGTTTCATTCTGTCTCTCACACACACACATTCTGTCTTTACCACATTTCTTAAAAAATGAGTCTAATTTTCTACTCGGAAGACATCGTGTATCTTCGGGTACTCTTATGTACTGTGGAGAATTTAGAATCCCGACTGAGCAGATCGGATTACTGGATTGTTCGGATTAGAGGGATTCGGATTAGCGAGATTTTACTGTAGTATTCTTCACGCAGAAATGGCATTGCACAATAACAAGTACATGATGATTCGTAATTTATGTAATTTCTTTTGCACAGTTTACATAATTTGTTCATAAGGCGATGTATGCTGTACCGTAGCACTGTACACGAAATAATTTAGAACTCTCAACATAGCATTATGGTTTCTCGTATTGATTTACGTGATTTATCAATAATGCCATAAAAAATATCGAAAAGGGTTAGAATAATGGACTTGTTGCCATGTGTATTTCTTGAAGCAGAAAAAGATAGTTTCCACATATTATAGAGCGAATTGAACTACCTATAAACTACTTATTATTGCGCAATGTCATCCTTACGTGAAGAATAATTATAGATATCTTTACCTCAGAGGGTTCATTCCAGACCGGTTCAGTTCTGATCGAAACGCTATACAAGTCCTTATCTAAGAAAGTGGTGTAGAGCGAGTAGTGCCAAAGTAGCACAATTGGTTTACCGTACTGTTCAGCGCTGTAAACAAAAAAAATTCTGTAGTAGATTTTAAAGTGTGCTTTTTTCTACTCAAAATAGTAGATCAAGTAACACTTTAACGCAAAGATAGTTATATTAAAAAAAATCTGATGTGGACACCACATGGCTTTCTTGTATGCAAGACTAACATAAAAAAGTCGTATAGACCCAATTATAAAATTGCCGTAATTTAACGTAACATTAATTTTTTTTATACTTTTTGTCCTAATCCATAGCAATCTTTATTACAAAAACCAAAAAGTATATAATTTTTAAATTTACATATCTCGCTTATACAAAGGGCTAATTTAATAATATTGGATGTGCTAGACGCAGAATTTAATTCTCTAAAACTATTATTTGAAGCATTTATTTCTAAAATCAAAATAAAACCATTTTATTCAAGAAAAACTGTTAATAACTTCAGGTAATATATCACTTCTGGTGAGTCTATTTTAACCAAAATCTACTGTTATTCCCATTGACATAAAAGTCTTATATACCAAATTTGAAAAGTTTTAGATTACCTATATTTTATAATAGTTTTTCATTAAAATCTATTATAGGCTTCAAATAAAGTTCCACTTCTGGAATTTATGTAATGACCAAAAAGGGAGGTGCACGTACATACGTACGTTCAGATGTCACAACGAATTTAGTCAAAATGGTTTCAGGGATGGTTAAAATGGATATTTCCGTTGAAATCTAAAAACCGAAATTTTTCGCGATTAAAATACAATCCTTTACTTTGTACAAGAAAGTAAATACAATTAATATTATACCATATCATTATTTATTTAACAATAACAAAGCATTTTCTCGTACTGTAGCAGATTCATTTTACGGGAATTTTTTGTCTCAAAAAATTGTTTTTCTTTGGTAACAAATGGCATGATCAAAGAATTTTATTTGTTAATATTAGGGAGTTTTGGTTGCTAAGCAATATCATATTTTTTGTTACTTGTACGTGAAATTTGAAGACGTAATACGTCCGTCAGGGGCAAAAGACAGGCCAGTTAACGTACGTCTGCTATAACCTTGTCGTACGTGAAATTTGAAGACGTAATACGTCCGTCAGGGTTAAAAGACGGGCCAGTTAACGTACGTCTGCTATAACCTAGTAACACATAATTTAGTTTAAAACGTTAGAACCAGAAACCAGAAACTTTTTGTTTTGCAGTCAGAACTATCGTACAACTGTCATAAAATTTCGAAATTTCTTATTTATTCCTTAAATTGGGTAAAATGTTTAAAATTGAGAGAATTTGCCATCGACGATAATTTGAGATTGTTAAGAAATGTAACAGAGATGAACCTTTATGAAAATACTCGTATGTGTAGTTGGAACATCATGAAAAATAACCTGAACACAACTACAATTTTTTTCTTTCAGAGCTGTATTTAGCAAACATTAAATAGTTATTCCATTTATGTTTGATTTCTTTACCAAAATACAATGAAAATGACAGATATTGAAACAACTGTCATTTGAACGTCAAAATCAACGTACGTGTTGTTAAAACGTAATGCAAAATCTAAACCTTTGAAAACCTGTTACTTTGTACGTCCGTTATTAAAGACGTATCGGTACCGTTGACGGAATCTTCTCGTACGTCATGCAAAAACTCCCTATTATCGAGGTATTTCACATGTAAGAAAAAATCTTTGCACAAGTTTTTTCTGTAAAATAATTTTTTCCCTATGCTCATTGTAATATAATTTACATGTTTCAAACATTTATTTATAATCTATACATCGTTTTATTTACAAATTGATATAGAACTTGAGAGCCCACCGTTTTTGCATACTATTTAATAACTCTTGAATAACGAAATTTGTATGCCAATCATTTGTCAATGTATCGTATATGGATAGTCCGTGATGTTAATTTAGGCTGCTTGGTTGTTAGGGGTACCTACAGATCATAAGTTACCTGCTTCCACTATGAGATAATTAAAAATTTCGGGTTAGTTTTACTTTTGTATGTATCGATATAAACTTAATTCTTATACCAATGTTCAATGTTTATATATTTATATAAATAACGTAAAACTGTTTTCCTATTGGCTATGAATGACGTGCTACGTGCTCCGACGTCACAGGAGTGGGTTTTTTATGACTAATTCTGGCGCCAATCTTTTTTTTAATTATTTACGAAAATAATAAATTATTATAATTTTTTTATTACTATGAAAGTGTAGCATTAACTTTCATTTAAAATACTTTTAAAAAAATGTGAAACCGGCTCATTATATATACCCCAGTTTTTTGCTATTATGATATTGTGAACTCGATATTAATTTTGACCATTTACGATACATGACTATAGTCATATCTCTATCTAAACTCTAAACCTACGGTTCATTTTTATCGGAACATTAAAATATTTCCTTAAACAAAAAAGGTACAAATATCATGGCAAACTGATAATGCATTCAAGTTTCAAATTATGATAAATGAATTCCTAGTTTTTTGATGAAAATAAAAGTATCATTTAATTTCAAGAATGAATGATTTCCGTTGAAATCAGAATTAGAATTCAGGACTGATTTAGGACCTTTCCAAAAATTTAAATAATAATAATAATATAAATAGAAAGTAAAACAGTCATTTGTTCCTAATTTTTTAATACCTATATAACGTGTACTATATTCTCTTAGATATGTGTATATTATTCAGGCCCGGTTTTTCCACCTCTTGATAAACTGCTAGTTAACTTTTCTGCTAGAAGTTAAATAAAAGAAAAATATCGCGTAGTACAATAAATTGACGTGTGTATAATTTTCTTAATTTATGATCTAATATCGACTCGATATTTTTATTTTATCTGGCAGTAAAGTTAACTGATACTTTATCCACAGATGAAAAAAAAAGTTCCAAAACGATTAATTTTGACATTTCAAAAAACGGTATCTGCGTGACGCAAATTTCTTCATACGTAATTTTGTACGTGAAAAAATTAATTTATGAATTTAATAGTTGGTGAATGTTTACTAATCTTATTCTATTCAATTAAAATACTTACAAAGAATTAGACTTGTGTGTGGATAAAACTTCGAGAGGAGTAAAATGTCTTCTTGGTTCTAACTCATCAAGAGTAATTTGAATTGAACTCTTAGTGGATTCGTGTACATTAAAATGCACTCCAAGATATTCACCAATACGTGGACCAGTTAATTTCTAAAATAAGTTAACATTAAAATATATGTATTTAACTTTATATAAATTTGATTTCTTACGTTAATCATTTTTCCAATGGGAAGTTCCACATCGGCATCGTTATGTGGACAATATTGAGCAACACGCTCTTCATCAATAGAAACACCTAACACCTTATCTCTGACAAAGTTGAAAGAATCGTTAACGTGTTTCCATTTGAAGACGAAGTCAGTTAAGTTGAAGGAGTAAGGAATGTTAAATAATTGTTCTTCTTTGACGAATTTATAAGTTTCTATACTCGCATCTATTATGGGATTATAGTTTTCGAGGAATCCACTGTACGTCCAGTGCGATCTGAAAGAAGAAATAGTTTTTATAGTCCAGTTTTTTATCTACAGAGAAATAGTTTTTATAGTCCAGTTTTGTATCTCCAATATTGTTCGATAACTACCGCATTGCTATGTTTAGAAAACAGATTTCAGATTTAGTGTTTCAGTCTATGTGAAAATAAAAAATCTGATGTGGCCAGCACATAACCTCTCGCCAGATATTTTACCTGGTTGTACGCATAAAACGAAAAATATTTTTAAATACAAATACATATATTCATGTCTCAGTACAAAATAATTCTCACATATATTTGAAAAATCTGTGGGATATTTTAATATAAATTATCTACAATACATACATTTTCTTTATATTCAATATCCTGAAATTTTCTTTTTCTACTTTCCTTTTCTTTTTCTTTATATTCGTCATTTTTTCGCAAATTCCTTTTATATTCTTTTTTACGTATATTCTTTTGCGTTGTTGACTTTTTTTATTTTCATAATCTTCATAATAATGTACAAATATTTTTGACAGTGGCATACAAATATTTTTGACAGTGACATTTATGTGTCAATTACAAACATTTGAATTTCTTGCTTTGTAGTAGTTTGATCTGAGATTTTTTACATCAAATTATTTTATATGCATTTCTTTATCTCTAAATCTATAGAAGATATAATAATGAATTTATATTTATCGAATAATGAATTTAACGTTCTTTAATATAAGTACTTACATAAACTTTCGATAAATAATATTTAGATGATTTTTTTCTAGTAACTACTACTTCCGGTTGTCCAATTGTTACCAAAACTTAAACAACTCTTCCCATTATTGTTAGATTGAGGAATCCGTAGTTAAAAATGCCTTAAGTCTTATAGTATTTGAGAAATCGTGAATCCAACATCCACACATCCACACACACATCCACACACACATCCATACACGCACACATACGGACATCATCGTAAAAATGTTATAATCGGATTCTAGGGACCTTAAAACGTGCTTATTCACTAAAATCTGGATATGCGATTTTTAGCATGAATACAATACCTCTCTTAGCGAGAGGTAATAAATTATGATTCTAAAATTAGTATTTTTAAACCTGTGTTATTAGACGATAAATATGAAAAATATCCATGCTTCGTCGAGAATCAAATCAATATCTTTATACTGGTGATTGAAAAAATATAAACAAATATCTATTTTCTCTATTATTAATTTCAGATTTATAGTTTAAATTACAAAGTTTGGGGGAGAAGGTAAATGTCACTCTTTGGTATGAAAGTATCCTGAATTATACTCACAGTGTTTCCGGAAGCGAAATCATCGTTGATTTTTTAAAAGGAATGGTATATATATATATATATATATATATATATATATATATATATATATATATATATATATATATATATATATATATAGGGTGTTTCTTTTAAAACAATCAGCGCTTTTTTGGGCGAACTAATGACTTTACAAACCGAAAATTCGACCAGTGGTTCTCAAACGGCAGAACAAAATTATATTTTTTTAAATGGTGTCCTATATAATTTTTTAGCCCATTAGAAAGAGATTTTTTTTTCTGATTTCAACGGTATAAATATGGTATAGGGTTGTATACAAATTATTTCGAGAAAAAAGGTATTAAAATAATGTTATAATATTACAATAGGCTATGAAATACACAGTTATTGATACGTCTGTTGCCTAGTTACGCTAGTAGTAAACCCATTTTTATTAAATTATTTCTAGTTTTTAATACCACTTTTCTCGAAATAATTGTTATACAACCCTATGCTGTATTTATATCGTAGAAATCAGAAAATAATATTCTATTTAAAGGGCTAAAAAATTATACAGGATGCCACTTAAAAAAAATAAATTTTGTTATACCATTTGAGAACCACTGGTTAAATAAATAAAATACTATATATATAAAACATTTTTCTCTAAAGCGCTGGTTGTTTTATATATATATATATATATATATATATATATATATATATATATATATATATATATATATATATATACCAGGTGTCTTAGGCCATCCGACACATAGGAGGTTAACATGTGAAATCAGTTAATTGTGAATAGTATCTCTTCAGTACAAAATATCGAGTTGAAACTTCATGTACTTATTGGGGGATACTAATTCTATGGATTAAAGTCCAAATTAATAAATTTAAATGTGCAATATCAGAGAAAAATAAAGAAATTTGTAGATTTTTATTCATATCCCGCAAAAAATAGTTACCAAGTAACAGCTTAAATAGCATAACGGTAGGGTGTGCGCCTAGTAATAAACTGGGTTCGGAACCAGCTAGCAGCAAAATGTAATTTTTATTTTTATTTTTTGTTGAAATTTAATAAAATGGATATGTGTTTTTTTATTATAAATATATATTGTAATTATTTAACTGTGTTGTAATCAATGTGATTTAGATTTTGCAAAATACGTATAATTTATGCTTTATATAATGTTTATATTTTATTAAAAGTCTATAAAATATTAAAAACATTAATAATAAAAATTATTTTGAGAAGTAAAAATTAAAAATTAAATTTTGATGCTGGGTGCTTCCGAACCCAGTCTCTCCGAGTTTTGTTTATTACCAAGCGCAAACGCTACCGCTATGCAATTTGTACTGTTACTTAGTAACCATTTTGTCCGGTATACGAACAATAATCCTAGAAATTCTACAAATTTTCTTAATTTTTCTAATATTACACACTTAAATTTACTAATTTGGACTTTAATCCGTAGAATTAATATCCTCCAATAAGTATACAAAATTTTATCTTACACTGGGGAGATATTATTCACAATTAACTGATTTCCTTCCATGTGTCGGTCGGTCTAAGACATCCGGTATATATATCTTTGTCGATTATTAATTAATTAAAATGGGCATGTCGGAAAACCCCTAGAAACCAAATTTCGTAAAATAATATTGAATAGTTATTAAAATAACGATAGCGTAAGTTCGTCCTGAGACATCATCATTCGATTTAAAAGAACCATGCGATTTCACTTCTAGCGAATCCGAAAGTAGAATTCAGGGTATTTTCATACCAGAAGGAGGCATTTAACTTCGCATTCAACTTTGTTATTTCATCTATAGATCTAAAATTAATAATAAAGAAAATAATTTATCTTTCTCTTTTTTCAATCATCCTATATGTATGTTTCAGAAATGTTACTATACATATTATGTAAAAGTGGGAGACTAACCTGTATTTCGTGTTATATTCGATAGCATCAACTTCTTCACTACTATCAGCTAATGAAATGAAGAACTTGTCAATATTCTCCAATTCATATGACGAAAATTCTGCCATATCGTGTGAAATTTGGATACTTGTGCCAAGATCAGATGAATAGATAGAGAAATCTTGTAAAGGGAAACTTAACGAATTGTAGTCGATCACAAGTTGTAATAGATCCAAGAATACTGAAAATAAAAAAATAAAATGGGTTATACCTAGTTGTTTCCTTTTCTTTTCTGAAGATGAGAAACATGTATCAATGGTTTAAATAAAAATAGGAGTATATTAATTAATGTAGACAGGAATTTCATATGCTCAGTGATAATTATACTTGTCTCAAGCCCATACTAAGTTTCGAATCACTTCCGCACAGTGGTATTTTTGGATTAGTTACTTCAGAATTTAGGAATATAATTCTGATTTTGTACTGAGTATGCGAATATTTTAATTATTTGGCCACCACTGTCATTATGCGTGATGCCCGTTAGAGTTCCTAATCTAGGCAACAATCACCCCTATTTTGTAAGAAAGTTGCAAACTCTTAGCAACATTGCTAAAAAGCCATTAGAAACTAATGTAAAGCCTGTCATTTTCATATTATCTTCAATGTTGCAATTGTTATTAATTATTTGCTATAGCAATGTTGCTAAAAGTTAGCAACTTTGTTACAGAATTGGGGTGAACATTAGATTACACACCCAGTTGCACCAAGAAGGCTTCTAATTTAAGCGACCCTTAAACAAAAAATTTTGACAGCAAATTCAATGGACATTTTATTACGAGGCAATATTGTCAATTAAAGAACTCTTAAAATTTAAGTTATGTTAGTGCAATCCAGGTGCAAACAGCTGTAAGAAATCTAGCGGCGGTAGGGATACTGTCAGCCAAGATTTCTAATTATCTTTTCAGTGCGAACTTTTTCAGTACTTCGTTTTCCTCTTATTATCAAATCGCACTCCGTGCACTGTCAAATTGCACTTAGTGCATATTTTATTGTACCGACGACTATAGTAAGTGTAACAGTTTTAGTGCAAATATGACAGCTTCAAATTTACAAAACGTTACATTTGTATAACTTTTTGAAGAAATTTGTTCGACGCCGACGTCATCTAATAGTGTTTTAATACTGTTAACAATTACTTACATAGATTCTCCGCGTAGTTATCAATGTTATTTTTGTCAACATATATTCCAAACACTACTCTATCATTACAGAAAAGAACAACTTCAATATGAGCTTCTTCAAAATCCTTGATTTTGTATCCATGTTTCCTTATGAGCTCCATAAGGTGAGGAACAGGAGAATCATAGTTTCTGCTCTTGATAAAGGCGAAGATGAAGCCAATGTCTGGTATCCCCTGGGTTTTGATGTAAGCTGTATACGATCCTAAATTCATGGTAACTGCGAAGTTATCCATTGACAAAATGGCAATGTTGGGAACGTTCGTGTTAGGGTTGGCTATCAGACGAGCTTGTATAGAACCTCCGAAGTTGGATTCATGGTCGGTGAAAGCCATACGGTAGTTACCGCTGGTCCAGACGTGTTCACTGCGAATGGGTTTCATGGTTTCGATGGCTTCGGTTGCGACGTCTCCTCTACAAAAAAACAAACATAAAAATAAATAAGTTAATTGATTATTGTTTTTTAAAGATTTTCTGCTTTATTCACAAATAAGAAATAAATAAATATATCACCACCTTGTTTTATCCATTACTGGATATGTTAATTGGCTCTTTACATATACAGGGCCGTTCCTAGCGGGCGTGCAATGCGTGCCCCGCACGCAGGCGGCCAAAAGGTGGGGCGGCCGTCGTTACGTTGAACGTATAGATATCATAACAAAATATTTATAATAAATAACGTAAATATTTTATAAGATTATAATATGTGCGACAATGTAGCATCCTTGGGGAAATATCTAAGAGGTCAATGTGAATTTTTTCGTGAGTGCTCTTTGACGTGCTCGGCGATTTTTTAATGGCGGACATTAAAAAGCGACAAGTTAATATCAAGTTTTGTTTCCTCTTAAAAATCAGCATCAATGTTTGGGAGAGCGTACAAAAATCCGAATTTCTGACTGTTCTTTCAAATCCTGGCACACCCAAATGGTCAGCTCCCTCGCAAATTTCATCTTCAAATTTTCAGTCAAAATTCGTTGGCAGAAACTCTAAGATACTCTAGTGAATTCCTCCAAATCATCGATTGTTCTATGCACCACAACCAGACATGATCGCATCACATTTTTTTAAATCTTCTCGGACGTTCTGGAAGTCGTAGGATGTCCCAGTCAAAGTACATCTTCACTTCAATTGACATTCGACCACTTTTAACAGGGGAAAACCAATCGTTTACCCTTGAATTGCTCAAAGCTTCCGCCCCGTAAGTCCTACGAAGAAATGCGACTGTTTTCGCTGCTGATTTTCTCTAACAGGAAAGAAAACTTTACTGCCTCCCATTGAAAAATCGCTGAAGACCTCATATAGCGCTTTAAAAAAAATCCCCGGTCAGATGTTTCCCCTAGGATAACACCTGCGCAATAAATCGAAAAGGGTGTCTAGTGAAGACACTTATTGGGAGAAGTCGGAATTAGCGCCCTACGTACCGCCAGAAAATAATTCTCGGATATTTTGGGTAGCACATCGTATGTATGAATAAAGTATTAGATATATATATATATTAAAAATTGTATTTTGTAGTAGTTATCACTTAGGGGCGGCGAATTATATATTTGCGCGCAGACGGCAGAATCTTAGGAACGGCCCTCCACATTATATCATTATATGATAATATATTTTCACCGCATGAGAAATTTATAATAAGTCATCTTACTGATATTCGAAGCTGGTGCGGAATGTGTTTTACTAAAACCACTTTTGTGCAATAAGTAATTTAAGCATATAAATTCAAAGGAATCTAAAATTCAATATGTGGTTTAAATTCATGTAATACGGAACTTTTTTCTAATTCAACAGAAGTATTTATATTAAGTTTGTGAATTGCTCAATCTCAAATATACTCGTACAAAACAAAGACATTTTAAATAGTAAGTATTTATGTCCATTTTGTGAATTGTTCAATGCCTATTACCCAAAGATATATTTTTTAAATTGCAAAAAATTGTAACTTACAAGTAGTCGTAGTATCCAGTCGAATTCTCCAATGCTGCAATGGTGGTGTACAAGTAGTTAGCCAAATGTTGCTCATCAGGATTCTCAAAATTGTCATGATACCAGCTGATGATACTTCTGAACTGATCATCTGTGATGTCAGAATACAACAGGAGATCCAGAGCTGCTGCTCTTACTTCGTAGTGTTCCGTGTGGTTTTGAACAACGGGCCAGAAATGTTTATAATTCTAAAAAATAGAAACACTAAAATTTGACCAGATTTTTAAATGGCAAATATTTACATCACCGCCTTCGGGTTTCAAAAGAGGTTTGAAACCGAAAATTGCCAAAACTCTCAGGTGGTGAGATATCTCTGGGTTGATGCAAATCTGGTAAATGGTTTCACGGAAAATATCCTCTTTCATGTTAATAAGACCGAGAAGGTAAGTCATTTTTACTTCATATTCTTCAGACTCTGCAAGAGAAAGAAAAATGAAGATGCAATTGATTAGCATCTTTTTTGCTGGATATTTTTATTTATTAGACTAAAGCTAACATTCTGCTAAATAGTATTTCCGGTTGTTTTGATTAGTTGTAATAGAGAACGATATATAGCTAATGGAATAAGTATAAATTTGATTTTTATTAGTTATTTATGTATAGAGGGGCGAAAGAAAAGGTTTACGCCTGCGGACGAAATGGCATCTTCACGTCTAGTGTGAAAAACATCATTTTGGAACTAAACACATAAATAGCTAATCAGGGTTTTATTGAGTTTATTTAATTTTTTTTAAGTGATTATTTTAAATCCTGAGTGAGTTTTTTTTTTGTTTGGGGAAAATAAGATCAGACCTGCTTTTTCAAGCATTCGTAGCATTTGTTTCAACTCGAATCGTTAGCACCGTTCGGCTTGCTAACGCTTTTCACTCTTTTGACTCCAAGTGTTCCAATAACCGTTCGGGTATGTACGATGGAGTAAATAGATCTCACTCCTTGATCGTTCGGGTACACGGAGTGGAGTTAAAAGAGTTAACTCCATTTACTCAACCTCTTTGCATGGGATTCAAGGAGTGCACATGCGTATTAGGTTATTTTTTGGCGGCTAATAGAAAGTTCGAGTTTTAATTTTACAGGGTTTTATGCTAATTGTGATGTGTGCCTTAGTGCCTCGTTTGTTTAGCTATTTTTCTTTGCAGTATTGTGGTTGTAAGTATTTTTTTTTAATAGGTATTCATGCTGAGAAAATAGGGAAGAGTGATTTATTATTTTTAATTTTTATATATAATTCATATGTTATCTGGATTATAAAATAATAAATAGGTAATTTTTAAATATTTTATTATTTAAATGCAGTACCTAGAATTCTCTTTTTGTAAATTTAAAATGACAGCTGACAGCTTATTTACCACACTCCTGTGCAAGCCGAACTCTTACTATATGCGCCGAAACATCTGAGGTCACGTGACAACGCTCCATGCTCCACTCTAACTCCATTAGAGTTAACAAGCCGAACGCACCAATAGTCGTTAAATAAATGCAGTTGGTTATGTATTTATTTACTTACCAATGAAGTGTTTGTAGTACAGCTTAAAGTACTGTTGTTTAATTTCTGGACTGTCTGCCTTGTTTACCAAAGAAGCAAAACTCAAAATTCCGGCATATTTAACTTGACTGTTAGATACATTCAAATTCAACAAAGGTCTCATTGCTTCAAGAACTGCATCACTGCTTTCGTCAAGATATACTGGGAAAGTTGACAAAATCTTAATAGCCAACAGATCATTCAAATTTTCATCCTCATTTTCAATTAAATTCCTGATGAATTCCAACGAGGCATTGGTGCCTAAATAAGGAAGGTAAGAAAGGAAAAGATGCTGATACAAGTTGTCCTCCTTGGAGAAAATATCAGCGCTGAGCTTTTGCAGAGTTTCTTGGTCCATATCGTAGAGCGTGTTGTACATGGGAAAAACAGTGAAGTTTTCTCCTTTCTGCAGGTTTCTGAGAGGGACAAAGTTAAATTTTTCTTTGAATTCTTCGTATCTTTCATTGTATTCGTTGATGAGTTCGGCACCAGGTCTCTTGGGAGCGTTGTCATCTCTTCCTCCTTTGAAACCTTTGGAAAAATCGAAGGTAATGTTTGCGCGAGTAGTAAGAGCAGAAACATCAATATTCTCGAATGTTGTAGTTCTCTCTGGAGAAGAGTATTGCCTCCTACGAAAAAAGGAAAATATACTGGGTGTCCCAAGCAATTCTAGATACATGAATTGATCATGGAAAAACAGTTTTATGTAAATATTATCTGCCTTTGAATGCATTAAGCCTTAAGTAATAATTTTAAAAAATATATTATTCTAAATGCCTCGAATTTGAAACTATCGTGAAATATCCATTAGATATTTTACATTTAATTATTGAAATTTGTGTAATATTTAGAAAAGTCACATTGTCTGGAACAGAATGTGATATCAAAGTTCATACAGCATAACATGTGACAAACTATCGCCTACTTTTATTGATTTAAATACCATAGGTGATGGACAAACTGTTTTCCTATTGACTATGAATGACTTGCTGTATGTAATTTGACGTCACAGGAGTGGGCGGTTGTTTTTCATTACTATTTCTGGCGCCTTTTTATTTAGTTAGTTACGGAAATAACAACAAATTACTATTAAATATTTTTTATATTTTGCGTTTATAATGAAGTCATTACGATACGCAATTGCGTATCGTAATGACCTTCATTTCGATACGCAATTTTTTGTTTTAGACGGTTGGTACTAGATGACGTTTCTTTAACCCATTTTTACCTAATTTATTTTTAGTTAATTGACAATTCATTTTAATAATATAATGTCGAAATTATCATTATTTTCATTTAGGGAAGATTATTTACATGAAAATGTACAAATGTTTACAAATATAGTCACAAATTGAGTAAGTAAATGTTATTGTAGAAGGCGCAAAATATAAAAAATAGTATAAAGAACTAATTTTATACGACTTTCTTTCGCACTTGTCAATTAGAAAACGAGCGTTAGCGAGTTTTCTAAATTTTGATGCGTGCGAAAAAAACATGTCTGATAAAACACGTTCTTTAATATACTATTTTGATTACCTACTATGAAAAATATTGCATAAACTTTCATTTCACCCTCCAGCGGGTGCGCAAATAAATGTTTCAATACCGGGCGCGCGATACAAATATGCTACCAATATATCATAGTTTTACTTTAACCATTACAAAATGGCTTCAAAATATGTATTAATAAAATTCCATAAAGAATAAAACATAGCAAGCTATGAAAACAATTTTATTATCTTAACTCTATTAAATAACAAAACTGAAGTAGGTAAATACTTTTCTTTTGTTTAAAGTAATAAAATTGATCAGGTGCGCGGTAGCAAATTTAATACCAACTATATTTGAGCAATGGTTGATCGTTATTAAGACGAAACATAAATATATAAATAAATAAATGTAAATAAATATATCATCACGGCTTATTACCCATTACTGGGTGTGCCAATCTACTTTGTACACAGATGTCGGTAATGATGATATATTTGCACCGTGCGGTCGCTTACCAGGCTTCACCTCACGACCACTCATTGCTGGCGTGGAGAGTGCACCACAGGGGTCAATTTTGTGCAATTTAAAATTCGAAATATTTGGCGTCGGTCGGGATTGAACCCGCGGTTTCCCAATATAAAATTATATAAATATACATATTTTTCAAAGTGTATATTTGACGCGGAATTCCAAAATTTATTAAGTTTATAATCTCCAAATCAACATCCACTATATCTAATTCCAAATCATTATCCACTTTCATCTTTAGAAAATCAAAATATTAATATTTCTACATAAACAAACAATTATTAATTTACTGGACAGGCCTGAAAATGCAATATTTATTTTAAGGGTACCTCTAAGTGTCACCGGAACTGCAGTTTAAATTTAAAGAGCGCTGACGTGACTTAAGGGGACTTTATAAATTGGTGCAATGCACTTATTTCGATAAGGAGTACTTAAAATTTAAGTATAACCGGTGCAAACGGCTATGAAACGTACAGTATAAGAAATCGACTCTATGAACCCCCAACATCCTTTTGATTGCGGCCCGCTCGAGGGTTAAAATACATTTTGAAAAATGTTAAACCGACTCATTATTATAATTATGTTCTGGATCCCCCTTTTTCAGTTCTAAATAAACGCAATAAATAGTTGAGTCCAGAATTATATGATAAAATATTAAATGTCATTATTTGTCAAAATAATCAAAACTCCCTTAGGGAAATAATATCAATATTTCGTTTCTACAGGCAAAATAGTGTACTCCTCCTTCAATTTAAATTGGATAGAAATTATATATAATAATATTTTTTTAATGAAGCTCATTTAATTTTTCTCTTAAAAAATCTATTTTTTGTCAGTTATGAAAATGTTTCCTTACTCTTGTGCAATGTACTGAAGACTCTTGACTCCAGGCATGGACTGATATTGGAAGATTGAGGTAGTGTCTATTTCTTTTAAATCATCAGGGTTGGAACTGTTACCGTTGAAGTAATAGGTATACAAGGTAGAGATGTTGACAGGTACGTGATTACTACTAGTTGGGTCCCAGAGACTTATTCCGTAACTGAAACCCGAATATTCTTCACAAGTGCTGTGTGTGATTGATTTTTTAATTACAATTCTTTCATTTTCGGTTTCCTCCCTGTTCGTTATGTCACACTTTCCGAACAGAGTTTGCTGAGAAAACAAAAATAAGAAGTTAAAGTTAGGTACATAGGTTAAGACATAACAAAAGTGTATTGATGGAAATAAAAAATATGTAAATAAAAGTTGTAGTGCATAAAATTATTTATCTGAATCAATAAGCAGAATTAATATTCGATCCGGAATTCGAATCAAGAATCTTCAATAAATTAAGCAATATCTATACATCCATTGTTGCTTTTAAAAAATATCAAAAATTATGAAACATATTGTCAATTATGGACAATATATTTGTACGTAATTATACTAAATTTCAAATTTTTAATTTAATTAATATAAAAAAGTGACAATATATAGTTGTTCCGTAAATACCCGAAAGTTAAATTGTTTTTTTTTATGAAACGCGGTCAGGGTCGCATTGGCCAGTCGGGATAATCGGGAATTTCCTGAGAGGCCGCGGCTTCTTGAGGTGATTACAAACTAAAATTTGAGTACGTAGCATCACTTCACTGGGTAATCGTTCTTATTTAGATAGTTTTTAATATTTTCTAATTCTTGACAAAATTACTTTCGGTGTTGCAGAGGTCGAATATATGAGGTTTTGATAATTTCCTACTTTGTAGATTGTTAAGGTATTGTCCGGTTCGTTTTCTCTGTTAAAACATCCAAGAACGGAAGGACTTCATGAGATATTTTCTCCATTGTGAACCTAATATAAAGTATCATCGACATATCTAAGCCAAAGTTTTGGTCTTATATTGGCTGTGTCTAGTGTTAATTCTTCAATAAATTCTTGTATAAATTGGCTATAACTGAGAAGAACCCACCAGCAAACCATCTTTTTGTACAAAATATATATATCTTTTTCTTGTAAATATGACATGAAGATTTTGTGGTTTTAATTGTATTTAACTTAAGATACTTAAGATACACAAAATGTTTTGAATTCTACACATATGATGTTCTTTTTCCTTGAAGTGGCTGAATGATTGGTAATAGAAATTGCAATAGTTTGTAAGTAGGAGAATTTATGGAATTTTTGACGGGTTTCTGAGATGCTTAAATCTTTCTTATGGAAACCCCCCGTACAGGTGTGGAAGCTTGCTAAAATACAGAGTGAGATCTGTTCTTGTTCTAAACGGAATATAATTCTTTATATTTCTTAAGAGCACGGTACACTTTGTTTTCTATAGACGTAGTAGAATGTTTTTCAAGTTTCTTATAATTTCCTTGATTCAAAAGCTCTTCTATTTTCTGATAATATAAATTGGTATCCAATATTACTGTAACACTTCCATTATCTGCGGGTAGAATCTGGTTGTGTTATCTTTCAATGCTTTATTTTCTTCGTTTTCAAGATTAGGTTTGATCACATATATTTTTGCTGCAGAATTTTCCTCACTCTCCATTTATTAATAATTTAATATTGTGTACAACTTTTAAACGAAACTAAATGTTATTTTCTTAACTACAGAATGTTCTATGTTTTAAATACTATTTTTAGGAGCGTTTTTTTTATATTTCAACATCTTTTATAACTGTTCAATTTCTATGGGGCAAAAAATTCGTATTATCCAACACCAAAACTAATTTATTACTTTGTGGCAATATAATTATAAATTTTAAAACAACTGGAGATGAGGCTGATCATGCTAGAATTTTCCCGGGCCTCTGAATCTTCCCAATCCGGCCCTGAACGCGGTGACCTGAAGTGAGTCTGGTTAGTCACCAATCTCATCGCGCTCAAAGCACGATGACTTCGATTATTTGCAATTTGCATCAATTTGACAGATGGTATTGGCGCTATTTGAAGGTGATTTGAAGTTTATTGTTTGCCTTGTGAGGTTTTGGTATCAAAAATTCGTGATAATGGTAACTATGTTTAAATTATTGAAATAAAAATTGCTAATATTTTTTTCTTTTTACAAGAGTAAATACCAAGGTGAAGGTGTGCACACTACGATGGAATTATTAATGTTTTGAATAGTGTTGGGAATCATGCTTATCTGACGGAACTTGAATATCAAGCTGTTTCGAAAATACTTACTACTTGCAGTAATCAACTACTCACCGAAATTACCGATTACGATTAGTCTGATTTATTTACGGAACATGCTATATATATATATATATATATATATATATATATATATATATATAAGTGTCTCACAACTCGCGCCCCAGACAAAACTGACACTTGCCGACGACAATAGGTTGCCAACAAATAGAAAAAAATAATTTGCGGCTGCTTGCATAACGGAGTTACAAGACTTTTTAATTCACCAATCCCGGAAGGATATCTTGAGGTGTGATGATATTATTAGAAAATAAAACGGGTTGCTAGGTTTTAAAAATACTAGTGAGTTACAAAATTTGTTTGACTTACTGTAATTTTGTCACTTTAGAGTTGACTTTTCACTGTCAACAAATTTAGGTTAGCGAAGGTGTCATCCGAGATTATCATTTATATCGTACAGTGCAACGTGTTGTAGCAGCTGTGTAAAATGTGTTAAACGAAAACATTATTGTCATTTGAATACATAGTAAGAATTTGCCTTTTTTTATTCACCTTGTCAAATTTAATTTGACACTGACATTTTTCGAAAACTACAGTCGCCCACACATTTTAAAGAAGATTTGATTTGTATAAAACCCTAGTAACGTAAAATTACGGCAAACACATGTGGGTCTCTGATTGGTCAATTTAAGACGTCTTTTCTCGAATATCTTTTAAGCTAGATTTTTTTTTCTTTGAAATTACACATCCGAGTGCAGTCTTGTGTTTCCTCATTCGGTCTGGGGCGCGAGTTGTGAGACAGCCTGTATATATATATATATACAAGCAGATGGCACACCTAGCAGTGGGTTATTATATGCTACATACATGATACATTTATTTATTTATTTATTTATTTATTTAATATATTGTTTACCTTTGGTTCTGGAATGAGCAAAAGGAAAACAGAAGCGAATGCCCTCTTCATGTTGAGAGACCATACAGGATCTTCGGGGTCATGCAAGATAGTAAAATTTTCTGCATCGGAAAAGTCGACGATGATTGGCTTGTAGATGGGATTTGCTTCTTCAGGAATGTTTTTATATTCACTAAATGCTGAATTCGCGTACGCTGTTTGTAGTTTAGTGAACTTGAAAAATAAATACATTTGAAATAATTAAAAATGCAATAAAAATTTTTATTCTTGTTTTTATAGTACCTAGCCAATTTTACTTATTTCATTTTTAATTATTTTAGAAATATGTTTCATCGAAGAATGGCAGTATATTTAAACGAAATTATTAAATCAATTTTAATATTATTACAAACAAAATATCCACCAGCGGTATTATGTACACAAACCAAGAATTCTGCCGTTTTTATGTTTTGAATAGCATGCATGGCAGAGTATTTATATATTCGCGAATAAAAACACCGGTGGCGGCGCTGTTATCAATCAAGATGTCGGATAATTGTCGTACTATCATTTTCAAACGTGCTTGTTTACATGTTATAAACGCAGTTTTAAAGAGTGTTTTAATCTATTATTAAAATATTTAGGCAGGTTTTATTTTACTGACATAAGTTTGAAGATTAAGTTTCAATGGTATTATTTCAATTTTGTACATGGACGTTTCAAAATTTGTTTATTTGCAGATAATGTTCTTGGGAAATAATCTTCACCTCTTATAAAGAGAATTATTTAAATTTTTAAATTCCAATAATTCTTCAAGAAATTTTAAGTAGAAAATTGAGTAAATGAAGAAAAAATCAGGAAACTAACAGTCTTTAAATAGGAAAGTGTAAAACAGGTTAAGGATGAAACAGATTTAAACTGGAAAGTAGTCTTCAAAAAGTCTGATTTTAGTCAATACCTATGTAATGAAGTAGTGAATGAGCACGTAAAATAGAAATAATAAAACAAAAACTTACTGTTCACAAACAACAATCAAATAAAATAACACTAGCCCAAATAGCGTTTTCAGTAAAGTACGACAACAAATAGTTCTTATTTTGTCACTATATGGCTACGGCTTAATTTTTTTCGCGAATATATTGTTGAATTCCGTCGGCCAAGTTAATTATTTAATCGCACTCATAATATGGAGATCGTAATACTCAACTTTCCATTTCAGAATTATAGTCAGTTGAAACTCAACAATTTTTCTCTCAGTACGCTAAAGAGTGATTTCGCGGCCTTGATATACAAATAACTATTGTATATCAAGGCCGCGAAATCACTCTTTAGCGTACCGATAGAAAAATTGTCGCTGAGACCGTTTGCGGCCGAGGCAAAATAATCTCGAGGGCGCTAAAGGATTTCGCCGACAAGGTGTATACAATATTTTTTGTGCAACCGTAAAAAATATGTAATTACAAATTTTATTAATTTTAAACAGTTTCATTGTAAATAGAAAGTTAGCTGTCAAGGTGGCTATGGGATTAACATTTGATAAACAAAACCATGCTATTCTCAAGTGTCAAAGTGATTGTGTACTTAATTTCGCGGGCGCTACCGCGACACGGCCTGCATTGCGGCTGCGAAATGCTTATTGCACAAAAAATGACTTTTTAATTGTAACGCCAGCAATTAGTGGCCGTGAGGTGACGCCTGGTAAACATCTGCATGGTACAAATATGTCGTCATTCGTCATCATTACCGTAATCTGTTTACAAAGCAGATTGGCACACCCAACAATGGGTAATATGCCATGATGATATATTTATTTATTTTATTTATTTATCTACATTCTGCTGCGCCTGCTTAATATTATAGGCTTTCCGGCGTATTTCGTCGATCAGCAGAATTCTCGGTTTATGTAAATAATACCGCCAGCAGATATTTAGCCACTTGATATTATAAATAAGATTACTCGTATACGTACTTGGGCAGTGAAGCGGTTCTGATCAGTATAAATTTGCCCAGTGTATGAACCCTTAATACCCCAAAGAGAGGCTAAATCAGCGGATGCCCTGTTATATGCCTTAGCATTTGCGCGTATTTTCCATGTGACTTGGTAAGGGTCTGTCGCTGAACACTGTAAGGCTAACAGTGCCAGCACTGAAAACAAATAGAAATAAATATGTTAGAAGAATGTAGAAATGTTTGGTATAAATTCAAATAAACATTATATAGCATCTAAATTCTGAACAAAATTTACGGTCAAACTCATAGATTTTACTCAAATATGAGTGACACTTAAACTCATACAAGTGAGGGGTTCATTTAAATGTGCAGTGGAATTCATAAAATAAGTGAATATACACGTAAGTGTTTACTCAACCCTTAGGGCCATATTCATAGTCACTACTTGAAATTCGCTAAGATTGTCTAAGCTAAGTGTAAGCCTAGGGCACACTTGACTTCAAATAGGTTTTCGTATTCATAAAAGATTCGAAACTTTTACTTCATTTCAATAAATCTAGAGTCAGATTTAAGATACCTATGATGTGACAGCGTGGTGACAGTCAGTTGTTTGTTTATTGTTAGCATAGGTAAGTAACTGATTTCAACTTGTGTACAATTATTTACTATTAATGGCAGTAGAATTTGTTGAACGCACTGTTTTGAAAATCTGTATCTCCACCTGAATTCAACGTGATTTAAAATGGCTTATGTACCGTTTAGGAAACCTGTGTTCATTTTCAAATTCAAATTGGAAACGCCAAATTAAGTTAAAAACTACAAGTTTCTCAATTAACAAAAGATATCTGAATAATTTATGCCCGGTTTCTCCACAGCAACTTAAGTTGTTGATTATTGAAGTGCTACTTAATTGTAAGTAGGTCTTATATCCCAATTGTGTTGCACCAGCAAATTTAAATGCGAACTTAACTTATGTCACAAATTTCAATGGTAATAGCGTAAAATATGTTAAAGTTGTCATTGTATATGACAGTGTTTATATGCTTGTATTCGTTTCAACAGTATTCGATTTAGATTTACCGAATTTCTCTAATTTTGACGACGTTAACGTCATGGATAATGTGAACGAAGCTTATTTTGTCAATATTGCCGAAAATGTTAGAATTCCGCGACAAATATATAACAGAATTGAATTGTTCCAATTATATGACGACAAAGACTTTTTCTGACAGTTCAGAATAACTATAATCACTAGTATAGATATTCTGAGGCAAATTGAACCTCAATTGGACTATATTCAAGACAATAAGTAAGTAAATACCAGCAATTTCCATACAATAGTAATGAAAGGGCTTGTGCAAGAATCATGACCAATTTCAACACAAAAAATGAGCTGTTTAATCATATGTATTTATTTAACATATTTTTAGAAATAATTCCATAACCCCTGTGAATAAATTTATCCTGACTCTGAGGTTATATACAACAGGGTCTCATTTCAATGATCTCTTTATATTGATCCACAATCTCCGTTAGTAATTTTTGTCCATATCGCTGAAGACGCAACGTAACTCCACAAAATGAAACAAGTTTACCGCGAACTGATATGACAACTGACATACCTAGAACACATATCACCGTTTTTTCCGACTTACATTTAAGTGCTACTTACGTCTCACATTTTGACATTTTTGCATGGCGCAACGGTTTAAAGTGGAACTTAGAAATAAACAACGACTTAAGTCTAAAGTTGCTTTGGAGAAACCGGGCATTAAAGTAATTAGTTATAATCATTAACTTAGTACAAACACAAAAATTAAAATAAAAAACACATGTCAACAAGTAAAAAATAAGAAAATTTGTTTTTGAGGAAAATTAAAGTGAGGTGGAAATGTATCTGGAGATTTACTCATTTTTATTTGAACTCGAGATAATTTTAAGACAAGTTTTGTCTTTGAATACCAAAAACTATGTGAAGTAGTGATGGAAAAGCCCACTTTAGATGTAATTCAACTCAAGTCAAGTCCGGATTTGAAGCTAAACTTAAGTCAAGAATTTTTCAAGTAGCGACTATGAATATCGCTCTTATAGGTACATCTCTTACTCAATTTGCTATTAAAGATTCGAGGAACATGAAAGTATTAAATAAGAACATTAGGATCTTGTCCTAAATATTGTGCAGGGTCCGGCAGGCAAAGGAAACACATAGTTTTCATTTAATTATTACACAAAAAGTATATGATTTAAAAAAACTATTTATATCGAAATAAACTTTATACAATGACAAATTGAAAACATTATTATCTTATGTGCGCGAAATCACACTCCCTCGTTTTGTACAATGTATGATTCCAGGAGTTTCCTGAAGATGCGAACTGCGTCAATAAATACTTGCCGCGGAATTTGATTGATTTGAATTAAATTTCTTAACGTAAATGCTTGATTTAGCGTAACCTCAAAGAAAAAAGTTAGATGTTGACTGACGTAGTTCGCAGATTCATGGAACACCTGGAATTATGTATTACAAAGAACAGAGGACATCTCCACGATGTGATTTCTGCACATGAGATATTAATGTTTTTAATGTGTCATTGTAATAGGTTCATTTCGATGTAAATAATGTTTTTTAAACCAAATACTTTCTGTGGAACGCTTAATTGAAAACTATGTATTTCCTTTTCTGGATCCTGTATTTCAAATAAAGACAATAATACAATTATTGCTTTAAATTTAATTATTTGTAAAGATCCATACCGAAATAATTCATATTCGCATTACTTTATTAGTTTACTAAGAAAATTTAAATTACTTTAATGATTTTAATGAAGTTATTGACAATGTAAGAATTAATCGTCGTTTTAGTTTTGTATCAAGGTTAAGGAAAGCAATTGTCTTTAAAATTATATGGTACACTTCCGTTATTATTTATTATAGGAGTAATCTTTTAATTAAATGTAATTTCCTTAATATAAGAATAAAGAAAATATTTGAAAATAAAAATTATTTACATACCTGTGAATAGTGCAACATGTACCATGGCTGCAGATGGAATGTTCCATATTACACAATATTCTCTTTTATAAACAATTCTTAATCTCAGAGGCAAGGGTCAATGATATCAACTCTTTTTGTTGTAAAAAAATAATTAATAATTTGATGAATTTCATTAGAAATCTATTTGTTTTGATAACAATTATTTGTCTTACTTTCTTCAAATATCATGTATTTGGAAATTTTACTATGTTTTCGTCTTAAAAAGTTTGCTAGTTGCTGCTTATTTCAAAATATTTGTGTTTTGTTTTAATAGGTACATATACATATTTTGATATTTTATAAAATTTCTTAGAAACATTTAAAAAGGATGTTATCATTTATGATTAATTTATTTTAGATGTAAATAAAATGTTACTTATGATGTTAATAAAAAAACACTACCTACCAAATTGAAAGATTTAAAAATATTCTGCGTAGAACATTTTTGAAGTAATAGTACAAAAAGCAATATCGCTTTGTATTTATTATTGAAATTAATCAGTGGCATAACTTTATTTCAGTCAAGGTCATACAGTCAGACTATAGTGTTGTGATTGTATATGATAGGTACTACTATCGGAGAAATTGAATATGAAACTCAATAATTCGCTATACAAAAAATCAAAAATTATTAAACATATTTTTAATTTAAAATAATAACTTTAACGTCATAAATCAATATCTAAGATTTTTAAAATTATTTGGGGATTTTCATTCGAAATACAAAAAAGTGCTTTAAGGAAGTGCACATCAAAGCAGTATTGTTTCATATTGGGGAGTTATTTCAAAGATCAAAATTAATAAAAATTACTTTGTTGGCGATATCAGTGACCTATGCATTTTTCCGGAAAAACAAATATACAGGGTGTTAATGAATAAGTGGAACAAATTTATTGGGTACGTAGGGGCCGCAAGATTTATAAGATTAAGATTAAGCCTGTAGCTCGAAAACGGTGCGTTTCCGGATATGAGTTTATTAGTAAAAGATTTGTGACATATATTCAATAACACCTGCAAAACTAATATGGTCTTCTAATGTGATTTTATCTATTTAACCGATCCGTATCTTTTATAGTTTACGCGATCCTCATGGTGATATTTACAAATTATACATATAACAGGTCTTGTACTTATACTTTATCTTAGGGCCACTTTTACAATTATTAGATAAACCTCGTATAACGCTATACCAGGTATAAAATTGAAAATTGTATTTCACAAACCTCGGATAAACCTCAAATAGAATAAACACCAGTATTTTTTATCCCATGGAAATCGGTCGTATAACTTTAGCCCTTTTTCTAAAATGGATACCACGTAAATACAAACGATGTGTTGTTGTTCTTACGTTTGACAGATGTCAATCAAGTATTTCATCATCACTGCCAGAATCAAAAATATCATTTATATCATCTACCACAGTAAAAAATGCAAATGAGAAGGTATAAATAATAACAATATTGAAAAAAATAGTCTAACAATTTTATTGTGGCAGTACCAACCTAAAGTGATTTAACGTAGTTCTTGGTATAACTATCTGATAGATAAAGTTATACCTCCAATAGCTATACCATAGTTTATCCATCAATTGTAAAAGTGGGCCTTATTATTATATCGGATGTAGAAATATTTTCTGTGCATACCGATTTCAATATATTGTTATTAACAATACTATACCTCTGTATCTATTTATTTTAACGCAAAAAGTATAAAAACAAAAGTTGTTAAGAACTTCAAAATGGGTTTCATTAATGCATAGGCATAATCTATTAATGACACCTAAAATATGTAACCATAGATACCACTAATGAATAATTAAAGTCAAAACTTCAAGTGTGCTTAAATGTCACACGTTACTAACTTACAAAAAAATTGTTATGAAATAAACTTGATGTTAATGACGAAAAAAGGAATATAGAATTTGTAACATATTTATTTCTATGAAAATTTATTTCACAATTATTGAAAAAAGTTAATACAATCGAAATACACTAAACATGGTACAGTAACATATTCGAACGGGGGAAGCGGTCGCCGCCGCCGCCGCTGGTGCCGCTGCTCTGAGCAAGCGTCTAAGTAATCGCGCCAGCAAGCGGGCGACGTAAACAAACGTGTCTCGACGTGTTTAATAACTTCCGGTCGCCTTAACCTTTTGTATTGGATGTTATTATGGGGTCGAATATTCTAGAGCTCTCTAGAAGGTAATGGCAGCTATATGAAAAGAACACAGCTATGCCCGAGAATTAATTACATAGTTACATAGTGAGCTGAGTTGAGTTGACGAGTTAATTTCAATTAGTGAAGACGTACAGACAGTTCCATTAGTGAAGTCCGACAGTTAGTTCAGTTGAGTCCCTGATCATATACATTAGTTATGTGACCGAAGGTTGAGTATACAGAGGTTGTGGAGTTCTGTTAGTTGTGGAAGTTAGTGAGTTTAGCAGCATAACAGTATCGTGGTGAGCGTATGCAGCATAGTGTCGACTGGAGTACTTGGGAAGTTACTGTGGTACACTAGGATAGCTGTGGGAGTGAATACTCGGTAGGGTAGACGAGTATTGAGAAGTTGTAATATACGAGGACAGTAACAGCGAATTGGAGTAGATACTCGGCATTGGTGTTGAAGAACTGCGGCATACGGACAGTCGGTGATACTGGAACGGACAGTTGAATGTGATATAAATAAATAGTGAAATAATTAGTGATATAAATAATTAGTGACAAATGTAGTGATATAAATATCGCGTAAACAGTCTACAATAGTTTGCAAGAGACCGGCAGTCTAAGATTGGAGCGCGTGGTAAAATTAATGAACAGTTACTTAAATAAAAGTAGGAGAGTACAGTAAAATAAATAGCGTGAAAATAAATAGTCGCGTTAATTGTTGAAATAAATAAATAAATAATCTTAGAGTTTAAGTAATTGATTATATTCTTAGTCTTAAATTAGTATTTAATATTTGATTAACCGTAGTAATAGTCATTTTTATTATCATTTAATAAACATATATTTTAATTAATAATAATTCTTTGATTTTTACTCTTCACCCATATAAATAAAAACGTTAAAATATTTTCACAATTTATAAATGATCTTGACATAATTGACAAAATTCTTAGTTTCTTCACTTGTGCTGTATTGTAATATGCTATTTTTATTACCTATCCTATACATTATTTTCCTAGAATATAATTATCATATATAATATCATAAGTGGTAAATTTTTGCCGGAAAAATTTTCAGATTGTTACGAGACCCGGTTGCCTAGCAATTTATTGAGTGACATTAACAAAAAAAATCACGAGTTGTCAAACGAGTGATTTTTGATCAATGTCACGAGATAAATTGGCAACAGGCTCGAGTAAAGCAATAGAAAAATTTTTCCAGGATAAAATTTAACCACGAATGCTATTCGGATGACTATTTCCAAAATAAAAATCTGGTAATCATTTATATATTTTTTTTCTTGGCAAACTCTTGTAATTTTTATTGTGTTTAGAGGTATTATGTTTCAGTTTGCTTTTTCAACGTTTTAAATAGATTCCTGTCCGTATCGACTCGTTTTTAATAAAAACTGATAACACTAATTATACAGACTTTGACAGGTATGTAAACAATATATTTATAAAACGTCAAAAAAATTTTGCTTATCAAAACTCATTTGTAAAAATACGACATCTTATTGGCTTAAAGGGTGCGAAAAAATTTTTGTGTCAGTGTTTTGTCGAAGTGAAACTTCATAACTAGGTAGAATCCTGAATTTGGATTGGTTTATATATTTGAGTGAAATAGTCATTATTAAATTTTATAAATTGATAAATCGTTAAATATTAACAATTGTTCAAGCAATTGTCTTTATTGTATGCATTTTTAATTTCTGAACATCTTTTGTTCTTACACTTTTTACGCTAAAATGAATAGGCAAAGAGAATATATTCGTGGCAGTTTAAAAAAATTATATTGAAATCTATACGCCCAACATTTCATTTTTGTGCCCTGTATAATTTATAACCTATATTTAAAAATAAAATATGATAATTGGTATATTATGCATATTTTTACATGTTCTTGAACCTTAATTTAGTTACTGATATTACTGACATACTGAATTATATTAAAATGACCTTTATAGACGATAAGGAACATAAATATTTATATCTTGTTTTCAAAATAACTTTCAGTATAATTACATATTTGATAACTTTTTTTCAATGAATATTTTAATAATTATATTACGAAATAGTATATTGTGCAAAAAGTGCGGAAAAGAACCTATTGTCCACGAGGTGTGAGATTTTCATCACGAGACAAAGTCGAGAACTGGAATCACACAAGTGGGCAATAGGTGTTTCTGCACGAGTGGCACACTACACTTTTTCTACGACCACATTTTTAAGCAAGATATAAATAATTAAAAAATCTTTTACTGTAAATTGAAATACAAAGTATACGTACATGGATAAGTAATTACCAATTATTTTGTAATTTATAAATCAAAAAATACATATACAGGGTGGTGACTCGAACACCGGAACAAAACGATTTAATATGTAAAACCTGATTTTTGGATTTTTTTATAATTTTATCAGAAAGTATAAATAAAACTAAGATTATTGGTGAAAATCCGATGAAAAAATTCTTATTAATAAGCGAGTTATGGTCCCCCGAAGTTTGAAAATATAGATGTGACGTCACGAAGATAAGTTTTTATATAAAACTGTTTTCTTCGTGGATCTAAAATGTTCTTGAAATCTATGCTATTTTTAAATTATATTTCTAAAAAACAAATTAATATTTTAACACTGTACAAGTCTACATGCTTTATAGTTGCAAGTGTATCAAAATTATTAAGTTTAATGCAACAAATTTATATTCAAATAAAAACTGTTTGAGAATTGCAGCACTGGACTGGTAGCCACGTGTCCGCTATTTGAATTTGTCTCCTTCCATTGGTAGTAGACTCCACCCCTAAGTCGGTATTCGTTATATATTTATATGTGGCATTTGAGTCGCCAATCAAAATAATATGTATGGATTTCATACGAGTGACGAGCTGCTAAAACAAAAAACCCCTTATTTCCGAAGTATTTCAATTATATCATTTTATTTTTTTTATTAATATTCATTATTAAACATCTACTTTTACTATTTCTTATTAATTCCTCTTAATTCGATTGAGCTGTAATCCCCTATTTCCTGCTTCCTTAATTATTTTAGGTAGAAAAATGTTCAAATAAAAGTTGCAGAGCATAAAATTCTACGTCTGAATCGATAACCAAAATTAATTTTGCAAGCTTTATAACGGCAGAAATTAGCTATGGAAATGTCGAAAATCATCTGCAAAATAGAAATATCCATGGAATTAAGACAAAAATAAACAAGTGTCTAACGGTTTATCTGTCAAGTTAGGTTGGTTTATTTTTATTATTATTTATAATTTCTGTTCAAATAAACATTTATCAATCTAAATTAATAGATAATTATTCACAGAAATTAGAGAAAATACCCAACAAAAATAAACTAATCTAATTTGACAAATAAACCGGTGGATGTTAATTATTTTGTCTCAATTCCATAGCTACCGCTATTTTCCAGGTGATTTTCGACACTTTCATAGTTAATTTCTGCCGTTTTAAAGCAAGTAAAATTAATTTTGGTTAACGATTTAGATGTAGAATTTTATGCTTACAAGTTTTATTTGAAGATTTTTACCTAAAATAATTAGGAAAGCAGGAAATTACGAAAATCTGATTTTACGTGTTAAATTCTTATGTTTTGGTATTCAAGTCACCAGCCTGAAAAAATATTAACATAAGGGCCGGCCCTATGGTAGTCGGCGACCTTCTGCGAAGTTCTTTTATAGTGTTGGACCCTCCTATATTTTTTTAAAGACAATAGTGGCTTATTTTCGTGTAATAAAAATAATCAAAATATAATCTTGTTATTAACTTAATTTAATATTAATCTTTATAGAGTACCTAGTATACAATATAATATAATTATTTACATAAAACACTACATAAGTATAGGTAGCATACTGTAAAGTTTTGACGTAGCCGCAGCTACCTTTTTGGGTTGAAACTAAATGCATCCTCAAGGTATAACAATTGTTTCTTTATATTTATACATATATATATATATATATATATATATATATATATATATATATATATATATATATATATATATATATATATATATTATATTATATGTTTAAGACCAGCAGGTCTTAAATAATTACTGAATTTGAAATGGTTAACCCCTTTGAGGTAGCAACCATTTTTACATATTTGATAAGGCAGTTGTTAGTTCATAGAAGAGGCCAGCATATACTTGATGTCTTATTATAAAAATAATAATTTGATTACAAGCCCCAGTGCGCGCGCAAACCTCCCTCCAAACACCCCAAGCAGGCAAACGGCCGTATCGATCGGTGAGCGTCAGTAATGTTAGTAGCTAGTTGGCTGTCGTAGAGAGCATACGCGTTGCCCGCTGTCTCGCGTCGTTGTTTTAATTTTGCAATTAAAATTTAATTCTGCTTGCCCAGCACAAGTAGTTTATTTGTTATTAGAATTATCATTCGTTTTGTCACTTACGTCAAATAAACCGAGCTTTATTTGAATTTGTTTTTGTTGTTGGGTCGTGAAACTTATTGCGTCGCCATTTTATACAGCCAACAGTTGCTCAGGAATCAGTTGTAAAACCGTGGTACACAACTTGATTTCTAACGGAAACCCGCGTTGTTAGGGTTTGATTCATATTCTTGTTTTTAATAATCGTATTTCGCTGTAGAGTGGGTTTGCATATGTTTCTTTCGAGTTTGCATCTATTGTTGTGGCGGCGTAGTATAAATACATTTCTTCATTCTTGTATTTTGGTTTGGTCGTTATCAGGTTCATTTAGGGTTCCTAATATTACTTTAGCTAGATTTATTTATTCATAATAATATACTTATTAACTGACTAATAATTTCTACCATATAGTACTTGGTTGTATATTTTGTTGATTGTAGTTTAGGTTGCTTTTGTTCAATACGCTATATCATATATATCTTAAAATTGATTTTCATTTGTTGTTAATTTTGTTTCAATTAAGCTTAGTACGTTGTTAGTTCGTAAAACTGACTGGCCCTTCGATCGTTTGTGTTCGTTCGTTCGCTCCTTCGTTTGTTTCACAACATAATATTGTCCTGATTATATTGGCCAAGTCCAGTGGTGTGAAGCAGCTATCGAATCGTGTTCATCCAATACGATTTAAACATATTTAGTTTGCATATAGTTTTTTTCTATACATTAGCACCAAACATTATAAAATGGGAAAAAAGTGTTTTGTGCCAATCTGGAAGAGTGGGAATAAGATTTGTGGTCATAGTTTCATTATTTTTAGTCCCTAAAGTTGGGAAATGCTAAATAAGCGAAGCGTCCGTGTCGTTGTGTTATATCACGAAAAGACGGACTTTTAAACATGAAAGATTATGTCTGTGAGAGACATTTTAATGAAAATTATATTATAAAAGAATGGAAATCTGTAGATGTTAAGGGAAATAAAACATATTTAATTTCATTGATGTATAGTATATATAAAGCACGAAATTATACTACGTCGTCATTGTTATATTGAAATAATAATTGTGGTGTTGATTACAACAAAGAATATTTTCATTATTGGGATTTTCAAGTATCAAGAGATGGCGCTGATCGCATTAAACAATGGTACACTTTTTGTTGACATTTGTAAGTGTAGCATTGTTGTCAGTTGTGTTTCTTTAGATTTCGTATTATTTTCTAATTTATTAGTTTTTTTTATTTGTAATTCAAGTATGTATAATAGAGTTTTTGTAGTCATATAGTTGTAGTTTCATGTAAATGTCAAATGTGTACCACTGTTTGCAGTTCTAATATTCGCCGCTAGTTAGCGTTTTCTTATTTGAAAATCCCAATAGCACAAGAATATTGATTACAAGAATGAATCCAACAATGAATTTAGTACAAAAAAGTAAAATAAATATCCTGCTAAACGAATAATTTTCTGGCATTGCTATGTTGCAAGCTATAACTGCAAAATTGTTGATTACAACAAACAATATGACGCTCAAAAACATTAAATTCGTATATGAATCAATAATACTAATTTAATTAGTTTTAAAAATATAATTTAATTATCTAAATATTGCTTATAATACAAGAACTCCTCAATATAATGTAAAATAATTTGTGATTTCCTATATAATTGTATTCGTTTTGTGTTAAACACAGCCTACCTATATCTATCTCTCTCTTCACTCGCCTATTACATTTGAGGCGCTTTCTTTTTTGGGGGAAAATGAACTGATCTTACCTCGTACTGAACTGAACTACTCCTAACAAGAACAGTATATTTTTTTGAAATAAGATGTAGAAGATAAAAATATATATAACATTATATTTATAATATAATATGCTGAATTTGCTTGTGGTTATTATCTGTTACATATGTGATTTTATTTTGACATTAAATTCTTTTACTTTGAGTATTTAAATATGGATGTATTTCTTATGGTAATGAAACATGATATAACGTTTCAAACTAATTAATTTCTTCTATTCATGTCATTTTAATATCAAATACTTACAAAAAAGACAAGATACAGCAGTCAGTCATATTGACGTGACATTGACATTCGGGATCAGTTCAGGATCTAGATCCTGTTTCAAAGGTGGTGCTTCGCGGGGGCGGGGACGAAGAAAATGGGTAGTACAAGATCATTTATCCCCTTTTAAAAAGAACGATTTAGGGTAGATATGTGCTACTCGAAGTTGATCTTCTTGTTAAAAAGAAAGCGGCTATGGGTTACATTTTTTCTAAAAATTTTGGACATTGTTCTCTTTAGCACTAAGTGTAATAAATGTCAAATGTATTGTATAACAAATAAAAATAGGGTTATCAGTAAAATTTTATTATTTATTAATTTTTTTATTAATTATAACAATAATACATATAAATAGTTTTTGCATATTATTCTGAAATGTTATGTCATGTACAGCTTGACCGGTGAGTCTTAAGCTGTGGGGATGAGTAGTGCACAGAGAGAGAACGCACTAGAAAGAGACAGGGCTGCTGGCAAGGGATTGAAGTCCCTCCCACAATTTGAAGGAAAGACTACTGCGCATCCAAGCTGGTGGACCCACGTCACGACTCACCACAGGTCAAGCTGTAGTAGGTAATTGCAATATTTGCATATTTTGAAAATGAATATAATACGTAGATTTGATTTAAAAATAATTACTAATTTTCGAAAACATAAACAATTGTTCATAAATTTATTATTGCTATTAAAACATACAAATTTAACTTCATTTTAATTATAGATAATTTTATGCATCACACACACCACAAATAACATTTTTGTAAAGAGTTTTCGCTTTAATATGAATATATTCAGTGTTGTAGAATATGCCAACTAAATCGTCAGCAATGAATACCGTATTTTCATCCAAGAATCGAATACTGAAACAAAATTATATATTTAAAGTTTGTGACAATTTGCTAATATGTTTATTTTTAATATTCTATAATTGAAGGCATCATTGCAATAATAGTCCATGTTCGAGATTATTAGGAAAAACGTTTTAACAATAATTTTTAAAAAGGCTCAATTTCTAAATATTTTATTATAAAGAATCAAAACAGTACTTTCTACGATAAATTTAGTTTTTTAACAGATTAGTTAACTATTTATTTACCTAAAATTAAATAATCATCTTTAAAAATAGTCCACGTGTATAACATAGATTGACTTTATACGAATGCTACTCATAAATCTAAAATGAATGGCAATACGTGTACTGCTATTGCGCTGTTGAGGGATTTTCTCTACGAAAATATATTTTCAGCTCAAAATCGTCAAAATGTTACATGGATGGTTATTGCAGTGATGCCTTCAATTGATTTTTAAATAACGTAACGTAATCCAACACGTGTATAAATGTATTATATACAGCCTTTACAAAAATTGAATAACCAAACTTAAAATTGAAATAAAAACTCTAACAAGTAGACAAGTTCATTTAAACACTAGCACAAATTGTGAAAGATGAATCAATTTTAGAATTTTCCCAATATGTATTTTTTAACAAAATTTTGTCCAAAATGATGTAAATGATTTAAAAAATTTGACAATCAAAAAATTTAGAATTTTATTCTATATATACAGATGTTCAATTTAAGTGTTTCACTATTGCTATCTCAAGAACCGTAAGAGATACGAAGTCGGTTAAATTAGCAAACAATTTCTATATTATAAGACTATTAAAATGAGCATTACATTTTTTTTTCAACCAGTGGTTCTCAAAATACACAATTCAATTTTTTTATTTTAAATGAGAACCTACTTTTTTTATTCACCTATTCGATTCAGCAATTTTTTCTGAATACAACGATCTAAAATGTTTATACCCTTACATAACGAAAAAAACGAGAAAAATGCAAAAGAAAAATTATTATTTTAATATTTATTTCTACATGTAATCACAGTGCCATGACAAACACAATTGAATATTTTGTTTTCATCATTGTTTGGGCGATTTAGATGCTTTAAAAAATATTAAACGCCCACACGGTACAAATATGTCATCATCATTACCGATATCTGCATACAAAGCGGATTGGCACACCCAGCAATGGGTAATTTACCGTGATGATATATTTATTTATTTATTTATAAAAATTGTTCAAAATTATTGCCATGCTGATTTATACATAATTCCAGCCTTCTGAACATATTACTTCTTACTTTGCAGCAACAGTATTTTTCAGAGATAATATGAAAACTTCGTATAAATCAATTTGTTCTGCGTGCGTAAAATTCATTTTAACACAAAAGAAAACAAGAAAATTCATAAACGAACTACCTTGATATGTGATACAAAACAAAATATTCAATTGTTTTTGTCATGGCACTCTGATTACATAGAGAAATAAATATTAAAATAATAATTTTTCTTTTGCATTTTTCTCGTTTTTTTCGTTATGTAAGGGTATAAACATTTTAGATCGTTGTATTCAGAAAAAATTGCTGAATCGAATAGGTGAATAAAAAAAGTACGTTCTCATTTAAAATTAAAAAGTTGCATTCTGTATTTTGAGAACCACTGGTTGAAAAAAAAAATTGTAATGCTCATTTTAATAGTCTTATAATATAGAAATTGTTTGCTAATTTAACCGACTTCGTATCTCTTACGGTTCTCGAGATAGCAATAGTGAAACACTTAAATTGAACACCTGTACTCCTGTACACAACATATTTTTTTCAGGACATACAATATTTGAAAAACGACTCTTAAATGCTTATTTCACGGATTTTCTTGTTCACCTTTATGATATTTTACCTACCTGATTTTCTGAGTTATATTCAAGTGTGATTCTTGAAGTTCTTCACCATTGAGTGTAACCTTCAGCTTATTTCCATTAGCAGTTCCCTTCACAGTGTAATTCCTTGAAGTGAATTCTACGTTAACTTGATTGTTGCTAATTTTTTGGAATTTTATGGCTCTTTTAGGAATTGGAATACATTCTAGTACTGCAACTTGTTCATTTGTATTTGAGTTGGGAATGACATTGAGAGCAAATGTATGGATTTCATTTGGAGAAATTATACAAGATCCTGAAAATTACATATGTATACAATCACATTATTTATTTATTTATTGTAGCAACCAGCCCTCAAATAACGAAGATACTTGTTTCACGATTTATTTGGAACAAATTCGAGATCTTTATGTGAAAAATGTTACTATACTGCTATAAAAATTGATGTGTGTTCATTAGTCAAGTTTTTAATAAAAATTCTTTTAGATCTATAAAAAATGAAAATTTGCTATTTCAATTTGTGGACATTTACGCTCTCATTTGTCATCGTAAAGTTTTTCGCTCGTTCGCAAAATATAAATTTATTTTTAATTAATTATTTACAATATTATAATAGATGCTACACTTTTGACAAGTTTTAATTTAAATACTGAGCTTAAAATTATATAAGATATATTTTTCGTTAAGGTTCTTTCTGCTTGTCAGATTTTTTTAGAAATATCGCTATATAGAACGAACTTATATGTGTATTACGAGCGTATATATATATATATATATATATATATATATATATATATATATATATATATATATATATATATATATATATATATATATGTATATATATATATATATATATATATATATATATATATATATATATATATATATATATATACATAAATTACAGCTGACTTGTCCGCCATTATGGAGCCATTTCAATCATTCAATATCAGTGAGTATTAGCCGAATCAATAAAGGTTTTTACTTCTAAACCTACAAAAACAGATCCGATTTTAAAGATTTATTTTTTTTAAATATTTGTTATATTTAATTATTCAAAATCAGAAACATTTCAGCTGGGGCGGTCAATTATATATACAGAATGTCCGGATTTCGAAAACCACCATTGGGATCTCGAGAACTATAAGAGATACAACTTTAGTTAAATGGGTGCGCCTTTAGGAGGCCATCTTAGATGTGCTATTGTTTTGCCAAAAATTCTCATGGGTTACTTGATAATGGGGGAGTACTGAAGTTGGTCGATTTTTTTCATTTCGAAATCATTTCTAAACCATCAGTAATTCAGAAAAATGTTTCAAATAGAAAAGTTAGATAATTTTATTGTCTATCTAGTGGTGTACGAAAATAATTTTTCTAACGGCAAATTTTCAAGATATTTAAATGGACGCCATATTTGATTACTTTAAGAAAATACTTTTTTTTATTTCGATTGGTATAAAGGTTATTGTATTTTAAATTTGTTTCACCCTTCAAAGCTTAATTTTTTCGCAAATTTTTTTACAATATTGTATTGCTAAGTAATAGAAAATATAACGGAATAAAATGTTTGTTGTAGTATGATATCAGAAAAACCACAATACTCAGATCTAGGTACAATTTTTTTTCTCTCTCATACTATGCTCAAGATTGTTCTAATAAAGTCGAGTCAATAAAGCGGAAAAAATATTAAATCTACTAAACCCTCAAAAACAGATTAGATTTTGATGAATTTTTTTAAATGTATAAACATTATAATATATGCTTCTCCATAGAAGTGAAGCATACCGAAAAGTATTCACCTCACTTTTGAAGTGGATAATTGTAAATATTTGGATTCCCCAGTCACAAACAAAAAAGAAATGGATAATGAAATTAATAACGACATAATAGCAGCTAATAAATGCGTATAGTCTGAACAATGTATTAACTTCTAAATTGTTATCCAATATATGCAAAATCTGTTTATACAAATCAATCATTAGAATAAGATGGCTGGAATATATGTATGTGTAGTATGCCCAATGATAGGAACACCAAAAAGTGTTTCACTCAAAATCCGTATGGAACTCGACCACACATCTAAGATGGCCCCCAAAGGCGCACAACATGTCCCATTATAACTGCAGTCGTATCTTTTATAGTTCCCGAGATCTCATTGGTGGCCTTCGAAATCCGGACACTCTGTGTAAATAGTTGAGCACCCTAGCTTGAATATTTCTAATTTTAAATAAGTGAAAATAACAAACATTTTTCAAAAAATTCATCCAAATGGGATATGTTTTTGAGGGTTTAGAGGATTTAATGTATTTTCCGCTTCATTGACTCGACTATATTAGAACAATTTTAACATATTGTAATGTGCATTGCCCGCCCTCGCCGCCACTGTTACCGCCTCTGTCCCCGTCGGTGTCGCCGCCGCTGTCGCAGGGACGAGCGAGCGTCTATTGTTAGCAATGACGCAACCGACTGGCCGGCGCCTGCTTAATTACGCGGTTGATGTAACCTATTGTGTTGTATCTAGAAGCATTCCCGTGAGTTCTCGAATTTTCGGCTACGGTATATAAGCACCGTTGGCGAAGGCACTGGACAGTCTCAATAAATATTCGTTGCGTGTAAAACAGTTGGTGATATAAACGGATAGTAGACAAGTGGTGAATATAAATAAATATATTTGTATAAATAAATAAGTGATCTATATATTGTTGAAATAAATAATCTTAGTGTTTAAGTGGCATAATATTCTTAGTCTTAATTAGTGTTTAATATTTGTTTAATCGTAGTGTTCGTTATATTTATCATCTTTAATTATATTTAATATCTATTTATCATTATAATAAACTTTTATTTTCATTAATAACAATTGTCTAATATTCACACTTCACCCAAATAAATAAAAACGTTACAATTGGTGTCAGGTGTGGGGTTAATAAACTGTGAAGTGTAATTAAAAATAAATAATATGGCGACTAAACAATTAAAATTAAATGAGTTAAAAGTAAGTGATCTCAAGAGAGAACTGGAAGAGCGGGATTTGGAAACATCAGGAAAGAAGTCAGTGCTTCAAGAAAGATTACGGCAAGCATTAATCGATGCTGGTGAAACTCCTGAGGAATACTTATTTGATCCATCCGATATTCATAAATTTATAGAAGAAAATTCTAGAACATTAAAAGTTGAATTGACAGAAAATTCTAGAACATTAGAACAAAAATTCGAACAAAAATTTGAGGAAAGTTCTAGAAAATCAGAAGAAAGTTCCAGAACACTAAAAGAAGAATTATTGGAACAGTCTAGAACATTAGAAGAAAAATGAATGGAAAGTTCTAGAAAAGCAGAAGAAAGTTCCAGAATATTAAAAGAAGAATTAATGGAACATTCTAGAAGTTTAGAACAAAAGTTAGAAGAAAATTCTAGCAGTCTAGAAAAAAAATTAGAAGAGAATTCTAGAAAAACTGAGGAAGACTTGAAGAATTTAAAAATTGACTATGACAAGAAGATTGAAGAATTACGAGAAAAATTCACTGAATTTACATCGTCGTCAGTGTCGAATTCCGATGTGGTAAGGGCTAGTCTAAGAGAGGAAAACAAAGTAGTAAAACAAGATAGTACTACAACAATGCACATTAAAACACCGGAATTTGATGGAAAATCTTCGTGGCCGAATTATTTAAAACAATTTGAAGCAGCTGCGAAGGCACTTAACTGGACATCCAAAGAGAAGGCTACAGCGTTGACTGTTTCGTTGCGTGGGGAAGCCATCGACATCCTACAAACGCTGAAGGAAGAAGAACAAGAGGACTACGACCAACTAGTCAAGCGGTTGGACATGCGGTACGGCAATGCGCACCTGGAGCAAGTGTACCAGACGCAGCTGAGGAACCGCTATCAGAGCTCAAAAGAAAGCCTTCAAGAATTTGAAGTCGAAGTAGCTCGTTTGGTGCGTCTCGCACATCCTGCAGCTCCTGACAGCGTTTTGGAGTGCCTGGCCGTTCAAGCATTCATCTACGGAGTTCGAGACAGCGAAACGCAGCAAGCACTACGATTGGCCCGCCCAAAAACTGTCATATGCACTAGAACATGAAGCTGCCAAACAAGCTTCACGAAACCAATCTCGAGTGCGAACTATTGATGCAGAGAGAAAAGAAGACACGGAAGACCTAGAAGAGAAAATGCGACGAATTGTTAATGAAGTGTTTGCCGGAAGAAAGAAACTCCTCTGTTGGTATTGCGGCAAACAAGGTCATCCGCAGAGACTTTGCAGAAAAATGCAAAGAGAGACAGAAACGGTAAAAGAAGAAAAGGAGTCGGAAAACTAAGCCGGGTTGATGTGAAGGGGCAATCGTCGACCCGTAATCTAGTAGCCCCACAATCCATCAGTTATGTCGCAACCCTTCATCATCAAGCCAGCAGCATCTACGTGAATGGCTCTGTTGATAGAAGGCCACTAAAAATGTTACTAGATACGGGTGCGACAAAAACTATAATTAGACCCGATTTAGTAAAGAACACAGGCAAGACGCGTCTTCAACCAACCAAGTGGCGATTACGTACAGCGACGGGAGAACAAGCTACCACATTAGGAGAAATATATATGACCATCACTATTGGAAATACATCCTTTAAACATCGTGCGCTGGTAGCTGACGTTGAAGATGAATTAATACTCGGTATGGACGTAATGAAAAAGCACGGTTTCAAACTTGATCTGAAGAATGGAGTAATGATGGTCAATGAAGAAGAACTTGTTTTAAATCCTCGAGAAGACAAGGCTGTGCGCGTACTAATGGCTGAAGATGTTACTCTGCCAGAACAAAGTGAATCTATCGTGCAAGCACAATTAGATGGTAGTTTCTGTGAGGGGAATATTGTTATGCTTGAGCCCAAGAATGATGATGTGAAGACTGGTACTGGAGTTGTTGTAGGAAAATCACTGATCAAAGCCAGTCAAGTAATACCAGTTCGAATAATGAACGTGAATTTTTATCCAGTTGTTCTTAAGAGAGGAACAATTGTAGGAGAATGTTTGGCAGTATCCTCGATTATTCGAACTGTTAAGGCCAAAGGAAACATATCACAGGAAGTTCCGGACACGTTAATTAATGAATTATCAACATCTTTCCAAGAGCTGACCGCCGACAAGAGAACAAAGGCGAAGAAATTAATTGGAAGATTTCAAGATGTGTTTCAAGTTGACAAGAAGACCAACGGGAGAACTAATGTGGTTCACCATAAGATAGACACCGGCGACGCAAGACCCATCCGCCAACCAGCAAGAAGACTACCATTGGCGAAGCGTGAGAAAGCGGAAAGAATTATTGAAGACATGAAAAAGGAAAGTGTGATCGAACCTTCAAGCAGTCCGTGGGCTTCACCAGTGGTGTTAGTGAAGAAGAAGGATGGCTCTACACGATTTTGCGTCGATTACCGTCAACTTAACAACGTCACCAAGAAGGATAGCTACCCGCTACCTCGAATAGACGATACACTAGACACTTTGGCTGGCTCGAAGATCTTCTCCACTCTGGATCTAAAGAGCGGATACTGGCAAGTCTATTTGGATCCAAAAGATAAAGAAAAGACAGCCTTCACAATTGGTACCGGACTGTGGCAATTTACTGTAATGCCATTTGGGCTCTGCAATGCCCCTGCAACGTTTGAACGACTCATGGAAACAGTATTGGCTGGACTATCATGGAAAACCTGTTTAGTCTATCTCGACGACATTATTGTGGTAGGTAAAACATTCGAGGACCACATGAAGAATTTGGAGAGGTTTCAGAAGGAAGTTCATTATCTTGGACACGTGGTTTCAGATAAGGGTATTGCAGTTGACCCAGAAAAGATAAAGGCTGTGAGAGATTGGCCAGCGCCTAGAGACAAACACGAACTTAGAAGTTTTCTTGGCTTGTGTACTTATTATCGGCGATATGTACCTGGATTTGCCAACATAGCCAAGCCACTGACAAAGCTTACTGAAGAAGGTCGAAGATTTATCTGGGAAATGGACTGCAAAGTTGCGTTCAAAAAACTTAAACATGCTTTGACAAGCGCACCTGTCCTGAGTTATCCGTTACCTGAAGGAGAATTCATACTAGACACAGATGCAAGCAACGTGGGAATTGGTGGCGTTCTTTCCCAGATACAAGACGGACATGAGAAGGTTATTGCCTATTTTAGTAAGACTTTGTCAAAACCAGAGAGAAATTATTGTGTTACCAGAAAAGAACTATTGGCAGTCGTTAAATCTGTGGAACATTTCTACAAATATTTGTATGGAAGGAAATTTTTGATTAGAACTGACCATGCTGCATTAAAATGGCTGCTACAATTCAAGAATCCTGAAGGTCAGGTGGCTAGATGGATTGAAAGACTGCAGGAATACGATTTCAAAATCGAGCATAGAACAGGTACCAGCCATCGTAATGCCGACGCATTGTCCAGAAGGCCGTGCCAAGATGATTGCAAGCATTGTAGTCGACTAGAAGAGAAATTTTCCATCGTTGCCAGAACAACAGTAGTCGACGATAATTGGCAGCCCGATGGACTACGCGAAGATCAAGAAAAAGACCCAACTTTGAAAATTATGCTCGAATGGAAAGCAGAGGAGAGCAAACCAGTATGGGAAGATGTTGCACCACACTCACCAAGTGTAAAATCGTACTGGGCACTCCATGGTGATTGACGATGGCATGTTAAAGCGTGTGGTAGAAAATGCTGATGGAACTGAGAAGAGAACTCAGTTATTCCTAAGAGTAGAGTACCAGACGTGTTGAAAGAGATCCATGACGGATCTGGAGGCCATTTCGGAGTCATCAAAACGCTAGAAAGATTGCGCCAGCGGTTTTACTGGGTTAACTTCACGGAAGATGTTAAAGATTGGTGCAAGAAATGTGTGGTTTGCGCTGGCAGTAACGGTCCGCATAAACAACGAAAAGCTTCAATGCGTCAATACAACGTTGGCAGTCCATTTGAGCATATTGCGATTGATGTGGCTGGACCATTCCCAGAAAGTGACGAAGGAAATAAATACATCGTGGTTGTTATGGACTACTTCACCAAGTGGGTTGAAGCATATCCATTACCCAACCAGGAAGCCACCACGGTCGCTGAAACTTTAGTTAAGGAATGTATATGCCGATTCGGAGTACCGCGTGAACTCCATTCCGACCAGGGAAGAAATTTTGAGTCTGCCGTTTTCCAAAATGTCTGTAAGATATTAGGAATTAATAAAACTAGAACAATTGCATTACATCCGCAGTCTGATGGCATGGTTGAACGAATGAACAGAACGATCAACCGATATTTGTCGAAGGTAGTCTCCAACCACCAAAGAGACTGGCACCGACACCTCCATCTGTTCCTGTTGGCTTATCGTTCATCCGTGCATGAAACAACAGGGCAAACTCCTGCGAACATCTTATTCGGGCGCGAGTTGCGCTTACCATGTGACTTGGTGTTCGGCAGTAAACCTGGGGAAGATCTGGCCGGGGAAGATTATGTTACGGACTTACGGAGAAGAATGGATGACATTCATGAACAAGTCCGTACGAACATTCAAGCTGCTAGCGACCGAATGAAGGACCGGTATGACATCAAGGCCAAAAAGGCTGGATATCAACCTGGGGATTTAGTGTGGCTTTACAACCCACAAAGACGTCGTGGGTTATCACCAAAGCTGCAAAATAATTGGGAAGGCCCCTATGAGGTAGTCAAAAGGATAAACGACGTGGTATACAGAATTAAGAAACAACCTAGCGGCGGGAAGCCGAGAGTAGTACACTTTAATCGGCTAGCCCCTTTCGCCGGAGACATCCACGAAGTCAATAACGGAGCGACGGTTCGTCGGATCATAACACAAGAACCAACTTTTGAAGACTTCATGGAGAACTATTCCTTTGGCCGCAAGGCGCGGTTCGGCGTGACGAAAGAAGAACACCGAGATCTATTCACCGTGTCTTCAGATTATTCCCTCGGTCACTGCGTATCAGAATACTTAAAGATGTCCCGTGGCATAGCTTCAGCCTTTAAGGCGAAATTTGGGCGACAATAAGAACTGGCCAACCAACGCTCAACTGTTGGGAAAACGCTGCGCCTGAGGGATAACAATGCAGACCATCAGCGGTACATCTATTACCTGGTTACAAAACCACGCTCGTACCAGAAACCGTCGTATCGTGACCTGTGGAACTCGTGCGATTTGAGGGATCATCTGCTTAAGAATGACATTTTGAAGCTAGCCGTACCGAAGTTAGGCTGTGGTCTAGATGGTTTAGATTGGAGGATTGTTAGGAACATGATAGAAATCCTCTTCCGTTTTACCGGTGTTGAAATTTTCGTTTGCAGCTTTAACCCTAACGGACATAAAGAAGAAGTCGAGCGGGCCATCGACTGTCATTTCTTCAAAACTTCGAAATGCACCAAGGGTAATGCATGCAGATTTCGTCATCATGAACTGTTCCGGGACGAAACAGTCTTAAGGAGGGGGCAGTGTAATGTGCATTGCCCGCCCTCGCCGCCACTGTTACCGCCTCTGTCCCCGTCGGTGTCGCCGCCGCTGTCGCAGGGACGAGCGATCGTCTATTGTTAGCGATGACGCAACCGACTGGCCGGCGCCTGCTTAATTACGCGGTTGATGTAACCTATTGTGTTGTATCTAGAAGTATTCCCGTGAGTTCTCGAATTTTCGGCTACGGTATATAAGCACCGTTGGCGAAGGCACTGGACAGTCTCAATAAATATTCGTTGCGTGTAAAACAGTTGGTGATATAAACAGATAGTAGACAAGTGGTGAATATAAATAAATAAACAGAAAAAGACCCAACTTTGAAAATTATACTCGAATGGAAAGCAGAGGAGAGCAAACCAGTATGGGAAGATGTTGCACCACACTCACCAAGTGTAAAATCGTACTGGGCACTCCATGGTGATTGACGATGGCATGTTAAAGCGTGTGGTAGAAAATGCTGATGGAACTGAGAAGAGAACTCAGTTATTCCTAAGAGTAGAGTACCAGACGTGTTGAAAGAGATCCATGACGGATCTGGAGGCCATTTCGGAGTCATCAAAACGCTAGAAAGATTGCGCCAGCGGTTTTACTGGGTTAACTTCACGGAAGATGTTAAAGATTGGTGCAAGAAATGTGTGGTTTGCGCTGGCAGTAACGGTCCGCATAAACAACGAAAAGCTTCAATGCGTCAATACAACGTTGGCAGTCCATTTGAGCATATTGCGATTGATGTGGCTGGACCATTCCCAGAAAGTGACGAAGGAAATAAATACATCGTGGTTGTTATGGACTACTTCACCAAGTGGGTTGAAGCATATCCATTACCCAACCAGGAAGCCACCACGGTCGCTGAAACTTTAGTTAAGGAATGTATATGCCGATTCGGAGTACCGCGTGAACTCCATTCCGACCAGGGAAGAAATTTTGAGTCTGCCGTTTTCCAAAATGTCTGTAAGATATTAGGAATTAATAAAACTAGAACAATTGCATTACATCCGCAGTCTGATGGCATGGTTGAACGAATGAACAGAACGATCAACCGATATTTGTCGAAGGTAGTCTCCAACCACCAAAGAGACTGGCACCGACACCTCCATCTGTTCCTGTTGGCTTATCGTTCATCCGTGCATGAAACAACAGGGCAAACTCCTGCGAACATCTTATTCGGGCGCGAGTTGCGCTTACCATGTGACTTGGTGTTCGGCAGTAAACCTGGGGAAGATCTGGCCGGGGAAGATTATGTTACGGACTTACGGAGAAGAATGGATGACATTCATGAACAAGTCCGTACGAACATTCAAGCTGCTAGCGACCGAATGAAGGACCGGTATGACATCAAGGCCAAAAAGGCTGGATATCAACCTGGGGATTTAGTGTGGCTTTACAACCCACAAAGACGTCGTGGGTTATCACCAAAGCTGCAAAATAATTGGGAAGGCCCCTATGAGGTAGTCAAAAGGATAAACGACGTGGTATACAGAATTAAGAAACAACCTAGCGGCGGGAAGCCGAGAGTAGTACACTTTAATCGGCTAGCCCCTTTCGCCGGAGACATCCACGAAGTCAATAACGGAGCGACGGTTCGTCGGATCATAACACAAGAACCAACTTTTGAAGACTTCATGGAGAACTATTCCTTTGGCCGCAAGGCGCGGTTCGGCGTGACGAAAGAAGAACACCGAGATCTATTCACCGTGTCTTCAGATTATTCCCTCGGTCACTGCGTATCAGAATACTTAAAGATGTCCCGTGGCATAGCTTCAGCCTTTAAGGCGAAATTTGGGCGACAATAAGAACTGGCCAACCAACGCTCAACTGTTGGGAAAACGCTGCGCCTGAGGGATAACAATGCAGACCATCAGCGGTACATCTATTACCTGGTTACAAAACCACGCTCGTACCAGAAACCGTCGTATCGTGACCTGTGGAACTCGTGCGATTTGAGGGATCATCTGCTTAAGAATGACATTTTGAAGCTAGCCGTACCGAAGTTAGGCTGTGGTCTAGATGGTTTAGATTGGAGGATTGTTAGGAACATGATAGAAATCCTCTTCCGTTTTACCGGTGTTGAAATTTTCGTTTGCAGCTTTAACCCTAACGGACATAAAGAAGAAGTCGAGCGGGCCATCGACTGTCATTTCTTCAAAACTTCGAAATGCACCAAGGGTAATGCATGCAGATTTCGTCATCATGAACTGTTCCGGGACGAAACAGTCTTAAGGAGGGGGCAGTGTAATGTGCATTGCCCGCCCTCGCCGCCACTGTTACCGCCTCTGTCCCCGTCGGTGTCGCCGCCGCTGTCGCAGGGACGAGCGATCGTCTATTGTTAGCGATGACGCAACCGACTGGCCGGCGCCTGCTTAATTACGCGGTTGATGTAACCTATTGTGTTGTATCTAGAAGTATTCCCGTGAGTTCTCGAATTTTCGGCTACGGTATATAAGCACCGTTGGCGAAGGCACTGGACAGTCTCAATAAATATTCGTTGATTGTAAAACAGTTGGTGATATAAACAGATAGTAGACAAGTGGTGAATATAAATAAATATATTTGTATAAATAAATAAGTGATCTATATATTGTTGAAATAAATAATCTTAGTGTTTAAGTGTCATAATATTCTTAGTCTTAATTAGTGTTTAATATTTGTTTAATCGTAGTGTTCGTTATATTTATCATCTTTAATTATATTTAATATCTATTTATCATTATAATAAACTTTTATTTTCATTAATAACAATTGTCTAATATTCACACTTCACCCAAATAAATAAAAACGTTACAATATTATGAAAGAATTTTTTACCCAGATCTGAGTACTGTCGTTTTCCGGTATCGTAAAGTTAGGCCTATAGTTTGTACATAAAGATAAAAAGTACATACTACAAAAAAAACATTTTATTCCGTTATATTTTCTATTACTTAGCAATACAATATTGTAAAAAAAAAATGCTAAAAATTTCAGGTTTGAAGGGTGAAACATATTTAAAATACAATAACTTTTATACCAATCCAAAGAAATAAAAAATATGTATTTTCTTAAAGTAATAATCAAATATGGCTTGCATTTAAAAAAATGGAATTTTGTGTTATATCTTGAAAATTTGCCGATAGAAAAATTATTTTCGTTCACCACTGGTTAAACAATAAAATTATCTAACTTTTCTATTTGAAACATGTTTCTCGATTACTGATAGTTTAGAAATAATTTCGAAATGAAAAAATCGACTAACTTCAGTACTCCCCCATTATCAAGTAACCTATGAGAATTTTTGGCAAAACAAAAGCACATCTAAGATGGCCTCTCAAAGGCGCACCAAATGTCCCATATAACTAAAGTTGTATCTCTTATAGTTCCCGAGATCCCAATGATGGCTTTCGAAATCCGGACAGCATGTATAAATAATTGAGTGCCCCAGCTGAAATGTTTCTGATTTTGAACAATTGAATATAATAAACATTTTAAAAATAAATCATCTTGATCGGATCTGTTTTGGTGAGTTTAGAAGTTTTAACGATATTCCCGCTTCAGTGACTCGACTATATTATTAATCATAGAAATTATCTACGATGATGGGTTGTTCTGCTCCAAATTGTGCAAATCATTTGAGAAATGGTTATAATTTTTACAGGTACTTCAGCATGGCGGACGAATCAGCTATGTGTTATCTAGTAGCTGTACCAAAAGTGATGACGTCAAAATTGATACGTATTTCAAGAATATTTCAGGTTTTGTAGTTCCCGCTCGATTTTGACGTCACGCTTTCGGAGTCTATACACAAATAACTATTTTGAGTGGTAAATTTAAATTAAAATTTAAAAAAAATGTTTGTGTGTTTCTCATCGCCATATACTCTTTTCTCAGAATGAAAAGTTCAAATGCATTTATAATATTGTGTTACTTACGTTTGAGTCCTCTGAAAAGATCATGATCCCTATTAACATCAGCAATAGGATTTTTAACTTTATAAGGAAAATAAATAGTACTGTTCCAATACTTTTCTGTTTCAACAATATGATATAGAAAGGGTGCTAGAAACATGGAATATTTCAATTGATCATCATCTGCTGCTACTTTTTCATATGTAAGGACAGGCATTGTGCCCAGAATTTCGGTATCTACGTCTACCTTGTTAGCATCCTGTAAATGAAAATCATTGTTATTACAGTAGAATTCTAATATTTTTAAAAATATTTTTTATAATGAAATTAAAGTACAAATTCTACTTACTACTTTCATATTTAACGTATATTTGTCGTATCTAGACATCTCAAAATATGCATTAGAACATGAATTAGTGGGTGGAGTATATTTAAATCCTTTAGAATCTTCCAAGCATTGCTTATAGAATGGAGAGTCCATAATTCGCTTGGTTTCCTGTTCTTTAGTCTACAGTTTAAATATTAATATTTTAAAAATGATATCTTTATATTTTGCGTCCATAATGAAGTCATTACGAAACCCAATGGGGTCCTGCACCATAACAAAAATAATAAAATGTGCACATAGTCATCCGAATACCATTCGTTGTTAAATTTTATACTGGAAAAATTTTCCGATTGCTTTACTCGAGCCTGTTGCAAATTTATCTCGTGACATTGATCAAAAATCACTCGTTTGACAACTCGTAATTTTTTGTCAATGCCACTCAATAAATTGCTAGGCAACCAGCTCTCGTAACAATCTGAAAAAATTTCCGGCAAAAATTTACCACTTATGATATTATATGTACATGACAAAACCACAAAATATGTAAACTTTAAAACCATGTTATTTGCTGGAGAAATATGTAATCAGATTTTTAATGAAATTTAACTGTACTTATGTCATTCGACGAACCGATGCTATCAATTTCTGTCGCCTTTTCTATTCCCAAGGATAATAAGGGAAAGAGTAAAAATAAATCTTATTATCCCCGTTATTAGATTTGCACTCTGTGACACAACAAATTTGACGGCATTTTACCACGGTTTTCGTGCTCATATTTACGATTGTTTATGAACTGTCAATTGAACATCCCAACCCAACGCTAGTGGTAAAAATCTACGAGTGGCGCGACGATCCGTACATGGTTAATCTATAGAGCTTGTGCCAGAGAAAGATATAGCAATAGAGTGCGAGCAGACACGTGACTCGAGGGACCTTGACGTGCTCAGAATCAGCTAATTTGTGTGCGCATGTCATTTTGACAAGAACATTGTTAATTTGACAAGACCAATGTTTGACTTATTTTGAATTGCTAAAATATTAATATTTGGCTATTTTTAGGCAGTAAAATACATGTAATTAAAAATAATAACATTTTAGCAGTTAAAAATCAAAATAAGTCAAAACGTTGGTCTTGTCAAAATGACAATGTTCTTGTAAAAATGACATGTGCACACAAATCAGCTGATTCTAAGCACATCAAGGTCTTTCGAGTCACCTGTCTGCTCGCGCCCTATAGGTGTCGCCGTGACGTCATGTTGACGTTAAAAATCAAATGCAGTTAAACTAAAAACAATTAAGACTTTTTAATACAATGAATTGCTTTAAAATTTTAAAAAAACTTTAATTTTAATAATAAAAAATCAAATTGCAGGACCCCATTGTGTATCGAAAATTGATATTACATGTCATTTACAATAATTACTATAAAGGTCTCATTTTATAAGACTCTTTTTCGCACTTGTCACAGAAAACTCACAACTTATGTTTCGCAAAGTTATTTCATATTGCTTATCATCTAGTATATAGATAAGTTTTATTTTACGGACCTGATACGTATTATAGTATTCCTTTCATACTTACAGTATAAACTTCAGTAAATGTGATAAGCGTCTCATTATCCTCGTTCTTACGTTTTTGTCTGATATAATTTATCGCAGTACCGTCTTCTGGCGGTAAAATACTAAATTTGTTAGTATTTACAGGTGGCAGAAGTTCAACTCTTGAGGAACTGATCTAATAACAAGAATTTTAAATACATAAACTTTATGTACTCAATTAATAATTATATTTAAAAACCCGTCATTCGTACAAATAGGCTATTCCAGCTCAATCGAAATAAGAGAAATTAGTTTAAAAAAGTGAAAGTAACTGTTTAATAGTTAATATTAAAAAATGATATGTTTAAAATAATGACGTCACGAATATGAATATTTTGACGACTGAAAAATTACCCACGTATAACGCAAACGTGTTTCGAGGCGCTTATTACTATCTACGGATAAATGTAAACCTTAGCTTAATTTATACTCTTTTCCAGTTAACAATGGAGTGGAGTAAGATAGGACTTACGATTTCAGCTTTTTGATTGGTCTAAACGCGGAACGCGAACCAAATTTACAATAACGAAAAGTTTGTAACAACGTTTCAGTCAGCTTATTGAATGTCGTAATAGCTAGAGTTGTAACCAGTGCAGAAATCTAAGATGTGACTATGTATTAACTATTATATTCCTTTAAGTAACTGTTTATTAACGAAAGAATTTAAAAAAATATTAAATTTGTCAAGTATGTCTTGCAGGAAACATAAAACTAATACATAAGTTTTATGTGTGCGAAACGGGGTGAATCCGAAGCGCCACCAATGGCGAAAAAACTGAACTACAGGTGGCAGGCCGGACGGTAGCAAGATGGAGGAGGAATAAGGAGAGTTTCCTCATTCCTTATTGCTGGCAATACGCATTTCCAAGTGCAAAGTGCAAAGTATTTAATATGGAGAAAATTAACATAAACTTAAGTTATATTTTTGAATACATTGCTTCTGCACGTCCTATAAATAAAGACGAAGCAGGTTTTAAGGCTGGACATGTATTGCTTTGATGAAATAAAAGATTTTGGATTAGATACAATACTGGGATCTTGTTTACAAACCAGTCATTTGAGTGGAGATCCTCATACAATTAAAATTTTATTAAATGAGAATATAAATTACTGGAAAGCAAATTTAGTTGTAGAGTAGAATTGGGAGGCAAATGCAAACATATTGTTGCAGTTTTGTTGCATATAAACAGGATAGTAAAAATTAAAACTATATTTATTGTTTTACAACAAATGAGATTATTATTATGCTATTAATTTATTTGTTTATGGGTTCGTGTATTACAAAGTAGCAGAAATAGAAAAATTAAGTTGTACAGATTTGGAACAAGTAAGGGGAAAACTTATTAAAAGGATGATAAACAATATAGTTTGGCTATAAAATTATAAAAATTTTGGGATCCTATTTTATACAAGAAACAATAGAACCGATTGGAGGCGTCAAAACTATAAGGGAAGAAAATTCATATTTTGTCACTTGAAATATAGTGTAAACTTACACTTTTTGACTTGTAATTATTGCTTTGTGGCACGGAACAGTATCTATGGCATTTACTGATCATTATTTAAACCTGAAAATGTAATATACACTATTATCTCACTTTCTTTTACAACAAATATAAATTAAACCTGTTTAAAATTAGATACGTTTCCTTATTCCTCTAGTTCACAAAACCGCCGCCAGACGTCACCCACTTTGAATTTTTTCGCCAATAGGTACGCGAAATATGTTATGACGAGAGAGAATGAGAGAGAGAGACCAAGGGCTAAAAGTTCACAGTGCGCATAACACAAGCTTACATTGTGAAATATAGCTTTCGCGTATCTGTATCTACTTAAAGATATGTATATCATCTACTATGGGATGGTGGAAATAGCAGAGCAGCGACGTCGCTCGCACCACTACTATTCTCAAACAGTTTTTATTTGAATATAAATTTCTTGCATTAAACTTAATAATTTAAATACGCTTACAATTATAAAGTATGTACACTTATACAGTGTTGCAACATTAATTTATTTTTTATGAATATCATACATTTCAATAACATTTAGGCCCGGGCCACACTATGCGTTTTGGCGGGACCGGCAAAACCGCATCCGGTTAAACGGGATGGATCGTACAGCATCCACATATATCCAGCTAAACAGGACGGCAGCAATGACAACCCGATTCGGACACAGTCGAACCACCATCTGATCAGTGCAGAGCCCCAATACGTTGTCTATTAAAAAACAAAACTAGACCCTTGCGAACGCTCACATTATCTCCAATGTGTTGTAGTTGTCATGCAGCAAATTGACCGTCCCGTCAAACCGCAACATGCTGCGGTAATACCGGCAGCCGGACCGCAACCGCATCGGACGCATTCATTTCCCGTTCAACCGGTCCCGTTAAACCGGTCATGTCAAAACGCATAGTGTGGCCCGAGTCTTATGTTCATAAAAAAAAAACAGTTCGAGATGAAAACTCGTATTCGTGAGGTCCATAACGCACATATAGGTAATTAGGAATTTTTCACGGGATTTGCACGAACAAAATTGGTAGAATAGCCTATTGAACCGTAATCGTAATGCGCATTCTGTTATTTAAAGTGGGACTACTTTACTTACTTGCCTACCGCCATTTCTAGAAGTGTCATTCTTTATATCTTCCGTAAAGTATAAATTCTGAGTGAATTTTACTTTTGATTTACCGTTTTCATCAGTATAATTGTGAGTTGATTTACATTCCAATAATATTTGCCAGAAGGTATTGTAGTTCTCTCCTTCTACTAAATCAGGTTCATCAAAATCTTTACTTACTATAGTCAACGAGTAATTGGTTTGTGTATCTACGTAAGGATCAACAGTCAAAGGCAATTCATCTGTTTTCTCCTCAAACCTCACTCGCGTCTAAAACAAAATTTATTAACCATATAGGATGATAATAAAAATTTGTCCAGTATCGTAATATGAAACATACTTGTACGCCACCTTCTTTAGCTTCTATACTCCTGTACATATGTCTACTGGTATCTGGTTGCAAATGGTATGTATATCTTATTGTATGTATAAGTGCCAATAATGGTTGCGCGAATGGAATTGCACTGATATAGAAATAAAAATGGTAAAATTAATAGGAAATTTACAGTATTCATTCATACTAGGCACTTACTCTGTATTAGTTTGGTACGTATCTTTCATTGATATATAAAAATCGAAATCGAAATCCACTTTCATAGTTTCGTGCTGTTGGATCGAGTAGTTATACTTTGCTCCTAAGAATGTGAAATTCTAGAACATTATAATATTCAGTGAAATAATTGCGTAGGCTTCAACAGTCTGAGTCATGAGAAATATTCGTTTTCCGGGAATGGACTGTGTCATATTTAGAGTCAGAGCTCAACGTTTCGCCCGCAGTCGTATGGGGCATCTTCAGGAGCAAGGGGGATAGTACTGTCTTAAAGTTTAACTGTCTTCTCGGCCTTCCTTTCGTCACTTGGTTTATTTGGTCTCTAGCGTGGTTTACACGTCGGGTAACCTTGTAAACTGAGTCTCCCCCTCTTGTTGCTTAAACTCGGCCTCTAGCGTGGTTGACACGTCGGGTAACCTTGTTTAAGACAGTACTATCCCCCTTGCTCCTGAAGATGCCCCATACGACTGCGGGCGAAACGTTGAGCTCTGACTCAAAATATGACACAGTCCATTCCCGGAAAACGAATATTTCTCATAATTTATTATATATATAAACGAAGACGGATTTGTGAAAAATTCATGGACCGCAGCGGGATTCGAACCCACGGCCTCCCAATTTCTAGTCGGGCGCTCTGCCAACTGAGCTACAGGATCCCACTGAAGTTCGTGAATTTTTCACATGTCATAAGCACGTTGGATACGAGAACGGTCTTCCACATGAAGTAACGTTACCCGCACAACACCGAGATATCACCCGTGGTAGTGAATAGGCCGCGAGCAGACACGTGACTCGGGCGTCCTTGACGTACTTGGAATCAGCTGATTTGTGTGCGCATGTCATTTTGACAAGAACAGTGTCACTTTGACAAGACCAATGTTTTGACTTATTATGATTTTGAACTGCTAGAATGTTATTAATGTACAATTTTCAGGCAGTAAAACACATGAAATTAAAAATAATAACTTATCAACAGTTCAAAATTAAAATAAGTCAAAACACTGGTCTTGTCAAATTGACGTTATTCTTGTCAAAATGACAAGCGCACACAAATCAGCTGATTCCTAGCACGTCAAGGACGCTAGAGTCACGTGTCTGCTCGCGCCCTATCGGCACTACAGTATTATGTATGAGAGAAGACTCTTTTGAGTGTAATGCAACAGTGAAATTTCAGTTGGCAGAGCGCTCGACTAGATATTGGGAGGCCGTGGGTTCGAATCCCGCTGGGATCCATGAATTTTTCACAAATCCGTCTTCGTTTATATATTTAATATATTTGATGGTAACTGTAAGTTACAGAAATTTCACTGTTGCATTACACTCAAAACAGTCTTCTCTCATTTCTCATAATATTCAGTGTTTCCCATTCTTAAAGCCCAACTTGTAAAGAAATTTCGCAATTTTCCCGATCATCAAACAAAGACCCTTGATCATGAGTAAAATGTTTTTATTGTTTAATATGTAAAATTTTCTGCTGAATTCAATGGTAAAATAAAAAATATTGCATTCCATTTAAAATAAAGTTAGTATCTACTTCCGGTTCAAAAATATTTTAGTTGAAACGGGCATGTCGGAAAACCAAATTTCGTAAAATAATATTGGATAGCTTTTAAAATAAGGATAACTTAAGCTCGTTTGTTGTATAGGTTGTACTACAGATATCATTTGAAAATTGGAAATAATTTTCTAATTTGACTTCAAACGAATACGCACCCAGGCCGTCAAAACCACAACCAATCGCATAACACACTCATCCATTAATTTAATATTGCTGTAAATTTTAATCGACTGTTGATATAGATTTGGAGAGATGAATTAATGGAGAACCAGTCCTTGGAGAGCAAATTATTTATTGATACATTAACAATAAACAACACCGACGTTTCGGTCATAAATTGACCATCCTCAGGGTTCTGAAAAACATTTATGGGTACAAATATCTGGTTAAGAACCTTTACGACTAAATTACTTACAGTTTAAGTTATTTTAAAATTTCAGATTTGTTAAAATAATAATGATATATAATCAAAAACATAGATTGGTGATGTCGACGAAAGACACGAAAGAAATGCAAATGAAAACACAAACATCACAAAATGTACATTAGTTCACCACGCACAGACCGACAAACACACATTCAACTTTAAAGAAACGAAAATTCTAAGATGTGAAAATAATTTAAATAAAAGATGAACTCTAGAAATGTTAGAAATACATAAAAACAAGAACGCTATCAACTCACAGACGGACATATATAATCTGAGCATGATTTACAAAGGAATTTTGATAAAATTCTACAAGAACTTAATGAAGTAGTTTTCCTGTTGCATCTTGCTCCTCCTAAAACATGAAGCAACCCCTCGGTCAGTTCTATATTGACCTTCTGATACAATGTTCGCATTTTTTTTCTTATAATTTGGCGACATCACCAATCTATGTTTTTGATTATGTATCATTATTATTTTAACAAATCTGAAATTTTAAAATAACTTAAACTGTAAGTAATTTAGTCGTAAAGATTCTTAACCAGATATTTGTACCCATAAATGTTTTTCAGAACCCTGAGGATGGTCAATTTGTGACCGAAACGTCGGTGTTGTTTATTGTTAATGTATCAATAAATAATTTGCTCTTCAAGGACTGGTTTTCCATTAGTTCACCTCCCCAAATTAATTTAATAATTTCATTCTTATGAAAGGATTATTTCAAATATATTTTAAAAAATATATCTCATAATGTTGGATTGTTTACCTTAATGTAATCGAATGTATATAAGTTTGTTGGTACTTCTGTTACTCCTTCACAGATAGGGCAGAATCTGTGTAAAAGTTTTTCATTTTCAACATTTGTTCCAATCAGTTTATCTGAAGCCCAATTGAACGTATCATTTTTGGTAGCCCATACAAACACCGTACGCCCTAAATTAGCTCCCAGTTTCGTCCTTACTCCAATCTCTTCGCCGTAATATTTAAAACTAGACACAGTTGTATCTAGAATTGGATTATAGGATTCCAACCATGTTTGGTAGTACCATGATAATCTAGAAATGTGTGTGTGGGTGAGTATTTTTTTTAAATATGTACTTGTAATAAAAATAATTTGTTTTACTAACCTATATAAGAAATCATTATGAACAAATGACATGTGCTCAATGTATTGCATATCATTTTTGATACTTAAAGGTGTTCCCAACAAGGATGGTATATGGGTATAATCCAAAACAGGATAAAAAATTTGGAAGGTATCTAATATCGTTTGTCCAATCAAAGATTCTAAAACAGATATTAAATAATTATAAATTTATCTGTCCCGAAAATTCTCTTTTCTGGACTGATAGTTTTTTGTTTAACAAAGCAAAAAATCTGATGTGAACACCACACAACTTCCTTGTACGCAAGACTAATATGAAGTATAAACTCAATTATAAAATTGCACGTATTTGACGTAATTTGACATTAACATCTATTTTTTATTTTTTTCTTATTTTTTGTCCTAATCCATAGCAAGTTTCATTACAAAAACCAAAAAGTATATAAGTTTTAAATGTACATATCTCGCTTATACAAAGGGCTAATTTACTAATACTTGATGTGCTAGACGCAGAATTTAATTCTCTAAATCTCTTATTTGAAGCATTTATTTCTAAAATTAAAATGAAACCATTTTATTCAAGAAAAACTTTTAACAACTTCAGGTAATATATCACTTCCGGTTAGCCTGTTTTAACCAAATTCTGCTATGTTATTCCAATTGATATAAAAGTCATATACTAAATTTGAAAAGTTTTGGATTATATTTTAATATAGTTTTTCATTAAAATCTATTATAGGCTTCAAATAAAGTACCATTTCTGGAAATTATGTAATGACCAAAAAGGGAGGTGCACAACTAGATGTTATAGAAGTCCTAAATACAAAATTTCAACTTTCTACGGTTTACCGTTTTTGAGTTATGCGAGATACGTACGTACGTGCAGACGTCACGACGAAATTAGTCAGAATGGATTCAGGGATGGTCAAAATGGATATTTTCGTTGAAATCTGGAAACCGAAATTCTTCGCGAATATAATACTTCCTTTACAAGGAAGTAAAAAGGATCAGATTTACTGCAGCGGCAGCGGATATCAGGTTGATCAAATAAGCCCAGATACTGAATAGAAACCGGATATCCGTTATATTTCTAATTACAATGTGACTATAATTATCAGAAGTAATATCACAAGACCTCCTGATTTTATCGATAAATTTTTATTTTGCACGAATTTTTTTGCTTAGCAACAAAGACGAAAGCAAACTGCATAGTAAATCCCGACTCCGAAGGAGGAGGGGTTTTACCTAATGTCAATTTGCTTGAGTGATTTTGCTTAAAAGCAAAAAGAATGAGTGTTTAAAAATAAAAGTTTATCTGAGAAAATCAGAGTGGTCGTGTGGTATTTGGTGAGATAAATTCCAAAGACAACGCAAAATGAAACAATTTAATTATTAATATTTTATTTTTAAACTTGAAATATTAATTAACTGTCACACTGACAGTTATAAACAATAACAACAGTTTATTTACTTGGTAGCGGAAAATTATCGGGGTAACGGAGTTTTATCAGTATAATACTGTTCCCATTGGTTGAATTTTCAAGTGTTTTGCATCATGATTGGTTAAAAACTTGTCGTTGGAATTTATCATTGTAATCTAGCAATATACTGTTCTATTTAAGCCATTCGGTATTGCAGAGAATAGGTAATAGTTTTGACCTCTCTGATTGGCTGAAATCGAAGACAAGAGACCCAATGTAATTTTGGCTACTTACAACTGGCGCAGATGCGAGCGGCATCTGCGAAATGGCTTAAATGGAACAGAGTATTGTATCATAGAAACAGATGAAACTAAGACTTTATTAAAACACAATTGATTTATTTTTAATATTGCTTACCTAGAACATGTTCCTTCTGTTTAATATTTTCTTGATCTAAACTCATGGCATATATGGCTTTATCATCATTAAAAACAACAATATCAACATGAATTGGAGAATATAACTCTTTCATATGAAAATTGAATTTCTTAACAAGCTCTTCCAATTGAAACAAAATTGTATCTTGTGTAACTTCATTGAAGAATTGTCTTATGAAACCAAGCTCAGTGAATCCTTGTACCTTAAGATAGATACTGTATATTCCTGTATTAAAGGACCAAGCAAACTGACTGTAAGAAAGTTGGACAGTGCTTGAGCCCCCTGTTTCGGGAACGCCAATAAGACGGGCTTGGATATAAGCGCCAAGATTTGGATCTTCATCAGAATAAGAGAGGCGATAGTTTCCAGTTTGCCAAAATGCTCGAGGGTATACTGAGAATTCTTTGTTTTGGATAGCTTCTGTCGCCAGATCGGACCTAGAAAAGATACATTTTCCTTGTGGAATAGGCAGAAATTTCACCTGATTTAATTACATTTTTTTACATTTCAACAACACAGATTCCAATTTATAATTTATAAAGAATCATTCAATCAAATCAGCACGGAACTGTCCGACTTATGCGCAGTATCAAAACGGCGTACCCATTTTAATGTTCCGTATACTGATTTGATTGTATGTTGGGACTAGCTACAATAATTTAATTTTAATTTCACATTTATCCTACCGACTGAAAAAAAAACAGTTACACTATTATTCACGAAAGATGACTATTCAAGGTCATTTGTTCGATGAAAGAATACACATCACTTTATAGCAGTAGCTTAGCAACATTTTATATCAGAAAGAGAAAGATTATTTGACCTATGTCTATTTAATTTATGTATTGTGACAGATATACGTAAATAGTGGCATTACTTTCTAACACACTATACATAATAATGCTGTATGTCGCAGAATTACAGATACCTAATTATCTACTGCACTGCCCTCTGTGCCAATATTTACCCAGTGGCGTTGACAAATTAAATTATTATTCCTTGGTTTATAAGTCAAGTCTATGTTTTCGTATTTTGCAAAAACATAAGTGAAGAACATAAATCTTTCAGAAAGGCATTATCTAGAAAGAAACATAATTTTCAAATGAATTTTCTTATATTTTCAGTTAAAATGTGTCCATGAATATTTCATGTTGCACGCCTAGGCAAACGAAATGCAATGCAGTTATCTGCAAGTAATATTATATCAGACGGCTCACAAATGACCTTGAATAGTCATCTTTCGTGAATAATAGTTTATATATTTATTTTAGATGCGAGTGTAATACAACTATTTATTTAATTTTACTTCTATAAATTCTTCTGTTTTGGGCTTAACATTAATAGTTAATGTTACGTGTTTTTTCGACACAATTATCTCATCGCTATTTGATTGTTCTGTAATCATGGCAATAAGAGAATGTTTAGGCTAAGCGCGCACTGCGACTTTATGTCGGTATTTTTCCGCGCGACAGAAAAACGCAAGAATTTTGAACTCGCACACTGCGGTTTGTTTTTTCTCATTGTTTCATTGTTGATAATAAAAAAAAAAGATTGTTGTCAAAATAAATATAATTCCCTTTTACCTTAATTTACCGTACATAACGTTTTAAATATGCGTCTAATAGCGTGTGTTTGTGTTCAATTAACGAAAAATCGTGAAAAGAAACCCAGAAAAATTAAATGTTTTTGGGTACAGCCTGACAAATGAAAGATTGAATAAAGAGCAGTTTTGCAAAATATTTCATGAATTAAGAGATCATCCTGAGAAGGTTTTTTTAGTATTACCGAATGAGCATAGAATCATTCGATGAACTTATGGAACTGGTTGATCCGTATATAACATACAAAGACACTCAATAAATTGACATTTTAAGGTTTTGTTGTATAAAGGCCGCCTTTTTCTATTTCTAATACAGTGTGTTCAAAAAAATGCCTAACTCGGAGTAGGCTATGAACAAAGAAACGTATGTCAATTTAAAAATATTTAATTAAATGTCTATTTGACATGAGATATTATCAAAAATGTTATCTAAAGAAATCAAAGATTTTCTTCTTGAATCTTATTTTAGAAATAAAAATAAATTAGAAAACGGCGAATGTCAATGTACTTTATCCTTCTTTATTGTCTTTTCTCCTTAAAATTACATTTTAAGATCAATTTTGACATCTTGACTTTTGAATTGAATAATGATCAGACATACGTTTCTCTGTTCATAGCCTACTCCGAGTTAGGAATTTTATTAAACTCTCTGTATTAATATCAGACTCTTACTCCAAATCACTTGCAGGAGCCGCAGGTGATACAGGAGAAAACATCTTCGTTGATAAAAGTGGCACAGCTAATAAATATGGACATCCTAATAGTGCTGTTACGCTGCGGTGAATTGTAGTGCGCTTTGTGTCGTATAATCCTATATGTCACAAAGCACAAGGCAAATGTTCATCGACGCACCGCACTAAAATTGTGACATCTTGCGTTTCTTTTGCCGCTGCGGAACTCACGCCACAAGTGGGCACATCTAAATAAAAACCCTTATATTTATATACCGGGTGTCTACTTTTTATGAATCTCAGCAAATACAATGGTAAAATTGTAATGACTGTAATTTCTGCGCTATGAATTTTAGAATAAAAGTATAAATACGAAAATTGTTCAGAATTAAAAACTGCATCTAATAAGTCCATAATTATTGTTTACAATGCGTTTCATTCGAGAGACAGAGAAGCAAAATAAAAGTTGTAATGTTTAGCTACTTATAAAAAGATGGGAAATGTATCTTTGATGACTGATAATAGTAGATATATTAAAAAACAAATTTTATAAGGCAATCTGTTATCCCACGAGTCCAACTTTGGAAAACGAGCCGCTTCGCGGTGAGGGGGTGTAATGTAGGGCGTAAAGAAATGCTAATCCGGGCCTGAATGTGGAACTAATTCTTGAAGAAAAACAAATCATTATATTTTTTCAGCTCCAAAATTGTGCTCTTTTGATCAATATAAAGACTAATAACTCGTCTCTGTTCAAGAATTAGTTCCACATTCTCTATAGATAATTGACAGGTATTTTAGTGTAAACGCAGTGCTCGTAGAAGACTTTGAATTTCACTTGTTGTAGTGCTGGTCATGTATTACAGATTATTATAAAAAGAGATAACTGATATTTAAAGTAGCAGATTATACTCTATGCTCTGTTCCATTTAAGCCATTCAGTAGATGGCACTGGCAACAGCGCAAATCTGAAGTAGCCGAAATTGCATTGGGTAAACCTCTGGTTCTTGTCTCTAATTTCAGCCAATCAGAGAGGTCAAAACTATTCCCTATGCTCCGCAATACTGAATGGCTTAAATGGAACAAGGTATATGTCAATTATAACAGTCAAAGTGTTAAATATGTGTCCTTTGCACTACGATGCCATATTGATTGTATTGCGCTTGTCTGGAATAGTTCTATACTATAAAATTGGTTGTTTTAAAAAATGTGATATAAATAAACAGTGACATAAATCGAAATAAATAATTAGTAAGATCGTGGAAATAAATAGTTGTGTTAATTAGTTAAATAAATAAATATATAGTGTTAGTGTTATCTAGTTAATTATAGTTTTAGTCTTAAATTAATATTTAATAATTGTTAAATATTAGTAATAGTCATTTTCAACAAGTGTTTAGTAAACACTTATTTTAATTAATAATAATTATCTAATATTTACACTTCACTCAAATAAATAAATAAATAAAAACGTTACAGTATATACTCACAGTGGTTCCCTATAAGCAGTCTTATTTTGAATAGATTCAAGCGTAGTGACGACATAGTTTAACAAATGCATGCCATGTACTCCAGACTTTTTAAATTTCTTACTTTCTTTGACAATAGTGTAGAACTGATCTTTACTTAAATTTGCAGACAATAATAAATCCAAAGATTCAATTCTCACATCGAAATTTTCTTCATTGTTTACTACTATTCGCCAGAATGTATCGAACAACTAAAATTATAACAAAATATTTAATAAATATCATTATATAATCGTGATTGTAATTACTTTGTTAGCATCTACAGTTTTTAACGTATTTTTGAAACCAGCTAGAGCTAAAGAACGAAGATTTGCTGGTAGGGATGTATTGGTAATAATCGAAATTTTGAAGTCCAATGGTAGTGCGTCATCCATATTTACTAATCCCAATAAGTATAGCATCTTGTCTTCGTAAGATTCGGACTCTGAAATTGATATACATATAATTTAAAAATATGATAAAAATTATACAATAAGACGGTAGGTTAGGTTATTTATTTATATATACACGGTTTTACGAAACAAGTGTAACACATTTATACGACATAGAACATTAGGTCAAAAAAAGTCGAAAAGTTTTGTACAATATGTGTCTAAAAAAGACTTTTTCGGAGAATGGTATTTTTGAATTAGAAGCGAAGAAAGCTGACAAAGACAGTGATCGAACACAATTGTGTGTATGCCAATAAATAGACTATTAAAATACAATAAAATTTAATACGAAATATTTTTCTTAATTTCTAATACATAGTTAAGAAATTATTTGAAAATTATATATTGGCCAAGGTCGCCACAATATTTTACTTAGTACAATTATTTGATTTTTTTAAAACAAAAACACATCTACGGTGACCTCTGAAGGGTAAACAAAAAGTCTAATCGAAGACGTAACTCATAGTTTTCGATGTAGCACAGAAATTCCGTAAAACTCATTTTTCACTGCGTTGAAAGTAGGTATTGAAAATCGGATACAATACCGTATAAAACTTTTCGACTTATTTTGACTTCTTTTCTATGTCCTATAAATGCGGTACACTTTCTTAACACCCTGTATTTAGAAAAATATACAGGCTAGGGTGATCCAGAAAGTCGCTTCATTGAAATTTTGTGTTCCAACCGAATATATGGCTATACCGAATAGTATTTTTGCAACGATTTGAAAGCATGAGAAATATTCGTTTTCCGGGAATGGACTGTGTCATATTTTGAGTCAGGTCAACGTTTCGCCCGCAGTCGTATGGGGTATCTTCAGGAGCAAGGGGGATAGTACTGTCTTAAACAAAGTTACCCGACGTGTCAACCACGCTAGAGGCCGAGTTTAAGCAACAAAAGGGGGAGACTCAGTTTACAAGGTTACCCGACGTGTAAACCACGCTAGAGGCCAAATAAACCAAGTGACGATTTGAAAGCATTATTGGTCATCCACTATGTGGGGAGGGGTTTGTTTATGTTGAAATGTTCTTCCTGCGTGTTGGAACATGATCAGTTGTTATAGTATACTTAGTGAAGATTATGTATTTCGCTTATTAATTAAATATTAAATCATATTAATTTTATGGTAAAACCGTATAAAACTATAGCACTTTACTTATTTCTTTGGAACCGAATATTTGGTATTAAAACCAAATATTCGGCCGAAGTGGAAACATGACCAAATACCGAATAGTGAAAAGCATGGTCCAATACTTAATAATTTTATTCGTTCTGGATCTTGTACAAGCTAACTAACGACAACGGTCTCGCGTTCAAACTTTCTATTATTTTGCACAAGTCCTGAACATTTTTAGTACATACTATACCGCGTGTTATCGAGACTTTAATTTTTAGAGACGACCTTGCGTTCGGGATTTCATCTACGTCCTAAAATAAAACGTACTTACCTATAAATTTATCAAAATAAATTTTTCGATACTTAGACAAGCTTTCTGGGCTTAAATGATTCTGTTTGTAAGCCCTATCTACAACCGAGGCAAAACTCAAGATTTGAGCATTTCTAATTGATTCTAGTTTCACATTTTGCAGTTCTAACATTCCTTCTAAGCTTTGAACTAATTCTTCAGTAGCTTCTAGAATATAATTAGGGAATGTAGCCAATAGCTTTAAGCCAGAATATTCTGTCTTCAACAAATCTGATTTCGATATCATTTCATTGATGGCTTTCACAGCTTGTTCTGTTCCAACGTAAGAAAGTAAAGAAAGAAAAGTATCGTACATCATTTTATCATGTTTACTCAGAATCTTTTCACGCAAGTTAATTATCGCTGATTCGTCGGGCATACCGTACAAAGCAAAATACATGTCGTCAACTGGATCTTCTGTTGTGTTTTTACGGTTTTCAAGAGGGGTTTGTTCGAATAAAGTTTCGAATGCTGCGTAGCTATTTAGGAAATGTTGACCAAGAACTAGAGAATCATTTTCATATTTATGTCTGCCTTGTGTTGTCTCAGCCCCATATTCGAAGAAGATGTCTCTTTTTTCAGTAAGTTTTGCCGTGTTTATACGTTCAAATTCTGTAGTTGTGCTAATCAAACTCAGTGACGAACTGAAAATGAAGGGATTTTTTTAGTTATGCTTATTAACTAAAATAATAATACGTTTTGTTTGGAATTTGATTTAAAAAAATTGGTTTTGTTAACTAATATGATCCAAATAGGTAGATCTTCTTTCTGGAAACATGGTCTTTAATTAGCCAAACAAAGTTAAAATATACATGAAACCTTGATTTTTATAAACGAATTCAGTGGTTAACATGTTCTCTGATTTCTGCCGGGAATATTTTTCCAGTTTTATTTTAGAGCGATTACATACGAGTACGATCGGACCTTAATATACCAAGTCAATAGAGTGTACAGGCTGTCTCATTTTCGATGTTTTTTAAGGTATCTCGGGTAATATTAACGATAGATCAAAACCGTTTGCACATTCCAGGGTCAACAAGTTTGTGTTATATCTCGAGAATTATGAGGTTTTCAAAAAATCTAATTACGCCATTTTATTCTATCTAAAAAACAGTAAAAATTTTGTAAAACAATTTTTCTCTAACTATCATAATAAGTAAGATGTGATATATTTTGAAAATTAACGAAAAACGAGTTTTTGCCTATAGCTCAGAAACAAAAGACGATCGAAAATTCCTGTGGTGACTATTAAACTTTTCTCAAAAAGTTGACCCTGCATTGTGCAAACGGTTTTGATTTATCGTTAATATTACCCGAGATACCTTAAAAAAAAAACATCGAAAATGAGACATTCTGTATATAAAGATGAAAAATAATTTATTTCTTATCCGCTACTCCTTATCAGTCAAATTAGTAATTTGGAAATAGTTGTATATGGTCTCCTGAATATTTAGTATAAATAAAAAACTGAAACAATTTAACGGTAGAGAGTAACATAAATTTTTCTGCAATAAGAGTGTACATAAGGATGAAAAATAATTTATTTCTCATCCCCTACCCCTGTCAGTCAAATTTGCAATCTGGCAGTAGATGTATATGGTCTTTTAAATATTTAATACAAATAAGAAACTGAAAAAATTAACGGTAGAGAGTAATATGATTTTTTCTGCATATAGAGAATACATGCAGTGAAGATTATTTTGTCCATATATTTTTATTTTAAATACCTATTTCTATCTAACTGTATCTACGGGTGCAGTCAGGATTAATGTTCCAAACTTCAGGAGTGTAGGTATTGGCAACTCAAATTACGCATAAGACATCTAGCGGGAAAATTAGAACTAGTACAAGACACATATCTAGTTCATGATATTTCTGAAATCCAGGTGTATTTCTCAAAAAAAAATTGGAATTTCGCGATACGAAATAAATTTTCTCTTTTATTTGACAAATATAATCACAAAACGTTATTAGCTGTCATTCGGTATGTATCTTTCGTCCACCATTTTCGTGTGCGATATCATCGCCGCCATTGGTGATTTGAGTCGCCAATACTATACCTCGTTCAACAAGAGAACGTACCCGACCATGGACCATATTTGTATTTCATTCTTAGGTAGCGTTATTATATTCCTTATTTTTATTATATTTAGAATGCTTTAATTGTATATATCTAAACATCAATACAACTCTGGTATAACTTCCCCCGCCCAAATTTTATAGTTTCCTGCGCGAAACAGGTACGCCATCATGTTGAACGAAGTATAAACCGTGAGCATACACGTCAGTTGAATTACCTTGAGGAGCTTGGAATCAGCTAATTTGTGCGCGCTTGTCATTTTGACATCTCTGACAAGGACAATATTTTGACTTATTTTAATTTTGAACTACTCAAAAGTTATTATTTTATAATTTTCAAGCAGTAATACACATTTAATTAAAAATAATTTGTTAGCAGTTTAAAATCAAAATCAGTCAAAATATTATTCTTATCAAAACAGTCAAAATAACAAGTGCACACAAATCAGCTGATTCCAAGCATTTCAAGGTTGCTCGAGTCACGTGTCTGCTCGCTCCCTATATGTATGATTTAAAGTTTGTGTCTTAAAAGTTTAAGTTCAATGAAGTAAGCTAGCATATTTGAATTGTCACGCAGTAACCTTATTCATTATTAATTTTTTTAAAATGATAAGTCGAAAATTGTAAAAAAATATTAATAGTATGTTCCGTAAATACCCAAAATTCACCAATTTGTGTTTTTCCGTTCCGTAAATATTCAGTTCCTGAAAAGATTTGATTTATGGAGCGCGATGACCTGAAATTGGTGAATCTGGTTAGTCTCCAAACTCATCGCGCTCAAAGCACAATGACTTCGGTTATTTGCAATTTACATCAATTTGATAAATGGCATTGGTGCTATTTGAAGACGATTTTAAGTTTGTTTGCTTTGTGAGGTTGTGATATCGAAAATTTGTGACTATGTTTAAATTATTGAAATAAAAATTGCTAATATATTATTCTTTTTCTTTTTACAAGAGTGAATAACCAGGTGAATACAATTGTGCACACTGCGTTGGAATTGTAAATGATTTTAATATTGTTGGGAATCATGATTGCTTTTCTGATGGAACTTGAATGGCAAGTTGTTCCGAAAATACTCACCACTTTCAGTAACCAACTACTCACCGAAATCACCGATTACGATTAGTCTGATTTATTTACGGAACATACTATAATTACAATTAAAATTCGGTTATTCTTTCTGGTCAAAGAAAAAATGTTGGGTATTGATTGAAAGTTGTGAAGAGCTACTTTCAACCCTTGGCATACAAATAATTATTTCACGCGACATATAATTTACAGTAAAAGTATTTCCTTACTGTTGTCGAGAGTGCTGGTTGTATGGAATCTTTGGCATAGATGTGTAAGTAAGCACAGAGTCAGTATTGACGCTTTCTGGTGGGAATGCTTTTCCAGAAGCGAATTTGATGTTTATTACTGTCTTTCTCTGGATCGGACTGAAGCCTTCGGGAGCTGGGGCAGGCCTAACGTTGGTTAAGTGTTTGCGATCGGCATTCTCACACTCGTTATGGTTCACTGTTTTTATCATTACGCCATCCTTGGAGATGGTGTTCGTTTCACAGTGTCCGTACACAAATTTCTATAAAGAATGAATTTATATTTAACAGATGAAGAATATAGTAAAACCATAAATATTAAATAAAGGCCTTGCCTTAAGAAAAATGACTACCCCTGTCTTCTATATATGAAGCGAAAATTCAAATAAATTGTTCTTGTACTAGAACTATTAACATTTTTTTAATCAACATTAGACGAACATACTACTGATATATGAACCTGCCTTTAAAAAAATGTATCATTGAAATCTTTTAGTATTTGACTTTGATTGATTAATAGAAATAAGTAAATGCTTATAATGACAGTTTTATAAGTACAGTATAACTTCGATAATCCGGACACATATCGTTCCAGCAATCGCCGGATTAGCGAGGTATCCGGACTAGTGGATTATATTTTGTTATTTTTTTTATTTGTCTTGTCAAATCTATACATAAATGAAACAAATAAAGATGTTTAACGAGAAGTTAGAACAATTTAATGAAACTAAATTTTTACACTAATGCATAAATAAACATGAAAAATTAAAATGTAAATATTAAGCACATAATATATGTGTGTACATGAACATAAATTTAATGTTTTTTAAAAAACGTATCTAATTTTGTCTGCACAATTTTTGATTTAGCTGTTTCAGTTACGCTTTCTACTTCTAAGTGTGGAAAGAATAGAACTTTAGAACACGTTTAAACTTGTTTGGTCTGGATAAAGTTTGTTAATGTTTAGGATCCGGATTACTGGAGTGTCCGAGTTAGCGAGTGTCCGGATTATCGAAGTTATTAGCTCTGTTCATTGAAAATCGTGTCAGTGCAGTGTAGAATAGTGTAGTTAGCACCAGTGTACACTGGTACTTCGGTATCAAAAAACAAGGAAGTGTAGGGCAGTTCATGCTCTGTCATGAGATTTGCAGATTGTTGCAACAAAATATTGATCATTAATTTGTATATTTGTAAAAAATAAAAACAATTACATTCTGTTTACATACAAAAGAACAACAAAAATAAAATATAATTTCTTAAAAATATTATCAGTCTTTAATACCTGCATCATATATAAAAAAGTAAATAAAAGTCATTCTGACATATTCAAATATATATAGGTACACTAATCTTTTTTAGATAAAATACCTATTAACTCTCTCAGTAATGAATTCATTTATTACTTCAGTACGTTTCTCATTAGCCTTTAATTTTTCTTCTTGCAATTCTAATTTTCTTGCATAATATTCTCTCGTCTGTGTAATACTATATTTTCCATGCCCATATCAAGTATTAAATTAATAAACAACACTAGTTTTTAGGTTATTTCCCTGTAAATATGAGCATTTAACATATTTCATCCCCACTACAGCACTCTGCACTATTTACTCTACCTCGGGAGTCAGTGCAAGTAAGTTAGTCCCAGTTCTGAAATGGGTGTTAACGAACACGTTGCACGAAACTGCCCGATCTGTCAAAGAACACGCTAGTGTAAAAAAGTTAACACTAGTGTAACACAGTGCATGTCAACGAACAGAGCTATACTTACTTTTATCCGTATTAGTAAAGTGACAATAAAAGCTAATGCGATAAGGGAATACTTATATGATATTTGTCATGCTTATAGACTGATGTAAAATCTCAAAGATTATATTAATTTAAAAAACATTATCTACGTCATACGAGCTCGTAAATTTGTAAGAAAAATTCAAGTAACAAGATTTTGTCAAACTTTCTTGGCGTTAGCAATGAATCCAAAAGTGGTGCACTGTGTTCATTTATTAAATAAATAAATAAAAAATTAAGTTGCCGATAGTGACGAATTAACCTTGTTTGGCACCACAAGCCCATGCGCCGTTTGTTTCGTTCTTCTTTTTTTTTAGCTCCTCGTGACCATACTCGTAATTGTGCACAATGTGTTCGTACGATTTTTGCGCCCCCGTATAATTTTGCGCCAGAAGCCTCGGATTTTTAGTCGTCTGTGATAATATGCCACTGTTACTGATCCTGGTAAGTGAACATTTAAAAAAAGCCGAATAAGATATTACATAGGGTTTTCAGATTCCTGTTGGTGAAGACCGTGAAGACAATAATTTTTTCATTGATATTTTCATCTTTTTCGCTGCTTTCAAAAGTAAACATGTTTAAAATTTAAAAAAAATTATATAGAACTGGTAAATAAATATAAAAATTTACATCAAATTATTTTATATGCATTTCTTTATCTCTAAATCTATAGAAGATATAATAATGAATTTATATTTATCGCACACGCACACACACTCACACACACACACACACACACACACACACACACACACACACACAAACACACACACACACACACACACACACACACACACACACACACACACACACACACACACACACACACACACATCATCGTAAAAATGTTATAATCGGATTCTAGGGACCTTAAAACATGCTTATTCACTAAAATCTGGATATGCGATTTTTAGCATGAATTCAATACTTCTCTTAGCGAGAGGTAAAAATGAACTGTTAACAAAATAATGTCAAAATTTACATTTTTCACAAACACAAGGCTTACCGAGTACGTTCCGCGCGGTCGAAATCCCATGCGGTCGAAATTCCACGCGGTCGAAATTCCACGCGGTCGAAATCCCACGCGGTCGAAATGTACCCCCACCACTTTTGTATCGTGTAACATTTCGACCGGGTGGTATTCGACGGCGTGGAAATATTTGTATTTCTGCAGAACGGACAAAGGGGTGGGGGTACAATTCGACCGCGTGGGATTTCGACCGCGTGGAATTTCGACCGCGTGGAATTTCGACCGCGTGGAATTTCGGCCGCGTGGATTTCGACCGCGCGGAACGTACTCATTTGTATCGTGTAACATTTCGACCGGGTGGGATTCGACGGCGGGGAAATATTTGTATTTCTACAGAACGGACAAAGTGGTGGTGAGTACATTTCGACCGCGTGGATTTCGACCACGTGGAATTTCGACAGGTGGGATTTCGACCGATGGGATTTCAACACATGGATTTCGACCGCGCGGAACGTACTCAGGCTTACTACTGTATTTCATACTTAAGTACATGCTTATAAATAAGTATTTACTATAAGTATCAGCATCTGGTTATTAATATGAAAAGTACTTCTTTGTACTTCTTGCTGATACTGATAAGTACTTACTACTTACTTATATGTATTAACATATTTTTATTAATACCACCCAATGGGAAAACGGCAATTCACGTTTTCCCTGTAAAATAAAAGTCAAGTACTAATAGATTTCAATAAAACTTTTAAAAAAATGCAGGTTCATATCAGAAGTATGTTCATCTAATGTTGAATTTTTGAAAATTTTAATAGTTCTAGTACAGGAACAATTTATTTGAATTTTCGCTGCATACATAGTAGGCAGGGGAAGCCATTTCCCTTAACTAATAAGTAAACAAGGTTGAATAGAATAATCTAGACAGAGTTTAGTTAGTGGCTGTGAAGTTCGTGCCCTAAGTAGGTTTTACACCGGATGTACACGTGTTATTAACAATAAGAAAGTTATTTACAAATTTTAATTATAAAAATGGACCTACCAAATATTAATACCTTTTGTTACCAAAATTGGTTGAAAACATTTGTTAGTAGCATTTTTAAAAATCACTAGAAATGTTAATAACAAATAACCATTAATATGTTGATAACATTATTGCTAACTTTGTTAATAACATAAATTTTGCGGGAATTCTGGGGGCGGTCTAGATCGAAGGATGTTGATAACAAGTTATTTTTACTAACAGCAATCTTAAATAACATTCTACATGTGAATCACATTTCCGCGGAATTGGAGAAGCTGCTAATAACATTATTAAGAAAGCAAAAGAATGTAGGCGTGTTATATATCATTAAGACGCGTATAAATAAGCAAAAAGATGAGGCTATTTTCAACATAGATCCACGTTTAAAAAATCACAAGTTTGTATTATCTCGAGTATTATCGAGATTTCAAAAAATCTAATAAAGACTATATGATAAAGAAGTTTACGATAATGATCCATTGTAACCGAAATTTAAACCCAGTACCAGTCCAAAAATCAGTAATCGCTATCTTTTGTGAACTTCACATACTTACTTCTTGATTGGTTCCTTCTATAACTTCATGGAAGTTGCTGGCGACTCCACGTTTGAAATTAAGAGACCACAAGGGTTCATTCTGAGTTACAGAAAGAGTGTAATCTGTATGTAGAACAAAGGGTTGTTCCAGAATTGCTACTTCTTCTGGAATGTTCTCAAATTTGTTTTCATGGTTGTGCAGATCTTCTCTAACGCCATTGAATATAGTTGTTTCTAAGTCTTGCAACTGAAACGAAAGTGTTTATTTTTGTATCTTTTATTACATTAATTATTAGTGGTATTTACCTTTAATACGATAGAATTTTGAAGGAGTTGTATTGTAAGATTACCAATAACACCCCATCGACTTAGTCGTTCATTGCAAGCAGATGAACCAGTATCTATACGCCCTTCATACGCATATAAAAATTGTTCCTCTTTAAATGGTACTGGTATATGCAAGCTCAAAGATCCCTGCTGGATGCAAAGCACTACCAAACCTACACAGAAAAAAATAAGTATGAAGACCACGCTGCAAAAAAAAGAGGAATGTCGCATTTTTTAATGAAATGAGTTAAGATATGCGTCATGTACACAGTGGCGGATTATACTCGGGGTCTATTGGAGTCTATAGATCCAGGGCGCAACATTTTAGGGGGCGCAGAATTAGCCGGAAAGCCGCGCTTCGTGTTCTTGCAGAAGCAGGCGCTCTGGCTAATTTCAAACTTTAGATTTGGAATTTTTGTGATATTTTGAACAGATATACTGGAAAGGGTTCATAAGACAAGTGTCTGGATGCAAAAATTGAGATAGGTACGATAACACAATTTTATGAGTCACTAGGAAATTACTATCAAGAGTTACAAAATGACTTTTTACGATACGAAGAATTAAAAAATCTGATGTGGCCAACACATGACTTCTCGTCAATTCCATGTTTGAAATAGCAATGAACTTTAAGTAAAGTATCACATCCGGTTGATCGTTCGTAAACAAAATCTAATTTGTTTTTCCAATAAATAGAAAAGTCTGTATTACCAAATTTTGGATTATTGTGACAAGGCGAGGGTAAGCACAATAACAGATAAATAACTTTTTATAAACTCTTCTAAATTATAGTTTCAATATTCATATTTTAACTCTGTTTATCTGTTTAAGTTATAAATGTCAAAATTCAGTTTAGAAATTCTTATCGTATTATGATAGTCACGACATTTATTTGTTGATAATTAAGTCTAGAAATTATTGTGTATGCGTACGTGACTATGGATGCCCTTGCCTATGCACCCCATACCCCTAAGATAATCCTGTCCTGGAGATAGCGTTTTTGTTTTAAGGCAGTCGGCATTAGTTAGCCATGGGATAAACATGGGAGAGTCGGATTAGATACTCGTAAGAGTGAATATGTAGAGTTTTAGTTTTGGGCGACGCTCGCTCTCTGGGTTACAGAATGTAACCAGTTTGGTTAGTTATGTTTAATTAGTTAATATTCTAATCATGTAAATGAACATTAGTTTAATTGTAAATAAAGTATTAGTTTTTAAAACAACAAGTTGTGTTCATGTCCGTAGTGTTCATCAGTGTAAAGTGTAAAAAGTGTAGTGTCTGTGTGTTCTTCCTTCTCACAAGCCGTGGACGCCAGCCATCAAAGCGTCCACCAGTCAGTCAGTGTATCATCGTTGGGAATCATCATCATCCGTAGCATCATCATTAGTCATCAGCATCAGTTCCACCCCCCTCGTGTTACAGTGGTGCAGTCGGTAGAATTGCAGTCAGCTTAGGAAACCCCCCCTCGTGTTACAGTGGCGCAGTCAACGGGTAGGATAATGAGAGTAATGATTTACTCTTATTCATCCGAAAAGATCTTACGTTATTAGTTTTAGAATTATTAGTTTGTGACCGAGGAGAGGGTACTTGGTGTACAATATGTACACATTTACGACCACGACACCAGCGATGATACAGCAACCCAGGCCGTATCAGCCGTCACCAGATATGCTTGACGTATTACTTGAAATAAATACGTTCTCTGGTGATGGCAGAGTGGGAGAATATATCCAGAACATGGCAGCAGCCAGCAGACGATACGGCTGGGATGAAGTTTTTCTCGGCAGTGCAATAGTGTTTAGGCTCAGTGGTAAGGCAAGGGAATTGTATTTTGAAATTCCATTGTACAAGCGGCCTACCACTGGCACAGATATGGTGCGTTGGTTAGAAATAACATATGCAGGACGCACTATATTACCACCGTCATTTTTTCCGGCTTGTACGCCAAGTTTTTATGGTCCAGCATGGACGCACCAGGTCTACGCACCGCAGGCGCCGTTAGATTCGTTGTCTCCAGGGCATGGAGTGCACGAGTTGCCAGTAGGGAGGATCAGTTTAGAAGAAATTGAGTCCTTGCTGGCAATAGAGGATCGTTTTGCGGTGGTAGACATACCACGACCGGAAAGTCCGACAATAGTCGTCACAGCGAGTGACAAGGGCGTACAAGAAGGAAAAATGATTGAAGAGAATTGCCTGCCGGAGGAAACAGCGAAATGTGAGACTGAGGAAGAACACAGCGAAGTAGCTGATGAACTGGACATGAACACAGTATATGACGACAACCTGCACGAAATGGATCTGCAAATGGTCAACGAAGAGGACATCGAGAATGGCGACTTGGGCATGAACATCGGAGAGGTGAACATAGCATGCCCACCTGTGCAAGCGTTACGCCGAGAGCACGCCACTGGTGATGTCTTGCATTCCAGGACCGACGTTATCGCTTGCAGCAGTGTTTACAAATTTTTTGTAGTGCCATCCCTTAGACCACTTAGGTGTGAAAAGCCTCCTCCCTCGTTCAGTGCAGTGACCTTTGTGTTGTTTTCATTTATGACGATTATATGACGATTTTTGTTAGTGTTTAGTTTTTTTGGCTAGTTAAGTTGCATGTTAGATTAGTAATTGTTATTAGATAGGAAAATAAAATACCCTTTTCCTTTCTGGCATTTGATAATTTGAATTTGTAATTTGTTAAAACGTTTTACGTTTTTATTGTATTTGCATTATGGTTATAATGTTTTATGTTGGTAAGCTTTATGCTTTATGTTATAGGTTTTATACCTTTTGTCTGTTTTAACATGTTATGTTAATTGTATTTGTACATTTGTACCTGTTTTGCGATTTTTGTATTCTATGTTTTATGTTTTGTGTCATATTTGTAATATGTTTGATGCTTTATGTTGTTAAGCTTTTTGCTTTTATAATGTCGTAAGTTTGATACCTTTTGTGTGTTACGTATTATGTTGTGCTTGTACATTTGTACCTGTTTTGCAATTTTTGTATTCTATGTTTTGTGTCTCATATTTGTAATATGTTTGATGTTTTATTTGTTTTATGTATGTGTTTTATGTTCTGTGGTTGCAGAATTTGGAAACTATCTTCAGTTCAGGATTTAAGAATAAATATATCGATTTTGCGATATATTTATGTCTTAAGGGGAGGATAATGTGACAAGGCGAGGGTAAGCACAATAACAGATAAATAACTTTTTATAAACTCTTCTAAATTATAGTTTCAATATTCATATTTTAACTCTGTTTATCTGTTTAAGTTATAAATGTCAAAATTCAGTTTAGAAATTCTTATCGTATTATGATAGTCACGACATTTATTTGTTGATAATTAAGTCTAGAAATTATTGTGTATGCGTACGTGACTATGGATGCCCTTGCCTATGCACCCCATACCCCTAAGATAATCCTGTCCTGGAGATAGCGTTTTTGTTTTAAGGCAGTCGGCATTAGTTAGCCATGGGATAAACATGGGAGAGTCGGTATTGGTTAGCCATGGGATAAACATGGCAGAGTCAGTATTAGTTAGCCATGGGATAAACATGGGAGAGTCGGATTAGATACTCGTAAGAGTGAATATGTAGAGTTTTAGTTTTGGGCGACGCTCGCTCTCTGGGTTACAGAATGTAACCAGTTTGGTTAGTTATGTTTAATTAGTTAATATTCTAATCATGTAAATGAACATTAGTTTAATTGTAAATAAAGTATTAGTTTTTAAAACAACAAGTTGTGTTCATGTCCGTAGTGTTCATCAGTGTAAAGTGTAAAAAGTGTAGTGTCTGTGTGTTCTTCCTTCTCACAAGCCGTGGACGCCAGCCATCAAAGCGTCCACCAGTCAGTCAGTGTATCATCGTTGGGAATCATCATCATCCGTAGCATCATCATTAGTCATCAGCATCAGTTCCACCCCCCTCGTGTTACAGTGGTGCAGTCGGTAGAATTGCAGTCAGCTTAGGAAACCCCCCCTCGTGTTACATTATATTTTTATTATGTTTTTCCTCGAAAATCTGTTAAGAGCTCCAAATTAAGTATCACTTCCGGTTTATCATATAGGTATAGTCAAAATCTAATGTTGTTTCAAATTATACACGTGTTTTAAGTACCAAATTTGAGAAGTTTTGGCTCATGTTTTAATATATTTTTCAAGAAAATCTGTTTATAGCTTCCTGTAAAATAGTACTTCCGGTTTATCAATTTTAGAAAACATCTAATATGTCGTTCTCATTAATATAAACGTCTTAAATACTAAATTTGAAAAGTTTTGGATTGTATAAATTTATTTTTCACGAAACTGTTCAGAGCTTCAAATAAAGTATCGCTTCCGGTTTATCAATTTTAGCCAAAATCTAATATATTGCTTCCCATTATATAAAAGTCTTAAATACTAAATTTGACAAGTTTTGGAATATATCATAATATATTTTTCACAAAAATCTGTTCAGAACTTCAAATAAATTATCACTTCCGATTTATCAATTTTAGAAAAAAATCTAACATGTCATTCTTATTAATATAAAAGTCTTAAATACCAAATTTGAAAAGTTTTCGATTTTATCAATATATTTTTCACGAAAATCTGTTCAGAGCGTCAAATAAAGTATCACTTCCAGTTTATCAATTGTATCCAAAATTTAATATATTGTTCCCCTTCATATAAAAGTCGTCAATACTATATTTGACAAGTTTTGGAGAATATCATAATATATTTTTCACGAAAATCTGTTCAGAGCTTCAAGTAAAGTATCACTTCTGGTTGATTAATTTTAGCCAAAATCTAATATGTTGTTTCCCATGATATGAAAGTCTTAAATACTAAAATTGAAAAGTTTTGGATTATATTTTAATATAGTGTTCGAATTTTTGGCACGATTAAATTACGTCTCTTATCTACGGTATGACGGGAGGTAAAATCTGATGTGGCCAACACATAACCTCTCGCCAGATATTTTACCTGGTTGTACGCATAAAACGAAAAATATTTTTAAATACAAATACATATATTCATGTCTCACTACAAAATAATTCTCACATATATTTGCAAAATCTATGGGATATTTTAAAATAAATGATGTACAATACATACATTTTCTTTATATTCAATATCCTGAAATTTTCTTTTTCTACTTTCCATTTCTTTTTCTTTATATTCGTCATTTTTTCGCAATTTCCTTTTATATTCTTTTTTACGTATATTCTTTTGCGTTGTTGACTTTTTTTTTATTTTCATAATCTTCATAATAATGTACAACTATTTTTGACAGAGGCATACAAATATTTTTGACAGTGACATTTATGTGTCAATTACAAACATTTGAATTTCTTGCCTTGTAGTAGTTTGATCTGAGATTTTTTACATCAAATTATTTTATATGCATTTCTTTATCTCTAAATCTATAGAAGATATAATAATGAATTTATATTTATCGAATTAAGAATTTAACGTTCTTTAATATAAATACACAAATTTTCGATAAATAATATTTAGATGATTTTTTTCTTGTAACTACTACTTCCGGTTGTCCAATTATTACCAAAGCTGACTGGTCTCTTCCCATTATTGCTAGATTGAGGAATCCGTAGTTAAAAATGTCTTAAGTCTTATAGTATTTGAGATATAGTGAATCCAACATCCACACACACATCCACACACACATACGGACATCATCGTAAAAATGTTATAATCGGATTCTAGGGACCTTAAAACGTGCTTATTCATTAAAATCTGGATATGCGATTTTTAGCATGAATACAATACCTCTCTTAGCGAGAGGTAAAAAAAGGAAACTGCATTTTAGTGAAAAGGACACTGAAATGCAGCCACTTTCTCCAAGTTCTCAAATGTGAGTTAATTCATTTCATATTATTATGGACAAATTAACTAGTGAATTGAGACATAGAAGCACTGCTTATAAAGAACTAATGATTTGTTTGAATTTTATGTATTTGAACACAACCACAATAAGCGAATCTGCGATGAAACTTTATAAAGTTTGCAAGATAGATATAGAAATAGAGTTCATTGACGAATGTTTGCATTTTAAGGAGTTTCACTTACAAATTGTGTCTAAACCGCAGCAAACTCCAGCTCAATGTACATTATTAAAAAGTAAATGCATACAAACATCTGAAGACGATCGGCATGACCAATGACGATTCGTGCAGTAGATGCGGTCTCGACGAAGAGCCGACGGAACATATACTTTGTGAATGTGCAGCACTAATTTCCACCAGAAGAAGACATATGGAGGTCCTCTTGCCAGAGCCTTATGAAATCCAGAGGATATCTTACAATAGGCCTGCCACCTTCGTAGAGGCGGCGGGACTTAGCTAAGAGACCTTGAGTATAGGGAAAGTACAATGCAATGTTATTTAGCTTTATTTAAAATATAGCCAAACAACAGAAGAACGGGGAACGTGCATAGAAAACATTGCAAGTAGTGAAGCGCGCGAGGCGAGGCGAGACGAGACGAGTAAATATCGATTTCGTCTCGTTTTCGGATCTGCAATTTCGATCTCGCACATTTTTTTTGGGTCTCGTCTCGTTCTCGCGCGAGAGTCTCGCTTTAAAAATAAGCGCTTGCGCACTACGTATTTACCTCGGTATTTACGTATCAGTTGAACAGGGCCGGATTGGGAAGATTCAGCGGCCCGGGAAAATTCTAGGATTCTAGCATGATCGGTCTCATCCCCAGTTATTTTTAAATTTATAATTATATTGCCACAAAGTAATAAATTAGTTTTGGTGTTGGATAATACGAATTTTTTGCCTACATAGAAATTGAACAGTTATAAAAGATGTTGAAATATAAAAAAAACGCTCCTAAAAATAGTATTTAAAATATAGAACATTCTGTAGTTAAGAAAATAACATTAGGTTCGTTTAAAAGTTGTAGACAATATTAAATTATTAATAAATCGAGTGAGGAAAATTCTGAAGCAAAAAAATTATCTGATCAAACCTAATCTTGAAAACGAAGAAAATAAAGCATTGAAAGATAACGCAACCAAGATTCGACCCGCAGATAATGGAAGTGTTACAGTAATATTGGATTCCAATTTACATGATCAGAAAATAGAAGAGCTTTTGAATCAAGGAAATTATAAGAAACTTGGAAAACATTCTACTACGTCTATAGAAAACAAAGTGTACCGTGCTCTTAAGAAATATAAAGAATTATATACCGTTTAGAACAAGAACAGATCTCACTCCATATTTTAGCAAGCTTCCACACCTGTACGGGGGGCTTCCAAAAATCCATAAGATAGATTTAAGCATCTCAGAAACCCGTCGAAAGTTCCATAAATTCTCCTACTTACAAACTATCACAATTTCTATTACCAGACATTCAGCCACTTCAAACAAAAAGAACATGATATGTGAAGAATTCAAAACATTTTGTAGAACTTTTGAGCTAAATACAATTACAACCACAAAATCTTTTTGTCAGCTTTGATATTGTAAGTTTATTTACGAGAAATTTTTAGAAATCATCAAAAAAAGGTTTGAAAAGGATATCAGCTTAAAAGATAGGACCGACTTGTCTCTTGATAGTATTATGGAACTTTTGCAGTGCTGTCTACAGAACTCATATTTCCAAGAAAAAGATTAGATATTTTGTACAAGAAGATGGTTTGCTTATGGGTTCTTCTCAGTTATAGCCAATTTATACGTGGAATTTTTTGAAGAATTAGTACTAGATACAGCCAATATACGTCCTAAACTTTGGCTTAGATATGTCGATGATATTTTATATTAGGTTCACAATGGAGAAAAAATCTCATGGAGTCCCCCCGTTCTTGGATGTTTTAACAGAGAAAGCGAACCATGGACTAATAACATCTGTCTACCCTACCGTAAACCAACACATCAACACCAGACAATACCTTAACTATATAATTCCAATCATTCAAAATCTACAAAGTAGGAAATTATCAAAACCTCATATATTCGAGCTCAGGCTATATTTGCAACACCGAAAGAAATTTTGTCAAGAATTATAAAATACTGAAAACGATATAAATAAGAACTGTTGCATGGTGAAGTTAATTAGATGATGCTACGTACTCAAATTTTAGTTTGTAATCACCGAGCGGCGGCCTCAAAAAGGCGCGGCCTCTCGGGAAATTCCCGATTATCCCGACTGGCCAATCCGGCCCTGCAGTTGAACTACAAAAGACAAGTTCGCACCAATCGTTCCGTCTTCCGTGTATTTACAGTCGTATAACTATAATAAAAAGACGAAACACTAAATTCTAGTCACCAAATTATTTCAATACGAACACCTGTTAATACATTCTGTCATCAGTAAAACTAGTTAAACATTTAAAAAAATTTTTTTTGTAACTAACAGTTTCTACACTTTATCATTAACTATATGCCACTATTTAATTAAGATTTACTCATAAAAAAGCGCTACACTGGGAACCCGCTGGCAACCAATCACTCCGCTTCACTTCACTTTTCAGGGAAGACAAGAATTTTATTAACCGTAGTTTTAACTGGAATGAATTAGGGGCTGAAATGTTGGAGAAAAACTAGTTCTATATTAGATGCAAAACCGATTTAGTCTGTATTTTGCATTTCCTCGCTCTGCGACCGATATCATTCGACTCTAGATAGACTCAAAAAAATATAGTCAATTCATATAATTTTCACATTCACCTGTTCTATGCACGAATTACCGTTGACTTCACTCCCTGTACGGTGCTTTTTTCATTGAATTTATGAATAAAAGCTATAAAGTTACAAATACTTTTTATATACATGAATTTTATGCTAGCTCAGTATTTATCGTAAAGTGAATTTTGAACAAGTGTTTGTTGCAAGTGGATTTCACAGTGTTTTCTTACTGGTTTATTTTACTTTAAATCATCACATTTTATTATTGCTATAAACTTTTTTTTAAATTTACCAAAAAACATAACAATGACAATCCTCTTTTTGCAGTGTGGTCTTCATATGGTTTTCAAAGAGTAGGTACTCTCGCATCTCGTCTCGCCGCGTTGCATTATGCGAGACGAGAACGAGAAGCGAGAAATCTCGCGAGATGCTCGCGAGAGTCTCGCAATAAAAAGGATTTGTAACTTTATAGCTTTGATTCATAAATTCAATGAAAAATGTACCGTACATGGAGTGGAGTCAAGGCTAATAGAACACGTGAATGTGAAAATTATATGAATTCACAATATTTTTTGAGTCTATCTAGAGTTGATTGCTATCGGTCCCAGAGCGAGGAAATACAAAATAAACACAAAATCGGTTTTGCATCCAATAGAAATAGTTTTCTTCCAATATTTCAGCCCCTAATTCACCCCAGTTAAAACCACGGCTAATAAAATTCTTGCCGCCCCGGAAAATAAAGGATGTTATATTAAGCGTCGATGGGAGCCAACACGGAGAGAAGCGGATTGATTAATCGCTGGCGTGTTACCGGTGTAGCGGTTTTTATCACTAAATCTTACTTAAATAGTGGCATATATTTAATGATAAAGTTTAAGTACTTTTAGTTACAATTTTTTTTTTTTAAATATCTAATTCATTTTACTAATGACAGAAAGCATTAACAGATGTTAGCGCACAAAACGCTGATTTCGATATCTACAGACGCGACGTACTTATATTAAAGCAATGAGCAATGGTTAATTAATTTTCCAAAATTATTTAAAAAATACGATGCACTAAAATTATGTCTTATATGTCCAATTTTATAAAGGACCATATAAATTTACTTCTAAAATAAATTTAATATTTAAACTGCCAAAAAATCGCATTTTATTTGAACGATTCATTAAATTTATTATAAAAGAAAATGTCGGCTTTTAAAGCAGTAAAAAAGTAAATAATATTTTGTATATAACTTACCTATTACAAGTATTAGATGTTTCATGGTTGAAAACAAACTGCACGTCTCTTACATTTACAGCATCTCTTTAAGTACTTTTGACTGTAATCTTTAATTAGCAAAGGTCATGAAAATTTTTGTATTTTTTTAATACCAGAAATATAACTTATCATTATATGATTTAAATAAATTATGTAGATATGTATGTAAATAAGTTTATATTTCATTATTAAAAATAATATTGATAAGATATTATATAATAGAAAAATGTTTTGAATTATATTGTTTCGCGTAATTTGAACAAAATATTTGAATTCCAAATTTTAATCTGGCTAAAATTGTTTTTTCGTTATTATTGATTTATTTGGAATTATACATGTCTCAGTATGTATTTTCATGTAAATCACTTTATTTGTAAATTTATTATTAATAGTAAACAATTAATTTGAAATACATATTTTTATGAGAATTTTGTCCATTATTTTTGTAAAATTCTTAAAATTTAAATATGTTATATACTTGATTACGTTGAAAGCAAAATTTAATCTCAAAAACTTCTCATTAATATTCATAACAAGTTATAACTTTAATCATTTCAAATTTTCTCTTGAGTCATATTCACAGAACTTATTAACATCGACGTAGTACAATCTTCACAGAGTTTTATTTATCTCAATAATTTAAACTAGTTGAAGTTTTTATTGTTAATATCCTTAAAACAATTACGAGTAGACCCAATTTTGTTATTACTCAGTGCTGTATACCTATAATGCTTATTTCATTTTATAGTTAGCCCTAAAATTATAGTAATAGATGCATTATTATTTTTAATATACACCCCCGTTTGACAAATACCGAACTTAGGAGAATACATTGGAAATCAGTTTTTTTTTTTTATTGTACATTGCTTTCAATATAATTTGATTGCACAATTTTTGAATGCAGATATCTGGTGATCGCAGTGGCGTATTTACGATTTTCTGCTGGGAGGGGTCCAAAAATATTGGGAGGGGAGGGATTCAGGAAAAATTTTTTTTTCACTCAAGGTCAAATGCCTTATAATTGAAAATTACATTTTTTCAAGGGATGTGAAGCTGCATGTTTCCCCCCTTTTATATACAAAAATAAATTACCAGATCACACAACATCTTAGAAAAGAGAATATATTTAACAGATTGTTGACTTGGATAAACACAACACAATATGGCGCGACTATTATACAGGGCCTACGATTCATTACATTACAAGAAAAATGCTAGACAGATTATGTTTATGTTCGATGTATCCAGTAGAAAAAAATGTATTATTTGTCATTTAAATTTTCTATTCAATGTCTACTATTATTAGTAGTGAAAAATTTAAACAGGATGTTAAAATTAACATGACGAGTTACAGATTACACACCCCAAACATTTAATCTGGCTTGCAGCAATGTACAGTAGATGTCGTGAACCTACTTACAAAATTTAATTGTATTCACGTACGCTCACGGTCAGGATCTCTATCTCTTATCTTTTACGTACTAATTGTATTTTGCATTTGAAGCATGCCTCAAACAGTTCCTTGTCTAGCGTACGTATTGCTTACCGGAATGAAAGCTTTATCAAAAACATTAGATATTATACTATTCTTCGAGAGGCAAGCGTTACGGGGTGTAAATTAGGTGAACTGCATTACAAATTAGTTATGGTGGTGGCTTAAATTTTCTTTTGATATTTATAAAGACTGGCATTAATGGAATAAGTTTAAATTTAATTTACATAAAATTATTAATTTGTTAAAATAATATTAATGGTTATTTCTTGTCTGGTGAGGCTCTGCCTCACCTGCCACCTGCCTACCCAGACAATAAAAAATATATATTTCTGGGGGGGGGGGGTCCGGACCCCCTGGACCCCCCCCCCCCCCCCCCGTAAATACGCCACTGGGTGATCGAGTCACTATAATTAGATTCAGTTGTACAAACATATTTAATATTCATTATGTATTAGTCGTAGATAATGGTACCTACATTAAAATACAAGTTTCATAAGACATGATTTCAGCGCAGGTGTTTTTGAAAGGAACAAATGCGTTAAAATGAAAATAGAAAATAGTTATGTATGTAACAAGTGTGTAAAGTAGTACTTTTTTGGTCGAGTGCGATGTTTGTAGCACGAGACAAAAAATACTATTTTACACACGTGTTGCATACAACATTTTTCCTACAACCGAAATGGTATTGACGTTTCTCATAATACTGGGTGTACAGGCATCCAGCAGCTTCAAATACTCTGTCTCATAACACTGTACAAAATGTAACTTAAACACTTGGAAGAATCTCAGGCAGACGATGATTAGTCTTTTATAATGTATAAATTGTACATTTAATATTAAAAATTAGGTTAGGTTAGAATACATGTCAAAAAAATGTTAATGTTCTTTAAAATTAGATTAGTACTCAATCTTTTAAAAAAAATATTAGATTTGTTTCATTTACAGTGTATATTCACATTTCTTAATAAATTTTATTACTTTCATTATTATTTACTACCTAATTATATATTTACAGGTAAATTAACCGAATTTTAATGTTGTCTAGCAACGCTTATTTACTTTTCAGGCACTAGTGCGTGAAAAGTACTTTTCACGCACTAGTGCTTGAAAAGTGCCACTTTACACACTGTAAGGAGTGCGTGAAAAGTACTTTTCACGCACGGTTGTAGGAAAATGTATTTTTTGCAACATCACCTTCTAAAGCTGTCTTTATTTTACACTTTTCAATGGCTAAAATGTGTCATTATAGAAAAGTGTGAAATAAAAAAATAACTAAAATAAAAAAATAACTATGAAATAAAAAAAATTACAAGTATCACTAATACTCTCATTTTTATTCATTTTCTATCTTTTTGAAGAACTAAATAATAGCAAAAAATATCAAAATAAATTTTGGTAATAACCACTAACAAAAGAACAAAACAAACCACAACAGGTGAACTGTGATCTTGTATTTTGCGTTGAAATAGTACCACTAGTGACATCTGTTTTGTTATCAGACCATATGTTTTTCTAGTTGATAAGTTCATTGTTGTATTCAAGGTTGGAATTTAAAAAGTTGTAAGCATTGAATTGTATTATTGTGTAAATAATAATAAAAGTGAATAGTGAATACATTGAAGTATCTTGACACTTTCATCAAAATGATATTTTTCTTTTAAAATTTATTGTTAATTTGTTTAACTGAAGATTATATTGTTGCACAAAATTATGTATATAACTCATGACTAAACGGTGCTTTTTTCATTTGTGAGATTTAAAGCATTTGCTACCGCTCGTGCTTTAAACGGCTCACTCATGAAAAAAAGCACTGTTTAGCCACTTATTGTTATACAATAGTTATTTATGTAACAAGTGAGTAAAGTATACCTTTTTCTCACGAGACGAAAAATTTGTCACACGAGCCGAAGGCGAGTGTGCAAATCTTTCGAGTAAAAAAAATATAATTTAGTCACGAGTTGCATACAATGTCTGCAATAAAAGTGTGAAAAAAGGTGCCATATCGTTTCATATTTCACTCCGCAGAGTTAGAAAATGCTCTTTTCATATACTAAAATAGTATATTAAAGAACGTGTTTTATAAGACATGTTTTTTTCGCACGCGTCAAAATTTAGAAAACGAGCGTCAGCGAGTTTTCTAATTGACAAGTGCGAAAAAAAGTCTTATAAAATGAGTTCTTTATACTATTTTTTATATTTTGCACCTTCTACAAACTAAAATATTTTTAAAAAACTGTTAATATTAAACCGAGTTGATTTAGGGAAATTTGTAAGTGAAATGTTGTAGTTGGTAACATTGAATTGACCACATCACAGACCATCCTACACTATCAGACTTGCCAACTCTATATTAAATTCTAAAACACGGCACGCTTGTGCCACCTAGCGATGCTGAGTTGAAATAACTGTCAAAAAGACTGACAGCAGTATATTTTGATTATTTGTTTTTCTAGATCAATTAATAATAAAACAAATAATTATATGTATATACAATAATTTATTTTTACAAAATCTTTGATAAAAAATCATCTATTATTACATTTTGATTTTTCAACGAGATCCTGATTTAAAGATCCCAGCGTGAAGTACAAAAACCCTGCTTCTGCAGAGTTTTCCATAAGTATTCTTCGTTATTTCTATTCATTTGAATGATCCACTGGCGTCGCAAAACTTCATTCCTCGGAAAGCAGAACAATTGTCCTTGTTCATCTTTGGGAAGAGAATTAGTATGACAATCATTATCAACACATTTCGACGGCTAAAAGAAGTATTCAATTATATTCAAACTTAAATGTACTTTTCAATAAATACAATGCATAATTGTACAATACATACATTGTAAGATTCTACAGTTCAAGCAAATATCATAGTGTAGATGGTCTGTGTATCATACATAATACAATCATTTGTATAGTACGTATTCTACTGCTCAAGCAAATGCAACAAATAATATTACAAAAATATGTATAGGTTTGTGAAAAAAATATTCAAATTGTACTTACAATTCTCATGGCTATGGTTTTATCTTTACAACAGTATGATGGTCTGTAATGTGATCTTAACACTTCACACGCGAGCTGTGCGCGCGAAAAATGAAACGTCACGTCAAATTTGAAATATAAACAGTCGATACGTCGTGCTATGCGACAACTGCGCCAAAAATACCACTACCGACGCTGAGCTGAACTAACTGCTCTTGCAAACGATAATCAACCTAAGTGACAGGGGCCTGGACCACATTCAATTATTATTTGAAAGTTCATGTCATTTCAATATTTACGAACAAATTTAAGTGAATTTAGTGTAATCATGGAAGATGAAATCAGTTGCAATCCGCCTGAGCTACGTAATATAGCTCAGACTACAGGAAATAATCTACTTCCTAAAAAATCGCGCGAGATTTATGAGAAAGAATTTGCAAATTTTGACACATGGTGTAAAGAAAATAATGTCAAAGGCGTAACAGAGAATGTTTTGATTGCTTATTTTGAAATGCAAAGTAAGACAAAAATATTTATTATTATTATTATTATTATTATATTCATTAAATAAAGTGATTAATTAAGTAATAGAAATTTTGAGGTTATATTGAAATTTCTTATCTTCCAGCTTTGACGTTTGGCAATTTAACCCTTTCAGCCTCAGTGTACAGGAAATTTTTATTTTTTCTTATATTTGAATTAAAACTTGCTTTAAAATTAATTAAAAATAATTTTCTATCGTTCAAAGGTTCAATCTACAAATTTTTAGTACTACTAGGTCCATCTATGTGGACTAATTCGAACATTATATTAACATTTACTTACTCAATTTGTGATTATATTTGTACATTTTCATGTAAATAATCTTCCCTAAATAAAAAATAATAATAATAACGAAATTATATTATTAAAATGAATTGTCAATTAACTAAAAATAAATTAGGTAAAAATGGGTTAAAGAAACGTCATCTACTACCAACCGTCTAAAACAAAAAATTGCGTATCGAAATGAAGCTCATTACGATACGCAATTGCGTATCGTAATGACTTCATTATGAACGCAAAATATAAAAAAAAGATTTTTTAAACCCATTTAAATGAAAAATACATATAAAAAACACATTTCTTTAGGAAATATTTTTATTTTCTTTCGAATAGCGAAAAATTTTGAGTTATTAGGTCAAAGTAATAATTTTTAAGTGGCTGTTATAGTACCATAAATAATAATACTACTGAAATACAATTTACGCTTTCTGAAATAAAATTGAATAATCTATATTATGAATGAGGATTTCTGAATTAAAATTAAATATTTGTTTACACTAGATGTAACGTACAGGATGTAAATCGAAAAGTGGAACATAGACGTTTAACATGGGAAATCAGTTTTTCTTTGCGCAAACGTTACCTAATTATTTTATGTAATAATAATTCAAATAAAAGTTATAGAGATTTAAATTCTGCATCTAAATAATGTGAAACGATTATTTTATCTGTTCATAGAAATGTAAAAAATAATAATAAATAAATACGTTGTTTTTATCTGTCAATTAAAACTAAAACAGGTTACCTTTTTGTGTTTAGTGTTAACATACTATTGTAAACTAAATTTAGTCCAAATTGACAGTTAATAATTACGCATCTCTTAATTTTTTGTCATAAAACCATGGCAGTCTTGACGAAAAACTCATAAAAGCTGTAACTTTATATTTAATATCTACGTTTATATGAAGAGTTAAAATAATAATTTCACATGATTTAGATGCAGAATTTAAATCTCTATAACTTTTGTTTGAAGTATTTTTGCATAAAATAATTAGATAACGTTTGCGCAAAGAAAAACTGATTTCCCATGTTAAACGCATATGTTCCACTTTTCGATTTACACCCTGTATGTAACAGAAGTTTTGAGAAAAATTTTACGCTCCAAATTATATTACTAAATAAGGTCTAATCTAATTGGCACTGGACATAATAAATACATAATAGTTGTTTTATAATATATCTTGTTAATATTGCCAGAAAAAGTTTCGTAAGATAGCCGAAACGTGAAATTGTTAAAGTTTTTGGGAATGAAATTATTGGACAGACGACTATTTACCGAACTATACGGGAATGTGAAGAAAGTGTATAGTATGTATTAATTTATCAAAAAGTAGGCGACCGGAACTTTTACCCCCAAAACGAATCAGAGGAATCATTCAAAGTGCTCAAGACAAAGTCAAAACATCATCGCGCATTTAAGTCGACAATTTAAATTTTTTAAATGATTGTTAGCAAAACTTTGCTTAAAAATAATTTATAATTTCAAAAAAGACAGCTTGAGTGAATCTCTAAATGCTGCAGAATATTAAGGAGTCAACATTTTATAGAAAACAGAGAGAGAGAGAGAGTATAATCTCCCAAAAGTTTCTCAGGCGCGATTGATTAAAGATTTTTGGACATTTCTTAGCAGAAAAGTATACAATAATGGCAGGGAATACCAAAAAAACAACAGTTACGGACAAGAATATTTCTGACGATACGGGAAGTAGATTTAACATCGTCCTGAGAAAATTAAACAAGATATTTAAAACTGCGACGAATTGAAGATAATGGTCCCATATCAGTATTGTAAAATTAGATTTCTTATCTCCTTAGTTTATAGGAACAACCCCTTATGTCAACGTTTCAGTAAAAGAATGATGAAGAGGTCTAACTTTTTCTTAAAACTTTTGTTACTTAGGTTATGTTTAACTAAATTCGTTTTGATTCGACTATCAGAAAAAAAAGTATATTTATTTTATTTTGATTCTGATTGCATGTTTATTCACAATACTACGGCGGATAAACACGAAATTTAAGAATTTAACATGGGATTTGAAATAAGTGCGGATATTGGCTTTCCTGTAACTTTTCAGAGCAAACCTACAAGAATAAAAAGTTGTTTAAATTAAATTTTACATTACATAAGTTTAAATTCGATGTATAGCTGCCACGCGTTGTCTGACCTTGTATGCGCAGAAACTAAACTAATAGTAATTATTATATTATGAAATAAAATGTTACAATTTCGTTTCATCAAGAATCAGACGGCCGTGAATATAAAGCACAATCAGAATACTGAAAGTATACTAAAATGAACAAGCAGAAGACTCACGTCATCAATAAATATTACTAGATAATGACGTCACTTAATACTACGTTTACATGGGGTACTAATTTATTTTACAAAATGCAATGCGTGTTGCATAACCTATGTATACAATACATGTAGATGAATTACCGTGTAATACTTATTAAAACAAACTAATAATACCAGGGCCTGGTTTAGACCGTCTTAGCTCTAACCAAATCAAAGCGCCCCAAAAATTATAATAAAATGAGAAAATTGTGCGCCTCCAAATCTGTGAGCTCTAGGTTGCAGCCTACTCAGCCTATCCGCTAATTGGGCACTGCACTAATTCTGTAGCACAAGACGCAACTCACGTATACTTAACTCACAAGAAACTGTTACAATAGGTAGATAAACCACATATAACATATTAATATTTGACAGAAAATTGACAGTTCTATTTATTTATTACAAAACAATAATACATAACTCCTTTGATATTTACAATTATTCATATTAATTCAAGTCAGTCGTGCCTGGATGAGATGAGTTGACGATCACTGACAATCAAGTGACAGGAACAAGATCGATATTTAATCGATTTTAAATTCAATGTAAACATGGACATTCTCAGTAGTGCTACCGTTATGATACGAAAATTAACTACAATTATTTCAAATTATTTTATATTCCGTAAAAGGAATAAGGATTGACTAAGAAATAAAGGTAAATTTCATTAATATATACGTTTCTTAATACTAATATTTTTTATTTCTTCTTTTTTTAAAAAATAAATAACACCCAATAATTTCATTTTATAAAGTTTTTTCAGATTGATGACGTGCGTCTTCTGCTTATTCATTTTTAGTATAGTGCACGCAATGACACCCAGGAGGCAATAGTTCCGTGCTGCCCAACTTGATGTATTGACTTGCACTTCTAGTCTGTCATTTGATAATTATTCTCTTTTGTTACCATGGCCGTCTGATTCTTGACGAAATTGTAACATTTTATTCAATAAATATCTCGTGCTGTAAATGTGCTGTTACATCGAATTTAAACTTATTTAATGTAAAATTTAATTCTAAATAACTTTTTATCTTATAGTTTTGCTTTGTTGTAGGTGAGCTAATATCCGCACTTATTTCAAATCCCATGAAAAACTTTTATTCGGTTTTTCGGTGCACATCCGGTATAGAAAATATGAGCAGAGTGTTATTTTTTTTGCTGTCGGTACTTACCTTTTAATTTTGGTGGAAAGTTGTATATAAAAAAATATTCAGAATTAAAAACTACACAAATTCAGATTATAATCAATCGCAATTTTTATTAATAATACAGAAAACTCGTAAACAAAATTTGCAATTTGCAGCGTATTTCAGAATGCCATGTAACTACATACAGGATATTGACGCTAAGGTGCGAACATAAGGATTTAACATGGGATTTTAAGTCCTGCTCATTTTATGGTAAAAACTGTAGAGTGCGAAGTTGTTCAGAATTAAAAGTTGTATACAAACTGGTTTTAAATTTTTTATTATATCTCTAGTTTTTTCACAATTTTAAACAGAAATTTCAAAATTTCTGTTTATTAGTAGCAATAGGCATGGCACTTGGTTTCTTTTTCCTGCTTTCGTAAATTATTTAAAAATGTCAATTTGACATATGGAAAATAAATTCCGTATTCTTTTGTAACTATTCCCATCATGATATTCCATTAGATAGGTTCCTCATTCGAATAAACATTCATTATTTAATCTATTTCTTCTTCATAAATCAAATTGACGTTTTCAAATAATTTATGAAAGCAGAAAAAAGGAAACAAGTGTCATGGCTATAGCTACTAACCGAAATATTAAAATTTCTTTTTAAAATTGTGAAGAAACTAGGAACATAATAAAAAAATGTGAAAACAGTTTTGTATAAAACTTTTATTTCAGAACAACTTCGCACTCTACAGTTTTTGCCGTAAAATAAACGGGAGAGCAGGAAATTACAAAAAACCAAAATCTCACGTTAAATCCCTATGTTCGCACCTTAGCGTCAATACTCTGTATATACCGTGAGTTTCAGTTTAGATGACATATTTACTATTCTTAGTGATGCACGCGAGGCGAGACGAGACGAGAAATATAAAATATCGATCTCGTCTCGTTTTCGGATCTGCAATCTCGATCTCGTTCTCGTTCTCGCACATTTTTTTGGGTCTCATCTCGTTCTCGCGCGAGTCTCGCTGTAAAAATAAGCGCTTGCGCACTTCGTATTTACCTCGGTATTTACGTATCAGTTGAACTACAAAACTCGCACCAATCGTTCCGTCTTCCGTGTATTTACAGTCGTATAACTATAATAAGTAGACGAAACACTAAATTCTAGTCACCAATTTTTTTCAATACGAACATCTGTTAATACATTCTGTCATCAGTAAAACTAATTAAAAATTTAAAAAAATATTTTTTATAACTAAAAGTTTCTACACTTTATCATTAACTATATGCCATTATTTAAGTAAGATTTACTCATAAAAAAGCGCTACACTGAGAACCCGCTAGCAACCAATCACTCCGCTTCACTCTGTGTTGGCTCTTATCGACGCTTAATATAAGATCCTTTATTTTTCTGGGACGACAAGAATTTTATTAACCGTAGTTTTAACTGGGATGAATTAAGGGCTGAAATGTTGGAGAAAAACTAGTTCTATTAGATGCAAAACCGATAGTCTTTATTTTACATTTTCTCGCTCTGCGGCCGATATCATTCGACTCTAGATAAACTCAAAAAATATAGTCAATTCATATAATTTTCACATTCACGTGTTCTATGCACGAATTACCTTTGACTGCAGTCCCTGTACGGTGCATTTTTCATTGAATTTATGAATCAAAGCTATAAAGTTACTAATACTTTTTATTGCGAGACTCTCGCGAGAATCTTGCGAGATTTCTCGTTTCTCGCAGTTGTTATATCGATCTCGCCTCGAATTTTAAATTGCAATCTCGCTCTCGTTCTCGTCTCACATAATGCAACGAGACGAGACGAGATGCGAGAGTACTCTCGCCTCGTCGTGCATCACTAAAAATTCTGTAATTAATGTACTACTATGGATACTAGTTACTCATACTTCATCGTACCAGATAAAATGCAACATAGTTTGTCAAAGTTGTAAATGTCAAATGAACTTGTCATCATAATGGGGGTTTCCACCGTAATCAAAATATTGAAAAATAACACTATTACGCTAAAATATATCATAAAACATTTCTGAAAACACTACTTAAATGGTTAAATATGTTTCCAATTTTTTAAAAATGAATGACAACAATTTACTACGTTTGAAACGCTGCCAGCCAGTGACGTCATTTGCCGGTACGATTTTAGTTTCTATGTTATCCGTCAATATATGTATGTGTGATGGGAGTAGTTTACAATATTCGATTTTACTTACATACATCAAATACATTCAATATCTTCCTATGTGATAATAGATGGCAGCACATTCAAATTGAAACATTATATTTAAAAAATACCTAATGAAGTAGGTATTATAAACTAGTTAAAAATATGAATACAATACAATTATTATTATTTGCCGTATGTTATATTGGTAAAGCATTTTCTAAAGTATACGTATTTTATAGATTATTGTATTTCGTGGATTAAATATTTGTAAAGTATTTGATAAATCTCCAGCAACGAATTCAAGGGATTACTAGAAGTTATGCATTTGCCTATAATTATTTACAAGTTGAAACACCCGTAAAAGAATATTTGTGGAAAAACCAGGATACAAACAACCCAGATGTTCAGTTGACGAGGAATTTGGAATTTTTGACTAGGATTCGTAACAAATTAAATTATAAATTATGTATGATATAATTTATCTCTCCAAATATTTTGTAAGTCTTATTATCTTGACGTCGTACTCGAAAGATTCGAAGTTCAGTTCTTTAATTCTAAGAATTGTAAGGTCACAAACAAACTCAATTTGAAATAAAACATTTGTTTGTAGTTCAGTGAAAACTCCTATCCTTACCTCTATGCGTTAGTTCAAGAAAACTGTAATAGTAGAGTGTTAGTACACCATCAATTAACAGATGACGCCACTAGAGCCTCATGCACCATCTGTTGAGCATTAGCTACATTATCCGGCCTTTTACGCGCTGTCGGGGCGGTAAAAATTGGCCGTTCAAACGAGTTGCAAAAAATACTGTTTTCAATATTTTTTTACAGAAAACCTGTTATGATAAAAATGTTTTATTTATTGTAATACATATAAGTTTTCATGAGGAATAGCATATAAAAGAATTGAAAAATAGTGGAAACCCCTATTTACTGATTTATAAATAACATAAGACAGTAAATAAGAGTAGTAGCAATAAAAAATCAATATATTTCAAATCACAAAACACAACATATTTTCAAAAACTGCACCATTAACAATTGAACAAGTAATATTGAATTGATTCGCCAAAAATTTGTAGACAGCTGACAGCTGAGTATTTTCTTCTATTGCACATAGTAAAGTATTTTTATTTTCTTCATTTCGAGCAGTTTTTGTTCTTACCCTTTTCGTATGATTGTTATCTAAACATCCATCACTTTTAAATTTTATAAATATTCTCGAAACTATAGAAGAATCAGGTCTAGGACGTTCAGGATATAAATTCGCAAACATATCACAAACATTTCTCAAACTAAAACCAGCATTGTATCAAGTAACCATTCGGATTTTTTCTTCTTTAGTAAACATTTTTAAAACGTTATGACAAGTTCATTTGACATTGACAACTTTGACAATGTATGTTGCATTTTATCTGGAACGATGCAGTATGTGTAACTAGTAACCATAGTAATACAATAATGGTGTATCTTAGCTGCAACTCACAACGGCATACACCCGGATATTCAATTCACCATGGAGGTAGAAAATAACAGAACTCTCCCCTTCCCAAGTAGCATTGGAAGCTGTATTCGGAATATCACAACGTTCTCAAAAGTGTTAAAATCTTTTTAGCAATAATTACCATCTACCGCAACCTTCCTAAAACTATTTTAAAACAGTTTCCTTACGAAATAGGGGAATAATTTTATAGTTTTGATAACGTTTTTGACACCTATAAATTAAAGCTAATTTGTCAGTTCGCAAATTATCTTTGCTAAAGCATTGCTATAACGCAGCCGTTTTAAAACTAATTAGTCAGTCGATACGTTATTGTGACTAAAATATAACCACAACATAACGATTTCACAACTTTTTATAGCTTCAAAATAACCAAGAAGCATTAGCTTTATATTGATCTTAAATTGGTTATTACTTTGAAATTGCTAGTTTATAACTATTGATATTAATCATAACAAAACTGTTTTCAAGCAAAAATGACTAAAATTAATCTACTTATTAACCATCTGTTTACAAGCTTATTTACTTGCTCAGTTATTACTAATATGCAGCCAATTGTTTATAAACTAGAATATTTTCAGCAATTCTGCTTTCTTATGTCCTCATAAAATAACTAAGTTCAACATTTCATCCATAATACAGATAATTGCGAATAAATGTTCCTTATTTAGTAAGAATTTGTTTTCAAGTTAGATTGATTAATGTTCAAAATTTTACTGCGACCGCTGTATTTATTGCAATATTTATTACGATACTTTGAAATACTTCAAGCGCCTTTTCAAAATCTTTTTCTCAAGTATTTCAAAAACATTAATAATATGTTATTGGAAAAATGATTTTTTAATTTGAAGCGAAAATTGTGTTCAAATGCTAAATGAGTTTATTAATTGTAATTAAAATTCCATTAAAATATAAAAATTCGCGTAAGAGCATGTTTATTTTAATATTATCATACTGTTTCAAAATGGATGATGTCCGTTTAAAGACAAAATATGGCAACCAAATATAGTCGAGCAGACCATCAGCTCTCTTTTGGCCAACGACAACTTCGTCGACAAATTAATGGACAAACTTGTAGTGAGATTCAACAGTAGACTGGACGAGCAGAAAGCAGTTTATGAAGGTATTATTGCTGAAATGAGCACGGAAATCAAACTCCTTGAGGACCGATTAGACCAGCAAGAGCAGTACTCCCGAAGAAACTGCATTCGGGTGTTCGGTGTTCCTGAAGCGGCCAACGAGAAGACAGAGGAAGTTATTTGCAATGTGTTCCAGGACAAACTGAATGTAAGTGTATCTACAGACATGATAGACCGGTGTCACAGAACCGGTAGAAAACAACCAAGTTCAAATAATTCTAGTGCCAGTGCAAACTCTAAACCGCGTCCACGCCCTATAATTATAAAATTTACATCCTACAAGCACCGGTCTCTAGTTCTCCAGAACCGCAAGCACCTACGTGGAACCAACATCAGCATCAAAGAGGACTTAACTAAAAGTAGGTTGGAACTATTACAATTAGCCTCTAAAAAGTTCGGGTTTAAAAATGTGTGGTCCAAAGACGGTATAATTTTCTCGAATTTCGGCGGTACAATTAAAAAAGTGACCCATCTTGATTTGCTAGCTGTTAATTAGCATTACTGTTTGTAATTTGGAGCGTCAATTTATTATGTTTTACATTTAATTTTAGTGGTATTACTTCTTTTTTTCTTTGTTTTGTTATAAATTTATATTTTTATATTTTGTATTCCCAGCTTTTTAATCTCAACTCTTTTAATACATCTTTTTGCAAGTCAATTCGCATCTATAATTTTTTACTTTAAACACACGGGGTCAACAAACTGTAATTACTATTTGTCTCTCTCTTTTTAACTCATTCTTTGCATTTGAATGTCATCATTTAATATTTATTATCACTTTTTATAATCATATTGCTTCTCGCGATTTAGATATAGTATGTTTAGCAGAGTCTTGACTTTATGACAGTATAAACTCTTCAGAATTGTTTACTTCTCAATATAATGTTTATAGGAAAGATAGAGACTTGGATAGGTGTGGCAAAAAACGTGGAGGAGGAGTCTTATGTGCCGTTAACAACAAATACAAATCCGTTCCTGTTACTATTGGTATACATCCATCTTCTCTTTCTGATCTTGTGTGTGTTAAGGTGTGGCTTACTTCTACTATCTCTGTCTATATTATTGTTGTCTATATACCTTCGCCTATCTCTCTTGTTCAGCAAAATTACATTTTTGATTGCATTGAAACATTTTTAACTGTTTCAAACTGTAATTTCGCAATTTTCGGTGATTTTAACATAACTAAATTAATCAACAGTGACAATTTAAATGTTGAGAAACTTGTTTCTAATTTTGAAAATTTTGTTTAATTTTTAAACGCAACGCAGTATAATAATGTAGTAAATTTTTACGGTAGAATGTTGGATGTTGTTGTAGCAAATTTACCATGTACTGTTACCAAAGATATGGAACCGATTATCGATGAGGATACACACCATCCGGCTCTGTCAATTTTACTAGCACTAAATTCGTCCTTTAAAACTGCAAATTGTTCTTTTAACACTAATTCTCCTACATATAATTTTTCTGCGGCAAACTATGATCTACTATATAGTCTACTGTCACAGGTTGACTGGAATGAGCTTACGCAATATGCAGATGTTGACATCGCCTTCAATAGATTTTATCAAATAATTTATGATATTTGGGATAAATGTATTCCGGTTTATAAAAAACGTCCTTCGTCTAAGTATCCACCATGGTTTAAGTCATACATAATTGACCAAATTCAACAAAAAAACAAATATCACAAGCTTTATAAATTATATAACAATGAACATCACTTGTCAGAATTCAAACGTCTGCGTGATTCTATTAAAAAGAATATTAAAACACAATAAATATTTGCAAAATATCGAAAACTCTATATCTGCAGATCCTAATAAGTTTTGGTCATATGTTAATAACAAAAAACGCAGATCACGCATTCCAGGTTACATGCAACTTCAAAATCAGAAATTTGAGAACACTCCTAGTATAGTACAAGGTTTTGCCGATTATTTTTCAAGTGTGTATACTGAATCAAATGTTTGTGATTTTGACTTTGCTACTCCTGCTAACAATTGTGTCAGTAATACTACCAACATTGTAAGTGTCTCTAATGATGATATTTTAACTGCAATTAAGTGCTTAAAAAATACCCGAAATCCTGGACCCGACAATCTCCCATCGTATATTATAAAAGCTTGTGCCCATATTTTGCTTGAACCCTTAAAATACCTTTTTAATTTATCCATTAAAAATAACGTTTTCCCTACTATTCTTAAGTCATCGTACATTTGTCCCATTTTTAAATCTGGCAACGCAGCTGATATTTCTAACTATCGTCCAATTGCAATTCTTTCAAACATCTCTAAAATTTACGAATCAATTCTTTATAAACAAATATATAGTAGTGTCCAAAATCTTATTTCAGTTCGGCAACATGGTTTTGTGAAGGGTAAATCTACAACAACAAATCTAATAAATTTTACTGAATATACTCTTAATTCACTACATGATAATGCCCAAGTCGATGTTATCTACACTGACTTTCGAAAAGCTTTTGATACTGTTGATCACTGTGTTCTTCTTCAAAAGCTTCAAACCAATTTCAGTTTTTCTCCCAATCTAATTTCTCTTCTTCAGTCTTATCTACACGGTAGAAATTTGTTTGTGCGCCTTAATAACTTTAACTCTTCTCCCTTTATTGCAACTTCTGGGGTCCCTCAAGGCTCAAATCTCGGTCCTTTGTTGTTCATATTGTTTATAAACGATATTGTTGATGTTGTCAAAAATTCTGAAGTACTACTTTATGCTGATGATCTTAAAATTTTTAAAACTATCAATTCTTTAAATGATTGTCGTCTTTTGCAAAATGATATAGAGAATGTATTGGCTTGGTCTCAAAAATCTAAACTGTTTTTCAATTTCAGCAAATGCAAAATAATGAGCTATCTAGTAAAAAAATTTGTATATACTTATCCTTATGTTATGGAAAATTCGTATCTTGATCGGGTTACACAGTTTACTGACCTTGGCGTAATTTTTGATAGTAAGCTTCATTTCAACTTGCATTATGATCACATAAAAAAGTCGTCATTAAAAATATTAGGTTTCATCATTCGTTCTTGCAAATCATTTCATAATTTGTCTACTATACATCGACTATATTATTCGTTAGTAAGATCAAAACTGGAATACTGTCTCCATATATGGAACCCCATTTACAACAAACATATCAGTCAACTGGAATCTGTTCAGAAACGATTCGTTAAATATTGTTTTTATAAAAAATATAAGCACTATCCCAGTTTTGATATTACATATAACGAACTTTTATCTGACGCCAATATTATTTCTCTGTACAGTCGCCGAAAAACACAGTCTTGTTTATTTCTGTACAAAATCATTAATAATGTTATTAATGACAGTTGTATCCTAGGCCATCTTGCGCTAAACATTCCTCGTATATCAGCGAGAAACAAATCAACTTCCAATTGTAGTAAAGTTAGGACAAATTATGAAATGAAATCTCCAATCTGGCAAATGTGCAATATTTTTAATGAAATCCCGTGTAAGATAGATGTATTCGCTGATTCATTCAATGTATTCAAACGAGAATTGATAAATTACTTTAGTTCTATAGATATCTAACTTTTAATTATTATTTTTCATTTTTACTATTATAAAAGTTAAAATTTCAATTTTCTCTTAGTTATTTTTATTATTTACAATGTGTGTACTTTTTGCAGGGCTTTTATGTACTTAATTGTTTGTATAATCATCCTGTAATTGGAACTTTTAAGTTCTGTTGGATTGTTTAAATAAATAAATAAATAAACCATCCGAAAAAGTTAAATAGTTACAATATCTAACTAAAAGCTGACGTATAACGTTTTTATTTCCAAATGACATTTTAAATTCAATAAGTTATTAAATAGCCAATATTCTGTTGTTATACCCAGATAACAGTTTTTATAATACTGAAAATATCTATATTTATTAGCAAGAAATTATGTAGTTATTATGACTAGTATTTTTCTTCAATATCGCTAAAATATAACCGTTGATTACATTTTATTATTTGGAATTTCTCTGTTTGTTATAACCAAAAAATAACTACAAAAGTAACAGTAAACTACGACTTTGCAAATCTTGAATCTTTTGGATGCTGAATTTTTTGCCTAGATAAAATATTCAACAGTGAATATATAGCAGTGTGTTGTATATTATAAGTAAAGGCCCAATTTCGTAGATCCTCTGAAAGGACAGTTGCTTTATAAATGGTCTTCTGAACCAACATCACTATCACTGCTTTGAGGATATTTATTAAATTCATCATATTCTGTGATGTCATTAAAGAGCAAATTCGTAATGTTGAGCATTATTGTCTAATAGATAATTCAAGTTATTGCTTGGTTGCTTTATTTCGGCTTTATTTGAAGGATTGCTGCTTTCGAAATTTTTCTGAGTAGCAAATGATACATTACTGCAATTAGGTATTTTAATATTTACACTTTTTGTATCAGGCTGTTTTAATAACTGAAGAACATGTTCTTTATTTCTTTTTACACGTTGCTCCACTTTTCTGTAGTAACTTGTGCTATGTTTAATTTTTTTTAAAGACTTAAGATCAATTACAAACTGTGCCATTTTGCAGTAAGAACTGTCAGACAGAATTTACATTTCAGTAATCTTCGAAAATAAAACGACCAAACTGTAACGGTAAATTTATGGATATAAAAACGTATTTATACCCCAGCAAGATTAAACAAGGTATAATTCTATTACTGTATTATATATTTTAGAATCTATAGCCGAAAAATAACTTTATATTAATCGAGGAACAGTAGTTGTGTCCTGGGTAATATTTTAGCTATTCAAGCTCTTATACATATTTATTAATGCTAACATATTTTGCCCATATTTGAGTTGTATATGTAAAACCTAAAACGTTTTCTTGACTATTTAGAAACAACTAAAAAGCATTTGGACACCGTATTAGTTATAAAAACGTTTTGATGCTTGACTGTAATAGCTTAATTATTTATAACGTATTATTATTTATTTATTTATTTATTTTGCTATCGGGCATTCGGCCCATACAAAAGAGTTGACAACATATTATATATTTTAATTATATACATATAAGTAGATATAGGTACATTTAAACATAAACATTTTTACTGACATTAATGTAGAACCAACAAATCATTCATTACGACAAAAACTGCGAAGCTTAAAAGCGCTTATTGTATAGCTGAAAATACTATTAATGATCTCTATATTTAAATTTTTTAGTAAGAAGTTAAAGTTTTCTAGGTTTAAGTCTCTATTGGGGAAGTGTTTCATTAAAACTACATTTCGTATGCTTGAGTAACTGGGACATTCCATGTAGCAATGGAAAATACTTTCATTCTTATTAAGATTACATAGTGTACATAATTCTGTGCATAATTAATTTCATATTTTATATTCTTGTAAAATATTCTAAAACATTTATCACATGACAGTCTAATTTGGCATATTATTTGATGTTTGATTATAGGTAGCTTAATGTGTAAATACTGCTCAGTATCTGTATCGTCTTTTAATATTTTATAAAACGAGCTATAGGTTGATAGTTGGCGCCTGTTGAAGTCTCTCTGTTTTAATGAGTTGTTGTAACTGGAGATAATCTCATCAAGTTTACTTTTCGTTAAATATTGGTCTTGCCATACCGAATGAAAACCTTGTTCTTCGAGAAAAACTCTGTCTTAAGAGCACCAGTTAAATTCATATTTATTATATTCATAGCTATCCAAACGTAACTGTCTTTGATATAATATTTTCGGAAGCCTCATATCTGGCATTTTCGGAATAGTTGCCCACCAGTTCAGAATTCTCCTCAAAGTTTCCGTCGCCAAATGTGCCACGCCTGTTTCCAGCCTGATGAAATAGTTGGGGGTATTTTTTGGTAATCTTAAAATAGTTTTTAAGCAGTAAATTTGAGCCTTTTCAAGCATGTCTAGTTGTAGGGGCCCCCAAATTTCCACCAAGTATAACAATGTAATTATTTATAACGTATTAAAAACTTTTTTGAAACTTAAAATTAAGACCATAATATGATTTTGTTTCAATAACTGATCCGCACCTAATCTGTAGCAATGAAAACGTTTTAATAGTAAGACAATAGTTATTATGCCAAACAAGTCAAAAATTGTTACTTGGGTTCCTTGATGTTCTGGTTAATCGTAAACCCAACGGACAGTTAGGGCACGTTGTTTATAGAAAACCCACCCACACTGATAGGTATCTCAATTTTAATTCTCACCACAATCCCTCGCAGAAACTCTCAGTATAGTCAACGCTCTCGTACACCGTGCCATCAAAATCTCTTAACCTGATATCCTACAGCAGGAGCTTGACCACATCAGACATAGTTTAATCCACAACTATGACGTAAAATTAATCAATAATATAATTCATAGACAATTAAACCCTTTACCCAACAAATCCGTGAATACCTCGTTCGAAACATTTGCATCTATCCCTTACATTAAAGGATTCTCGGATAAAATAGGTAGAATTCTTAATAAAAACAATATTAAGGTCTTTTTTAAACCTCCAAAAAAAATCTCAGAAATACTCCCCCAAACTAAAGATAAACGCGAAACCTTGTCGTCACCTGGTGTTTATAGTATTCCTTGTTCTTGCGGCACAGTATACATAGGTGAAACAGGAAGGAGTGTTCACACTAGATTGTCAGAACACAAACGCTGTCTGCGTAATGGTTTGGTATTAACATCTGCGGTCGCAGAACACCAACACAACACAGGACATAACATCTTATTTGAAAATTCCCGCATTTTAGCTCCTGTCCCTGAGTTTTACAGACGTAAATACAGGGAAACTTTAGAAATATGGAAACATCCTAATAACATCAATCGGGATGATGCCTATTTCTTGAGCCACATGTGGAAACAGGTGATTCTCGGAACACGACACGCCCAATCTACCATTACGAATTCGATTCCCATTGGTCCTCATTAGCTTTGCTCATCTACCGTATCTTTAGATTAGTATATAACTGTCTTCTCGGCCTTCCTTTCGTCACTTGGTTTAATTGGCCTCTAGCGTGGTTTACACGTCGGGTAACATTGTAAACTGAGTCTCCCCTCCCCCCTTGTTGCTTAAACTCGGCCTCTAGCGTGGTTGACACGTCGGGTAACCTTGTTTAAGACAGTACTATCCCCCTTGCTTCTGAAGATGCCCCATACGACTGCGGGCGAAACGTTGAACTCTGACTCAAAATATGACACAGTCCATTCACTCACAGTATAGTGATTGTTATTATTTGTTTGACAAAGAGGGCCCGGTATATTTACCTGTTAACTGTCAGTTATAAAGAAAAATATCGCATCGAAAAATTGACAACAATTTTTACAACTAATTCTATAAAATCGATGTTACATTTTTCTTATAACTGACAGTTAACAGACAAGATAGTTTAATCAGTGATGTAAATATGGGGCCCTAATAACTAACAAAACATCACTCGTCCTGTTGCTCTATGGAAATATGAAATATGCTGTAAATTGCGAATTTTGTTTACCGTTATTTCCGTAAAATAAATAAATCTTGGGAAATTAATTTTTCATTCATACCTATTTATAATTTACAATAGTTTATTTTTAATACACAAACTTATCTACATAATTAACAACAAGAACTCTAATTTGTCGATTTTTTCAATTACTTTTTTGTTAAATATAATTTAAGTCCGTTATATGTTGAGGATTTGGAAATTATAATAAACATAGCTGAGTATGAAAAACGTATTACAATTAATTATTATTTATTTATTTAATGTACCTAACCTACATTTTACATTATTACATACATATATTTCATTTTTTTTACATATTGCAGAATCCAGTTGTTAGTGCAGCATAGATTGTCTTCGCTTTGATATACATGTATTCTGTATTATAATAGAAATGAATATGATCGTCAATAATATAAATTACATTATCAGCCATAAAGTGTATCCTATAACATAATAAATCCTATTTATTAAAGGGACATTTAAAATCTAGTAAATAGTACAGGGTGGTCAAAAATGGCCGAAGGTCACGTGACAACTTTTGTTCGAAAATAATGTCAAAATTATATTTCAATTTGCCATAATTCATCAAAACTATATTCCATATATGACAGAGGATGACAGGTGCAGGACATTTGATACATATCATAGCCGTACGTTGATTCATTTGATATTTGTTTTGCATACCTTCATGAAAAATATTTAAGTAATTTCTTTTCATTAAGGCTTTCAATGAAGAACGTAACAATTTTTTTCGTGAAGCATATTTTCGTTCGGACGATCGTAAAGAAGAAGATTCTTAGGATTATTCTTATGACAGCTGACAAAATTCTAAAAGTACGCCCATGGAAATAGTAAAGCTGTCATACTAAGTAAGCGGCAAATGTCAAAATCGTATGGAGCGGCACTGTGTATATACCGGGTGGCGCTCGAAATCCGTTACATAGGCATTTAACATGGGAAAACCGTTTTTCCTAGTGCATTGCTCCCCAAATTATTCTAGAAAAAAAATCTTCAAATAAAAGTTGTAGAACATAAAATTTTGCATTTGAATCAATAAGCAAAATTAATTTTGTATGCTTTGTAAGAGCAGAAATTAGGTATGAAAATGTCGAAAATCTACTCCAAAGTAGTGATAGCCATGGAATTAACAAAAAGCTTAACAAACAAACGTGTGTTTATCTGTCATAAAATTTAATTAACATTTTATTATTTAATAAAATTATCACAACGTAAAATTCTTAAGCAGAATAATAATTTAATTGTTCTCTACTGTTCAAATACTTACTTTTCTTGACAAAAAATCACAATATTTGACATTTAAATCATCACATGTGTTTGTCTTTTTTGTTTTATTTCCATGGTTAGAACTATTAAACTGAAATTTTCAAAATTTTCATATTCAATTTCTGGAGTTACTAAACATACGAAAAGAATTTTGTTTACTGATTTACATGCAGAATTTTATGTTCTACAACTTTTATTTGAAGATTTTTTTTCTAAAATAATTTGGGGAGCAACGTGCTAGGAAAAACGGTTTTCCCATGTTAAATGCCTATGTAACGGATTTCGAGCGCCACCCGGTACAGTGCGTTTTATTTAACTTGAAACATGGGATTTGTGATGTCCATAGTAACCAAATGACTGCAATGTATAAGAGCGTTCCATTTAAAATAGAACATAGCAAATAAAATACGAGTGTGTATTTTGATTACATCCTTTTAGAAATGAAAAAGGTTGCAAAAAATATAAACATTTAATACATATTCACTGTCACCCACAACCAATTCTTGATGGTTTTGAAAGTGGTACATTTTAAAATGTTCTTTCCTTAGTAAACGATGTACACCGGTTTTGCTTACACCCGCAACTTGCCTTATCGTTTTCATAGATAATCTATTATTATTTCGTACTAGCATTATAATTTCCGCCATTTTTCACCTCGGTTAAAACATTATTTCCACATGTTTTCTTTACATGCTCACGTCTAACGCAACAATTTCTCTTAAAATTGTTAACAATTCGTAATATAGTTGAAGTACTTGGTGTTGGTCGACAGGGCCGTAACTAGTTATTCTTGCGCCTGGGGCGGAATATAAAATTGCGCCCCTTCCCCTTTATTTTTAGCAAATTATTATTTAAAAAATATAACTACATAAAAAGGTAATTTCGCTCCAAAATTATCCTCTTTTGACCAGCATAACGATTTGTATCTGTTCAAGAATTAGTTCCATATTCTCTCGTCTTAGTTCCATATTCTCTCGTCTCGGCGAATGGACTATATAGTTTTAGTATTAATTAACAGTATTTAATGTATATTTCAATTACAATAATTATAAAAAACAAAATAAAGACAACATTATGTCTGACGCATATCAGTTGGACCATAACTGGAACGCAGAATTAGAATTAAATATTTATATCTTGATCAACACAAAGATGCGTTTTTTTTTCTTCAAATATATTATTGATTTTGCATTAAGAAATCAAATAAAACTTATTGTTAACATGTCAATGCAGTACGATTTTTAAAAAGGTAGGTTCGCGGAAAGTTTTTATCCTTTAATATCCGAAATTCTATTATTATTGCACATAAACTGGGCTTTCTGGGCAAAAAATTGTAAAAAACTTAAGAACTCGTCAGCAACGACGAGAAACTTAATTTTGCATTTTTCGATGATTGCGAAAAAGGATGACCGTGCTCTACGGGCACTTATTATAGAAGATCGCCGAGTGTCTATCCCAGATTTGTCTGTCAAATGGGCAAATATGATTAGCAGATCGATCTTTAAAGACACTTGTCTGAGAAGTATGAAAAAACTGAGATATGGGTTCTACAAGGTAAAATAAATCATCATAGTACAATCCAAACTTGTAATTTTTTCATCTAAGCGATAGAAAAATCTCTACTCGTACAAAAACAAAAGCAAGCCCGATCTTTAGTCCTGGGATTCAATCTCTGTGTTCTTTTGCCGATACATTCACTGACTAGACTGCCACGCGCTGGGGGTGCCTTGCGCACGAACTTTAAAAGTCACAGTGCACAGAAATACAGTATTAATTCGCAAAGTGTGCATTAAGAAATCCAAGAGTGTGCCTGGTTTATATTTAAGAATTTTTCTGAGAATTATTAAATAAAGAACTTATTTCTGCGCCCTATAAACAGCTGCGCCCGGGGCAAGAGCCCCGCTCGCCCCACCCTAGTGACGGCCCTGCTGGTCGATCAGGAAATGACAGCCTATGTTTTATTTTAAATGGAACGCTCTTATACATTGCTGTCATTTAGATACTATGGAAATTGCAAATCCTATGTTAAAAAATACTCACGGTATAGGCGATGTGCACATTTTGAGCGTCAGCGCCTCTAACGGCTACATTGACATTTTTGGTAACCCAATCAACTTTGACATTTCGAGAAAGTGGTACAATTTACAATTTTATTTTGAGTTGTTGCTATTGTGCATGAATATTATACATCATAGTATATTGAAATGAATAAAGAAAATATTTAAAATGCTATATATGTGATGTGACAATCAAAAAAGTCAAAATACCAGCGAAGGTACTGTGACAGAAAATATAATTTTTCTTATAATATGTGTGATTTCTGTAAACCATTTTATCATATTTAAATTTATATTGTAATTTATAATATTAGTTGAATGTTACAAGATGCACAATATATGGAAATTGAGATTAAAAAGTTGGAAAACTTGAATGACTGGAAAGAAGAATATTTCTACATATCACGTTTTCAGTGTATGATGTTAGCATCTTTCTTTTATATTCGCAATAAATGAAGAAGATTCTTCATTGAAAATATACCAGGCTCTAAGTGGAATCAGTTGCACAAGCTCGGAAAAGAAAATACCCGAAAAATACGAACCATCGGAATTTCTACCCTTAACATTAACATTACATGTATAAAATCTATAATAAATAGACGAATTATGTCAAAAATAGACTTCTATTTCATACAACTGCAAATATTATATAATTTTATGACAATTTTCTACTTCTTGTATTATATTTTGTTCAAATATTAACTTAAGAAACACATTTTTATATAATTCATTATTGCAATCAGACGACTATTGTTGGAATTTTATTCATACGCTAAGCAAAATATGTATACCTAAAAGAATTTTTCACATTAGTATAAGAAAAAGATATTTTCTAAAACATCTGTTCTTCATATAATCTTCTAGGAAATTTATAAAATTTGATACTTCAATCGGTAATTTTGTGAGAATTATTACATCCCTCAATGCAACACATAATATTTGACATCCTATCATTCGCATGTATTGCATATATTTTATAAAATAGAAATTACAAAATTATTCTGACATAAAACATAACCTTGCTATGTTTCAATGAGTAACCACTTTTGTCATTTTTGTCCGCTGTCGGCGCTGACTACTTTTGTGCACACCGCCTATAGGTGTGTGTTCAAAGTTTATATGTAAATGCTATCTCCGTCCAACCAACGGCAAAAAATGAAATAGGAACGGTAGTGCAACGCGGTAACGAATGCCATTTTTAAATATTCATGCCATTCTGACATTTTTCAATCTTAAGGTGAAATAATGTATAATACAATATCCCGGTCCCAGGAACTAGAACGAGAGCTACCAAACAAATATTTTCGTCTAAAAATTAATGTTTTGAAAATATATAATTAATTTTCAATTGATTTTACACGAATCCTGTAAATTTCAGTCTTTTTAATCACCAAATAAAAGTTTTGAGCTGAAAAAATCTCCGTTACTGTTCTAGTTCTCGGTAATTAAGATATTGTGCAGTCGCATTAATATTAACTTACTAACGAAATGAAGAAATGATTAGAGATTATACTTACTCAAAATTTTCCAAATCAACACTTTCATCAATCGGGCCGCCATTTAGTGTAACAAGTAATTTACTATCAACAAGTGTGGCAGTTACAGAATTTTCATTCGACCATAACTTAAAACCCATTTTTTTATCGCTTAATTTATCTACAGCTACTCCACGAAGGCACGTTTTGTTAATACACTCAATGAATACTGCTCCGCTTTCTCCTTCGAAAGGAATATTATTTCCTTCGAATGTCTTTAATTGTTTTGACGTTATGATACATGTTCCTGGAAATATTTATCATTAAAAAAGTAGTAAAAATAAATTCATTTATTAACTAACTTGAACTGCCTACTAGAATATCCATATCATGGTAAGCCATTGCAGTGGGGTCATATATTCTATAAGGTTGATTCAAAATTAGTCCAAATTTATCTTCTGGCATTATTATTTTAAGTTTGTCCTTTTCAAGGCGAGAAACATCGAGATAACGAACAGGTTGTGAATTTGAAAGATTCTAGAAACCAAAATACAATAGTTTTAAATTACAAATTAATCTGATAAGATTATATTATTGGGTCAGCGTTAGAACCAAAAACTCTGAACACATTTTTTTAATACCAGGGTAGTTCACGTCATAATTAAAAATTATTTTTTTAATAATGGGATATTCTAATGTAGTAAAATTTAAGGTAAAAATGTTATAACATTGCGGATTAAATATGTTAAAAAATGAAGTAATGTAAAAAATCTAAATTTTCTTGTAATTTATTTTCGCACTAAAAAGGATCAAAAATTAACCTAATGCCATAAATTATGAAGATTGCCGTAATTTTACAGTGAAATTTTGTTGTAAGCAGTCTCTGTGGAGCCGAATGTCTTTAGAATAAAACAACTAGCTTGAAGAGAGAGCTAGTTGAGTAATACCAGGGCCTCATACAGTTTGACGTTTGTAACTTTTGTGTTTGCATCTGGTTCAGGAGCTGCACGTTTTAACAGCTTATGATATACGTCAAATTCTAATAAAATAATAATAATAATAATAATAATAATAATAATATTGCTTTAAAATTCGTTTACGAGGTCATAATATATATATATATATATATATATATATATATATATATATATATATATATATATATATATATATATATATATATATATATACTCAACTTATCTATCTCTTCGAGCGAGTTGTCTTTGTCTAAGGGTCACTTTTACAATCATTAGATAAACCTCGTATAACGCTATACCAGGTATAAAATTGGAAATTGTATTTTACAAACCTCGAATAAACCTCCAGATAGAATAAACACCAGTATTTCTTATCCCATGGAAATCGGTCGTATAAACGTCGGATAATTTTATCCCTGGTTCTTATGGATACCATGTAAATACAAACGATGTTTTGTTATTCCGTAGCCTACGTTATTATGTATTAATAACGTAGGCTACGGTTATTCATACGTTTGACAGATGTCAATCAAGTATTTCATCATCACTGTCAGAATCAAAAATAACATTTATATCATCTAACATCGTGAAAAATGCAAATTAGAAGGCAGAAATAATAACAATATTGAAGAAAAATAGTCTAACAAGAAGATTATTTTATTGTGCCAATACCAACCTAAAGTGATTTAATCGTAATTCTTGGTATAACTCACTAGACGGCAACAATTGCAATTGCATTTTTCACGATATTAAATGATATAAATATTATTTTTGGTTCTGACAGTGATGATCAAATACTTGATTGACATCTGTCTAACGTAGGAATAACAAAATTTCGTTTATGTTTACGTGGTATCCATAAGAACAAGGGATAAAGTTATCAAAGGTTTATACGGCCGATTTCCATGGGATAAGAAATACTGGTGCTTATTCTATCTGAAGTTTATCCGAGGTTTGTAAAATGCAATTTCCAATTTTATACCTGGTATAGCATTTTACGAGGTTTATCTAAGGATTGTATAAGTGGCCCTAAATATTTTGATTATAATAAATTTGACCCACCAAATCTTTAACCCATGAGCCGCCACTGTAAATTACGTAAAAAAATTCTATTTATATAAACAAACTTACGTTACTTATTGTTATTACATTAATAGGTCTGTTTGATTGCTGCTTTGCGTCTGCAGTTTACTGCCGTCAGAGCTTGGCAATACTTACAAGAAAAGTACTTTATTAGGCTTGCAAGTACTTTCTATTTATAGTACTTTGTACTTGACAAAGTAAGTCTATTCACATGTACTTGGTACTTAATACTTGGAAAAATACTTAAAGTACAATGAGAAGTACTTGAAGTATTTTTAAATACTTGATGTACTTTAAATGTACTTGAAGTATTTTAAATGTACTGGAATTATTTTAAATGTACTTGAATTATTTTAAATGTACTTGCAGTATTATAAATGTACTTGAAGTTCGATGAATAATTTAAAAGTTAACAATGTTAAGAGAATTGTTTGTCTGTCAGTATTTCTTTTACAGTTGTGTGGTGTTATTCCTGTAGTACATAATCATGTGAATTTCATTAATAAATATATTTTCGGCAGATTGGCACACCCAGCAATGGGTAATAAGCCGTGAAGATATATTTATTTTATTTATTTAATATATTTTGAGCGATAATATGAAAGTAAAGGTATATTTACAATTTTTTTTGGCATAAATAAATTAATTCTAATATGCATACTGCATATACATATAATGTTTGTATTACCTAAGTACAATGCTGGGACTTTGCCGTATCGCCTGGCGAACGCATGACGTAAAAATGACGTCATTTTAACATCTCGGTAAAGCTTCTCGTATCGCTTGGCGTCAATGAGATCGCTAGGTGATACGGCAGTCCCAACGAGTAACTCTTGCTGTAAATAACCAAATAAATATCGTATTATAATCAGAAAAATATCAATTATCTGAAAAAGTACTTGCATCCAAATTTTCATGTACTTTTTCAAGTACTTATGGCTGGTTTATGATGGATTTAATTTATAAATTTAGATTTACAAATTTAGATTTGAAATTTATGGCTGGTTTATGATGGATTTAATTTACAAATTTAGATTTACGAATTTAAATTTATAAATATAAATTGTACGTATCTGCCTTTACTGATTCATGATGAATTTAAGAAATTTATGATTTAGAATTTACATTTAAAATATCACCATATTTTATATTCTAATGGCTGGTTTATGATGGATTTAATTTATAAACTTAGATTTACAAATTTAGATTTGAAATTTACGATTTATCTTGCTGGTTTATAGTGAATTTAATGATATGAAATATGTCCAATCAACTTATATTGGGTCACGTGGTTTGACACAAATGAAATGACAGTTATATGATATTTATCATTTTTATCATAATCAATCTGTATTGTTCTACAGATAATATTAATAATATATCCATATTTTCAGACTACATTTGTCAAATACAAATTAAAATGTTTCAACTGTCACTTGAAACTGTCATTTTCCCCACCAAAATCATTGTTTGAAATACTGTGAAATGATTGGACGCATTTACAAATTTAAATTTAGAATATAAAATATGGGGATATTTTAAATGTAAATTCTAAATCATAAATTTCTTAAATTCATCATGAACCAGTAAAGGCAGATATGTACAATTTATATTTATAAATTTAAATTGGTAAATCTAAATTTGTAAATAAAATCCATCATAAACCAGCCATTAATGTAAATTTGTAAATGCGTCCAATCATTTCACAGTATTTCAAACAATGATTTTTGGTAGGGAAAATGACAGTTTCAAGTGACAGTTGAAACATTTTAATTATGATTTAACAAATGGATTCTGAAAATATGGATATATTATTAATATTACCTGTAGAAAAATACAAATTTATTATGATAAAAATGATAAATATCATATAACTGTCATCTCATTTGTGTCAAACCACGTAAGTTGATTGGGCATATTTCATATCATTAAATTCAGTATAAACCCTCAAGATAAATCGTAAATTTCAAATCTAAATTTGTAAATCTAAATTTATAAATTAAATCCATCATAAACCAGCCCTTACGATTTATCTTGCTGGTTTATAGTGAATTTAATGATATGAAATATGCCCAATCAACTTACGTGGTTTGACACAAATGGGATGACAATTATATGATATTTATCATTTTTATCATAATAAATCTGTATTTTTCTACAGATCATATTAATAATATATCCATATTTTCAGAATCCATTTGTCAAATCAAAATTAAAATGTTAACTGTCACTTGAAACTGTCATTTTCCCCACCAATAATCATTGTTTGAAATACTGTGAAATAATTGGACGCATTTACAAATTTACATTTAGAATATAAAATATGGTGATATTTTAAATGTAAATTCTAAATCATAAATTTCTTAAATTCATCATGAACCAGAAGGCAGATATGTACAATTTTTATTTATAAATTTAAATTCGTAAATCTAAATTTGTAAATTAAATCCATCATAAACCAGCCATACATCAAGATACTTGGTACTTGTACTTCAAGTACTACTTTCTGGTACTTTGCCCAGCTCTGGCTGCCGCGTCCATGCAAAGTGTATGGGCACTGCTGTGGACCGTGGTCGCGGGGTAGAGAAGCGAACAGACCTAATACTAGCATATATTTTCCACAAGATAACATCAAATTTTGGTTTTGTCGTGAACATATTTATTTCACAATTTCTTTAATACTTACTACTTTTTCTAAATCTATCTTATAGTGAGTATATTCCGACATTGCGGCAAAAACAGTTAAACAAGATACTGTAGGAGGAATAAACTCATAATCCACTGCATCCTGTTTACATTCTTCATATTGTGTCATTTCTTTCACTTTGCTTATTTGTTCATTGGTATTCTAAAATAAAAAATACATAACAAAATTTGTTTATTGGTTATCAGAAGAAATTTAAAATACCCACAGTAAAATTCTCGTACAATAGATAAATTTCTGGCTCTTCAACTCTACCAAATACAAGTTTACATTTGCCAATACCTGGTTCAGGCTGAACAGAGCTGAATTTATTTGGGTTCATATCTGGGAAAAGTAGTTCTCGTTTAGCATTTACCTAAAAGCAAGAAATGTCATCCTCTCCCTAGTCATCTTCTATTCACCATTCATATTTATGTTATTATATTGTAACTTGGGAGCACCGCCGCATTGTGCACGCTTCTAAATTAGTCGATGACGTAATCGTCGAGTGCAAGTGGTCTCGACCTGCTTAATTACTTCCGGTCGCCTGAAGCTTTTGTATTCGATGTTATTATCGGATGGAATGTTCTAGAGCTCTCCAGAAGGTAATGGCAGCTATATTTCATAGAGAGTCAGTAAGGCAGTTAGCGAGTTTAGTAGCAAAGTAGTATCATGGTGAGTGTATGCAGTATAGTGTCGAATGGAGTACTTGGAGAGTTACTGGTGTACTGGGATAGCTGCGGAAGTGAATACTCGGTAGTGTTGAGGAATATTGGAAAGCTATAGTATACGAGTCAGTAACGGCGAGTGGAAGTGGATACTTGGTACTGATGTTAAAGAGTTGTGGAATACGGACAGTTAGTGATACTGGATTGGAAGTCAGTCAAAGGAGTAAATTCTGTCCGGGCAGTTGATTATACGTACAGTGTGGAGGTCGGAGGTTGGACAGTTGAATGTGAGATAAATAAATAGTGCCTTAAATAGCGTGAAAATAAATAGTCGTGTTAATTGTTTAAATAAATAAATAATTTTGGTGTTTAAGTAATTAATTATATTACTAGTCTTGAATTAGTATTTCATATTTGTTTAAGTTTGGCCATTGTCATTTGTATTATCTTTTAATATTTATTTCTCGTTTAATAAACATCCATTTTAATTAATAATAATTATTTAATTTTTACACTTCATCCAAATAAATAAAACTTTCATCCCAATGATTTCGGTAAGATATTTTTTGCTTTAATTTAAAAAAAATATGAGTAGATTTTTTTTACTGTTCATAAATTATTAAATACTTTACACCAAAACCACTTTTAAACAACGTGAAACAAAAAACAAATAATAGGTATTTCTTTTTCCTTTTTTGGGACTTATGTTTTTATTTATCGAGGATTCTAATAAAATAATTTTTTAAGTAAATTTTTAAATTATTTTTATCTTGATATGCTCACTCATTTAAATTGTTTATCTTATGAAATGTACGGAACGAAAAATGTGCGTCTTTAATAATTTTATTAAAAACAACAATTTTTTTGCTATAGTGATGTTTTATTTTGTTTCAGAATTGGACTTCTAATGCAAATGGTTTTAAATTCGCCCCATAAAGTAAGTTGTTTTGACTAAATATCTGTAAAAATAGGACTTACTATATATGTTGAACTATTTTGAAGATAATATTCGAAATTGAATGTTTGCAAAACTTTAAACTTAGTTTCATTATATTCTGTACATTTGGGTAAATATTTCGAATTGAAAGTTGCATTCCATATTAAAGATTCATTATCTGGTTCACTATTATTTAGATGCATTGTGAAAAATAGTTCACCGTCTTTAAATGGATTCATTCCGCTAAAACCTTTTACGCCAATATCGTAGTCCAGTGTTAGCTAAAAAACAAAGCTTTATACTTATAAAGATATCTTATTTTTCTTTCATATCGTTCAACGTACATAACCGGGTGAATCGTAAAAATCAATTGTTCTCACATTTCCTCTTAATAGATCCTGTTTGAAATAGTATAAAAAATTCGCATAATGCAATATGACTAATAATGGTTTCGCCAATGGAAGTGACCTAAAACAAAATACGGATGTGATACATTTCATTAAGATTATTGCTGCAATGGGCTACTTGCGTGCCAATTTTTTATTTAATATTTTTGAAGAGACGATAAAAAATTGCTACCCATATTTTTTCTTTTGGCAAAATTTCATTAATTGGCCAAAAAAAATTAATGAAATTTTAATATTTAAATTACCGCCATGTATGACGTAGAATTACGCCGAGGTTAATATTTTCGTTTGTCATTTTAATCTTGTTCGAGTATAAGCTATGTTAAAATCCTTCAAAATCCTGCTTAACAAATTGAAATACGTAATAAAAGTAACAGAAACCACGCAAGTTGTATATAATAAAGAAGAGAGACAGTGACAGAAAAATGAACTAATGTCAAAATCAAATTAAAACTCGCACTCGCTCGCCATCTACAGGTTACATTCTTAAATATGCATCCCTTTCTCCAGTTGAAAATAATGACGTCAAAGAAAATCTTCTTTCTTAATTTATTACAAAACATATATTTTTTTTAAATAAAATTTATAGTTTTACATACGTTTTCAACTTTAGGTATTTAGTGATAGATATCATATTTTCAGTACCACGCAAGTAGCCATTTTTTTGGGGGGCAACAAAAATACCTACATACGGGGAGTCTACTTGAAATATTTTATACTTGTACAGTGTGTTCAAAAAAATTCCTAACTCGGAGTAGGCTATGAACACAGAAACGTGTGTCTGATCATTTTTCAATTCAAAAGTCAAGTTGTCAAATTGATCTTGAAATGTAATTTTAAAGAGAAAAGACAATAAAGAAGGATACAGTATATTGACATTCGCCGTTTTCTAATTTGTTTCTATTTCTAATATAAGATACAGGAAGAAAAGCTTTGATTTCTTTACAAAACATTTTTGACAATATCTTATGTCAAATTGACATTTAATTAATTGACATACGTTTCTTTGTACATAGCCTATTCCGAGTCAGGAATTTTTTTGAACACACTGTACATACATAAGGCGCTTTCTTTTTAGGGGGAAAATGAACTGATCTTACCTCGTACTGAACTGTACTGAATTACTTCTAAAAAGAAAACTATGTTTTTTAAAATAAGAAGTAAAAAATAAAATATATAGGTATAGCATTATACTTATAACATAATAATCTGCTGAATTTACTTGTAGCTACAATCTGTTGTAGGTATATGTGATTTGTTTTTGACACATTACATTATTTTACATTTGGGTGTTTAAATATGGATATATTTGTTTAGGTAATGAAACATTTACAACGTTTCAACTAATTAATTTCTTCTATTTCTTTCATTTTGATATCAAATGCTACAAACAAGACAAAATACATAGCAGTCAGTCACATTGACGAGACATTGACATTCGGATCAGTTCAGAATCTATTTGATCCTGTTTCAAAGGTGGTGCTTCGCAGGGGCAGGAACGAAGAAAATGGGTAGTACAAGATCATTTATCCCCTTTTAAAAAGAACGGTTTTGGGTAGATACGTGTTACTCGGAGTTGATATTCTTGGTAAAAAGAAAGCGGCAATAGTATACAAGCTATTGAAATTTTGTAAAGTTTTGCAAATTGTAAATAATAAAATGTGGTTAAAATGAACAATTGTAAATAATGTAAATTATAGGTTTGTTCCAACATACAGTTTGCGTATCGTTTATGTTACGGTCCATGCACTATTTTGTACGCAGGCGCTAATAAAGTACTAGTTTTGAACTGATACAGAACTATGTTGTGTTGGAACGGTGCAGAACTGTAATTTGTAGTTTAAAATTCGAAATTCAAATGCCGTAACAACTCACATTAAAAAATAAAAGATTTTTTTGTAAAATACAAAACTTTAACTTACCTAGCGATCAATAATAAATACGTGCCCAATAAATCAAGAATAAATTATGAAATTTGAAATTTAATTTTAAGAAATATTAGAAAATCAATTGAACTTTATCAGTTGTCTGGAAAATCTCTCCGAATCACTCATTTTATAAAATGTATTATTAAGAACTGACAAAGAATGCTAAATAAAATAGGTTACCAATGAATTGTATGCATTGCGCATGTCCCGGACTAACAGTACAACTAAAAATTCACTGACTAATTTGACCGTTCACGAACCAGTTCATGAACGATCAATTTGATGTTGGAACAACCGATGCTTAGTACATGATTCAGTCGAAATTCATGTTGGAACACTAAATTCACTCTGTGCATCTACCCGACCGTTCACAAACTGGTTTGTTGGTGTGTTGGAACAAACCTTATAAAAATCTTGCATTATTTACAATATTTTTTTAAAGAAATTCCTTTTTACGCTATGCTCAGTGCTATCGTGTTCTTAATGAAACAAGTTCAAAATCGCAAGGTATACGTACAATAGCATACTAGTTTCTTATGTTATTTAGCAGTGGATGGACGTATATATGTTTCTGTGTATAAAACGATAATAGGCAAACTAACATTTAAATTAATATACGAAACAATGTGTAATTGTGTTTTCTTAATCGAAGGCATCAGGTATGAAGATTTTCCATTACCCGGTAAGTACAATACCATCATTATCATTTAATCAATTGGCTTGTTTATCCACATAAATCCTAACCAGCTGAGTTCAGCAGATTAAATATGCGAGTTAAACAGGTCGGCTTAGCGAGATACACAGGGCCGGCCCGATAGACGACAAAACGACATACTAAAAATATAAAATTTTAATAAACAGCTGAAAAATTTCTTAATAATTTAATGCACTTATACCATTTATAAAATTATATTAAATATAATTACAATTGATTCTTCGTTTGCCACTAAGCATTCTAATATCGTTTGCCTTTTTGTAGCGATAACATACGAAGCGAAGTAAAAGAATTTTTCAATTTTAAACGGTGTACCTACTAATTCTTTGGATGATTTAAATTTTAAACAATATATAGTTAATGTTAAACGATGAAGCCAATATGTCTGCAATTGATCCCAATGAGAAACTAATAAATATTTGTCTAATTTTATCAAAGATACTAAAAAATGTACAAGAAAAATTGAATTTTATTTGTAAATATAATTTTCAATGTAGGTACGATTATATTACCAAACGTTATAGTTTTAAGAATACTTTTAATATTCCCGGTAACTAGCAGCAGCATAAAGCTGAATATGGTTTTTCGAAAGTGAAAATTATAAAGAATTATTTTCGAAAAAGAAACACAAGAACGACTAAATGGTCTAGGCGTAGTTTCCATAGAAGCAATAGGTAACAAAACTACAAAATGCTATCAAGCTATTTGCGGTAAAAACAGCTCGAATAATTATTCATTAAATGTTTTTTTACTATGCAGTTTTAAATGTTTTGTTCTTTTTTCAGCATTTTTGATGTTCAATGACTTTTTATATTTAAATATTAAATATATTTTGAAATACATAAAAATTTCATGTTAAGCTATAATTTTTCTCTTACACCCGGTATCATATTAATTTGAATATGATATTTCAAAATATTGGGATGGGTCCCATGAAAATAATAAGTAGATGAGGTTTTTTTTGCTCAATACAATTTTCGTTCTTGCTTTTATTATTAATCAATAACAATCTGAGTTAAAAAAAATTAAAAGGCGCCGTTTTGAAACTTGCCTCAGGCGCCACAAGGCATCGGCCCGGCCCTTGAGATACGGGCCTATTCTGTACCTCAATGGTTAATTTTTAACCACTGGTTAAATTTTTGTCACTGCGACATGAACGTAAGTAAAATGAATTTCACAAATCTTTGAACATATACACATACGAGCACATCTTGTAACATCATTACATAGTCAAAATACATTATTTGGTACTTGTTACGAAATGTGCAAATCAAATTTTTAACCAAACTAAAGTGCCCTATTATATAACAAATTTGTAAGTGGTTAAATTTACACAACTTGCTGACGACATTATCTATAAACTAATTTTAGTGTTTATTTTACACAAAATTTCTTACAATTAGATTATAAAAAAAAAGTGATTGAGAACAATCTATCATTCTGTACTGCAGTATCTGAATTTTTACTTACATAGTATTGCTTCGGTGTGTACTTATAAACTCTTGAAATAGTCCGTTAGGATTATCGTCTTCAACTTTCCAAACCGTGTAGTTAAATTTGATTCCCAAATATTCTGCGTCCTAAAACAAAAAGTAGGTACACTGACTACGTATATTTCAAGAAAAAATTATAAACTTTTATGAAAAACAAATTACAAACCGAACAGTTGATACTATGTTGCATTCATACCAAATCATAAATAAATAAATAAATAATTAAATGTAGGATCACGGCTTACCTATTCTTGAATGTGCCGATTTATTATCATTATTATTATTGTTATTATTATTATTATTACTGAAATCTTAGAAGCAGTCATTTGCCATGATGATATATTTATTTTTTATTTTATTATTATTATTATTATTATTATTATTATTATTATTATTAGTATTATTTTTTTATTATTAGTATTATTTTTATTATTATTATTATTAGTATTATTTTTAATAGTATTATTAGTATTATTATTATTTTATTATTATTATATTTATTATTATTAAGTATTTATTATTATTAATTATTATTATTATTATTATTATTATTATTATTATTTAGACTTTCAAAATAATGATGCATCACAAAGGTTATTTTTTAATCTCGTAGAAAATTATTTAAGTATAATTTCTATAGAATTCGAACCCGCACCGTCAAACCCAGAACCAGTCAATTATCATAAGAGCACTCATACTAAGCCTTGAGTCTCATATTATTTTTTTATTCTTATTTATTGTTGCACGCTTTTTGTTAAATATACGTTAAGCGGTGATATTTATAAGGGTGAGACAATTTTTCTTATAAATCTTCATATCTGTATTTTTAACTCATAGATGATGATGAAGATAAAACGATAAAAGAGAGTCTCATTTAATTAAAATTAACTAAAACATTATTTAAACTTTCTATAATCATTCTGAATAAATTTATCATTAGAAAAGGGTGCTATTTTCACCTCGACAAAATTAGGCTAATTCATGAAAGTAGCATTCTTAACGATTAAAATATTTTAAGAAACGACAAAAAAATGTAAGTGAACTACAAAATATTTGTTCTAACGGCAAAAACTACGCGTAAATGACAAATATTTATTACAATGGAATTTTTTTCTAAACATACCTTCACATAACCTAACGTACAAAACTCGCAGCAATGTTTCTAAACTTACATTTATATGACCTACCCCACAAACCTATTTTGTCGTCCTACTAATTTTGTCGTATTATATTTTGCTACTGTCAGAACAAAAGGTCATAAGTCGTTTTTTTTTTTTCATTTATTGCGTTTGGTTTAAATGTGTTACTTAAAATGTACAACTAGATCCTTTGAACCAATTTAAGCATGGCTATAAACTTCCTAGACTAGCCTTGTTGTTAGACAAAATTATGCATGTTAAGATTTCAGATTTAATCTAAGCGTAATAATTGAAAAAATTGACTTATTACCTTTTGTATTATCACATATTCCACGTAAATAATATTGTAACGTTTTCTTTTGCAAATAGTTATTTGCGTATTAAGAGCGTAAAGTGATACTTTGTCGCTTAAGATAGCGACAATGACACTTTACGCTCGTTGTACACAGATTATATTTTCTATGTTCGTTCTATATAGCGATATTTCTAAAAAAAAAGAAAGCTCCGGAATTAATATTAAAATTTGTCAAAAGTGTACAATATATTTTAATATTGTATATAATTAAATAAAAATAAATATTTATTTTGCGTTCGAGTGAAAATAGCTATTTGTGTATTAAGAGCGCAAAATGGAACATTGTCGATTGAGAGGTTGTTGCGACGCAGGAGCGCGGCATTCTCTTGAAATCGACAATGTTCATTTGCGCTCGAAACACACACGAGATTTTTTCCACAGTCGCCACATAACACATAAATTTATTTGTTACAAGTACATTAAACTATTGCAGTGAAAAAGTGGATATCCATTGGGAGCGTTCACGCCAAACTATTGCAGGTGGAAGCACAACTGTTCAAACAATTTATTTTATATTTAAATTAAATTTATTGCTATTTTCCATTTTTCTTGAGCTATTGCTTCAATCTAATCTTAAGTATTTTTTATAGTTTCGTTTTTTGTAAATAAATGCCCTATTTTGTTTTGCTCAGCAGTGCGGCATTTGGTTTGGTTATGTAATATACCGGCAGAGCAGTTATATGTCAGATTAACTTGTGAAGGTGGTCAATGTCTAACTACAGTGCCATTAGTTTCTGACTAAGAATTAAGAATGTAGACAAGTGACATTTCTCAACATTGTATAGTTAGAAATTTGGACAACGAGCGTTTTTTCTAATTTGTCGCGCATGAGCGGCAAAGCGACATTTTGCGTTGACAAAAGAGAGCGCAAATGGCTACTTTGTATATAGACTCTAAAAAAAGGTATTTCTCGCGGGTCTCTCATGGCAAAGCGCGAAAAAGACAAATGAGAGCGTAAATGTTTGTTCTTCATAGCATTTAAAATAAGAGTATTTGTTGTACTTGTCCTGTTGTACGTTTCTTTGAAATGAACTAACATTTTGGACATAAATATTTTTTACTTACATTAATTTGATTCTCTTTATTTTTTATCTCAATCTCGTTAAAATGCTTACACTTGGGGCAGTATTCTTTACGTGCATCACCATTCAGGAGAACCGTTCCCATTACTTTGTCCCATACCCAATTTAGAGTATCATTTTTACGCTCTATAATTGGACTGGACAAATTCTTATTAATTTTTATGATTTTTTCATCACCGAAGTATTTATAAGTTCCAATGATAGAATTAATTATTGGATTAAATGATTCTACCCATAGTTGAGAATACCAAGATGATCTGAAAAAAAAACATTTGAAAATAAAAATATAATGAGTCATTTCTCAAAGGATGAAGTTCAAATAAGTAATAGTCATACTATTCTATATTAACCAATTACAAAAGAGAGTTTCTAACAAAGTTTGTGAATGATAAACCAGCCAACAGTGCGGTGCGAATATATTACTCAAATGCAGTGGCGTACCTAGGGCGGGGCAAACAGGGCAGGTGCCCTGGGTGCTAAAACCAAGGGGGCGCCGCTTGGACCCCTTGGTATCCGTATGTAACTTGGGTGCCAGAATTTGAAGTGTTAAAACTGTTGATTACTGTGCGTTTTCACATTTTTCGGAACTGTTGAAGCTCTCCATCTGTTTTTTCATCGTCTACTCAACGCTGGGAAATACTCAAAAACGCTGTGCTCATAATTATTAAATCTGAGTGTAAAACAATATGGAGTGCAAAAGTGGAAGCTATGATGCCCATAAACAACTACTTTGACGGCATAGTCCAAGTTCTCGAGACTATAATGGATGATGCAAATGAAACGAGTGAAACAAGAAGTGATGCTACGCAATTGTACAACCGTGTGTTGACACTCGATTTTCTGACTCTACTTGGATTTTGGACGACAGTACTCATTCCTATTGATAGAGTTTAGAAAATACTGCAAAATATAAATATGAACTTTTATGATGCCGCCTCCGCCTTCGATTTGAAAGGTTTTTAAGATATTATTTTCGCAATGGAAGAGAAACTTTGGTGACTGAAGCTTTGGAAATTGGACTGGCATGTTGAAACCGAAAAACACTAACGGCGAAAAATCTTCGAATAGCTATGCAAATAATGTTGACTATTGCAGTTTCCAATGCTAGTTGTGAAAGATCTTTCAACAAATTAAAACTAATCTTAAATTATCTGAGAGTCTCCATGGGTCAAGATTGATTAAGTGATCTTGCTTTGATGAGCGTTGAAAGAGAAGAATCTGAAAAGACCGATTTCGAGCACATTATTAATGCCATTTTTGATCGTAATGACCCCCGGAATATATGGTATAAGTTTGTCGGTCGAGTCGCGGAACACCCGTATATTGATAGTTATTTTGTTATTGTGCTGATTCGTTCATGGTTGAAGTTATTTCATAATATATATGGATATTCTTAATTTCAACAACAATACAAGTGCCACATGTCTCGCTACACTAAAGCGAGAAAGAAGTAATCTCGATTTTACATTGTTGACAGGGGGCGCAATTACGATCGTTGCCCTGGGCACCATTTCACTTAGGTACGCCACTGCTCAAATGAGAACAATAGAAAAGATAAACGGTATACACGGTGCTAATGAATGTACGTGTTAAAATTTATAGGGGATGCAAAATAGACTAACTTTTACTAAAAAAAAAAAAGCTCATATCCGGAAACTCAATATTTAGAGCAGGGGTCGCAAACTGGCGGCCCGCCAAAGATCTGCAAACGGTCCGCAGCCTAAACAATATATTGGTTTAAACGGCTACAGGTAAAGCTCTGTCAACAACTCTACGTCCCTAAACAATCTTACCTGTGCACATTGAAACGTTGGCTGAGCTTGTCAATATTTGGAAGTACTTATGATTGTGAGCAGCTATTTTCTATTATGAAACTGAATAAGTCAAAATACCGCTCTGTAGATTAAATGCAGTACTACACATTGGTACTGAAGTAATTTTGATATCTTATTGCAGAAGAAAAGGTGTCAGGACAGATCAGAATTAAAATAAAGAAAAATTGATATTTTATTTTTAATTGTGTAACGTTATTTTTATTTATAATAATTTTTTAAAATATATGTTTGTTTATAGATTTTAGTTTAGTTTTAGTAAGATTGAATATGATCCGCTTTATTTATTCATCTAACCTACTGGCCATTTGCTACATTTGAATTTGCGACCCCTGTTTTAGAGCTACAGGGTCTGAAAATGAGTAAGTAGGTATCTACCTTAATTTTAGTTAGCTTGACAATAGAAAATATGCAAACCTATTTTCTGTAGCTTGACCTATCACTTCAATTATTATTTTTTTTACATTTTTCAAATAATTTATTTATTTTTATAATACATTACTATAATTATTACTCAAAATGACGACAACGAACTTGAATGCAAGCATTGCACCTTCGAAACATATTTTGATACATTCGTTCAAATACGCTAGGATTTGTTTGAATTTCTTGTGTTGCCGTACACACGGCCGTTCATTAATACCATGTTACCGCAATCGCGAACACTATGCTCATTCATAATGCGTCTGTAATTCAATGAAGTTAAAATAATTGCTATTAACATACCTAGGAATGTTATGCACATCTAAGGCTTGTTATGAATATGATTAATAACATCCGTGGTTTGTTCAGTAGTTTATCTGTTTCAGAAAATTAAGACATTATTAATAAATATATATTTTTTGAAATTCACTTAGTGATGCACGACGAGGCGAGAGTACTCTCACATTTCGTCTCGTCTCGTTGCATTAAGCGAGACGAGAACGAGAGCGAGATTGCAGTTTAAAATTCGAGGCAAGATAGATGTAATAACTGCGAGAAGCGAGAAATCTCGCGAGAATCTCGCAATAAAAAGTATTTGTAACTTTATAGCTTTGATTCATAAATTTTATGAAAAATGCACCGTACGAGGAGTAGAGTCAACGCTAATTCATGCATAGAACACGTAAATGTGAAAATTATATGAATTCACAATATTTTTTGAGTCTATTTAGAGTTGATTAGTATCGATCTCTGAGCGAGAAAATGCAAAAATAAAGACAAAATCAGTATTGCATTCAATAGAACTAGTTTTCTCTAAAATTTCAGCCCCTAATTCACCCCAGTTAAAACCACGGTTAATAAAACTCTTGTCACCACTGAAAAGTAAATAATGTTATATTAGGCGTCGATGGGAGCCCACAGGGAGAGAAGCGGAGTGATTGGTTGCCAGCGGGTTACCAGTGTAGCGGTTTTTTATGACTTAATTTTACTTAAATAGTGGCATATATTTAATGAAAAAATGTAGATACTTTTAGTTATAAAAAATAATTTTTTAATGTTTAATGCGTTTTACTGATGACAGAATATGTTCTTATTGAAATAGTTTAGAGACCACAATTTGATGATAAATTGGATATTTTAGAGGTAAATTAAATTATTTACTAACTTATCACATTTTCTGGTGACCGTAAATGAATAAACATTATGTTCGTATTGAAATAATTTGGCGACCAGAATTATAGTTATACGACTGCAAATACACGGAAAACGGTGCTATTGGTGCGAACTTGTCTCCTGTAGTTAAATAGTTACGTAAATACGTAGTGCGCAAGCGCTTATTTTTATAGCGAGACTCTCTTGCGAGAACGAGATGAGACTCAAAAAAATGTGCGAGAACGAGAGCGAGATTACAGATCCGAAAACGAGACGAAATCGATATTTTATATTTCTCGTCTCGTCTCGCGTGCGTCACTAAATTCACTCATTAATACTATTTTCAGATTGCTATGATTAACAGAACAATTATTTTGACATAATGTCAATATGACAAATATTCAAATTATGTGTTTTATTCCTCATGTTTATTACTTTAAAAGAATAAAGTAGTCCGTACTTAGAACGATAGGCTAACATTATCTATATGTATTAATAAAGAGCATTATATTATCATTTTATTTTATTTTCATTCTGTAGACCGTTGTTGACAAGTCAGTATGGTAATAATAGCTGTATTCTTTTTGATCCAATTGAAACTCAGCTCAGTACATAACTGAGTTGAGATGAAGTGTGTTGTCGTGTGTGCAAAAAGAACAAGTTTAATTCCATTTTATCACTTCCTTCTTTACCGATAGTATTTGCTGTAACAGCTTTCAAAATTATTGACTTATTTTCTGACCTACGATACTGTTTATAAACGAAAAATGGATAATGTTGAAAATATATTACTGTAAGTAGGTATATCTGTATATGTGAGTATAAAATTTGTTGTATTATATAACCTTAAAATGCAAACTAAGTGTTTCAAATCATTTTGAGTTTTGTAAACTGGTAGTGTAGCATCGGAAAGGAGGGAAGTGAGTTTATTCAGAACAACTCAGATCATTTGTGTCAAAAAGAACAACGATTTCCAGAGTTTATCTGAAGTGTTCTGAGATAAGATGAGATTGTGTTCAAAAAGAATACAGCTAACCATACAGATACAGTTATTACTTAGTTACCAGCCTACTTTTGAATATGTAAACAATGGAATAATATCCTGAAACCGGTAAACAAAATAATAACTGAAGTGAAGCCAACTAAAATTAAGGTAGACAATCATAAAGATACAGTTATTATTTAGTTACCAGCCTACTTTTGTATATGTAAACAATGGAATAATATCCTGAAACCGGTAAACAAAATAATAACTAAAGTGATAGGTCAAAGTCAACTAAAATTAAGGTAGACAATTACTCATTTAAGCTCGAAAACGGAAATTCATTAAACCCAACGACTAAATATAACTAGACAAAACTTCAGTTGGTTTGTTTTGATTTCGGCTGGCCAGACAGAGGAACTAGAGATAGAGATATGTCTTGTCTAGTCCGCGTATTTCTCACTAGAGGTCACCACTGAGACCACGTAGAGTATCAGTGTCTAGTTTGAACGTTGCTTAATAGAGGCGCAAGTATTCTTAGTTAAAATTTCGTGATTAACATTTAAGGTTAACATTAAATAATTTATAGTGTTTAATATTAAAGAAAAACCAACGTGTCACTCATAAAACCACTACAACGACAAAACAAATACAAAATACACATGCTTCTACGTGGCCTCTAGTGAGCAACGTGCAAACTAAACACTGGACTATACACTGACGCTCTACGTGGCTTCTAGTGAGAAATACTAGAACTAGACAAGACATAACTCGATCTCTAGTTTCTCTGTCTGGCCAGAAGAAATCAAAACATTCAGTGGGGAGGGATAGGGAATGTTTTGTCTAGTTATATTTGGTCGTTGATTAAACCTTATATAGAAAGAATAACCACTATATTGAAGGGAGGAATGCTATACTTATTCAATGAATGAATGAATAAACATATACTCGTACGTTATTAGAATTAGCAATTTTTTATATAGCATTTGTTGGTTTACTAGCATTTTATTCACTTCCATATTCAATTAAGGTGGATAAAACTATGTACCTGTACTGTGTCTGCAACACATCTGTTGTTTGAACTATTTTCTTTATTCTTATATCTTCCATATCGTGCATTATAGTCAACTCAGTTCCCAAATCTGAAGGAATATACGTGTAGTCCAACACAGGATACCAAATTTGTATAGGTTGTTCAATAAAAAATGTTACTGCCTCATATTCTATAAAGATATTTCAGAATAATATTATTAGTCTTACTGTACTCTGTATTTAATTCGGAGGAGCGATTCAAAAACTACGCGCCTAAAAAAAGCTTATGATTGGCTGCCAGTAAGTTGTTTTTACTCGCAGCCAATCTTAAACTTTTTTAGGCACGTAGTTTTTGAACCGCTCCTCTGAATTAAAAAAAAAACAGAATATAGAAATTACACGAATATGCACAGTCTATCCGTTTTAACTATAGAGTGGTGCGAAGATAGGAGCAGATTGATCTTGTTTTCTGATTGGATAATACCCCGATATTATCCAATCAAACAACAAGATTGAACTGTTCCTATATACTACTTTCACATCACTCTATATGCTTGAACCGTTCCTTTTCGAACGACGACAGCGCCGAATACTGGTAGCGATAAGCATCTTTGAGCTGATCATTGTCGAAGTCCGGAAAATATCAGTTACAATTAATTGTAGTTTTAAAACTGTAAATTTGAATGTTTTTAGAAATAAAAGTAAAAGTAAAGGTAAAAAATTAGTGCAAAGCTATGAAGTTTCAAGACTCAAGAAAATTATTGAAAATTCGCGAAAATTAAGGTGCTGTTTTAAGAGAAACTCCAGGAGCTCTTGACAATAGAGCACATTAAAATATTTTTATAATGTTGATATTAAGGTAAAATAATGTCTATATTATTAGTCTAATTAATAATGGAACTTTTCAATTTATCGGCTATCTCTTTCTATCGCTGCAAAAAGTAAGAAAATGGCGCGAACAACTGCCAGTTATAAATATTGCAGTCATTAAAATACCTGTATTCTCAGTGAAAATTTGCATCGTTAGACATTTTAACTTCAATAAAAGCTTTTGTAACTTATTTCGATAAGATTTTTCAAAGTCATCTGAGCTATTCTCACATTTTACGTCTAAATATATAAATAAACAAACGCCAAATATCGCAGTTGTTCTTACTATGCGCAGATATGCATTGCGCATATCTTCTAGCTCTTTAAATTGAAAAGGTTTACTAATTTTAAAATATGTTAGGTGAAGAAAGAAGCAAGAATTAGATATGACTGATAAGAAGGAAACTTCAGTGCAATTTGATCAAATTTGAGATAAAACCAGGACCTAATTTAGGCCAAGGAAACTACTGGATTTACTTAGAGCCTGTAATTCCCAAAAGACAAACTTTTTAATTTTAAATCTACGAAATAACTGTTACAAAAAATATGTTTCGCAATAAAGAAAATTTGTTTTCAATAATGGCAATGATTTATAATACAAAAAATTGATTATAACAGTTGTATGTTTTTATAAAATTATAGTTTAATCGGGGCAAATGTACTTATCTAAAGTGTATCATATGGCTGGAGATAATAGTGATCTGATTAAGAAAACGACTAATCACACAGAAAAATGATTACAAAAATTGTATTACTGTATGTTTTTAGTTTAATCGAGACATATGAACATATATGTATATCAAGGATGTATACCTGGGTAGATAATTTATTGAGCATATAATTCATTGGTCACGTGACATGTTTTCCGCCAATCAACATTCAGAATCTCCCTAGTTACATGTCTATCAGCGATAATAAAAAACAAAGAAATTATCACCTTATTTATATTCGTTGGGGATTTGTTTTCTTTATTTACAACATTGACAGTTAATTTTGGATATAAAAATGTGCGGTAATCGTTTTTGATATCAACAATGATGAAAATAATAAGACAATTGTAAAATTAACCATGTTGTAATACAACATATGAAAAGTTAGGTTAGCAGCACACAAAATGTCTCAAAAAAATTAATTATATTCTCTCATTAAATATAAACTCGTGATATGATTAATAATCGAAGATATTGCTCGTGAAACCGAAGCAGCACATTTCATTAGTCCTTCGGACTCGTGAAATCTGCAACTCGGTTTCACTAGAAAATATCATTGATGATAAATATATCACTTGTATCTTACGTATGAATATATATCCATCTGATCAGTGGCGTAACTAACGGGCCCGCATTGCGGGCCGGCCCCCGGCTCTAGAGAGGCCCCAATTTACATGATTTATAATTTTGTTACTACTGCGAAATTTTGAATTTAATCATTCTTTTGTATTAACATACAAATTTATTTATTCCTTTATTTTTTTAAATGTCAATTTCCATAAATATTAATATTGGCTAAGGGGCCTCTTATCCGCTATGTAAAATCAAGCTCTTTATTTTTCATCACATTTCGATTTCTTGGCAAATAATTTCCTGCAACTGATCCAGAGTTTTTCTTTAAAATAACCCCATAAAAAGAAGTTTGATGCTGCCAAATCAAGACACCTGGCGGCAAATGTGTATTACCAAAACGTGGGATTAAATAACGATAAGAGAATGATTTTCGCAAAATTGCTATTATTTAGACTGTATGATACTGATCCATCTTGCTAATACCATATTTTATCGCATCCAAGTTCTTTCATTTTGGATACCAAAAATGTATAAATCAATTCCCTGTAACTTTCACCAGTGGGCTGTGCCACCAATTTCATTTGAAAAAAAATATAATAATACGGGCCAATCACATTTTCATAGTAAATACCACAACATACAATGACTTTTGTGGGATGTAAAAGTGCCTAATCTTGGATTTTCAGGCCTCCAATATTGGTTATTTTGCTTTTAAACATATCAATACAGATGAAAGTGAGCCTAGTCGCAATTTCCACAAGTTTTTGTGGTATGTAGTTCTTCATGATAAACGCTACAATTAAAAACGGGCCCCAAAAACATTTTGCGGGCGGGCCTCCGAACTCTTAGTTACGCCACTGCATCTGATTAGAGCTCCTTTTTCTTACCTACTAAATTGACAATTCTTCTTACATTTTCTAAATTGTCATAAGCGGCATATACAACTCTTCCATCAATGAGAATTACAATTTCAATGTGTAGTTCGTTTTCTAAATCTTTAATTTCAAATTTAAACTTTTTTACGAGATCTAACAGCTCTGGAATAGAAGTAGCGTTTGGCTTCAAAGTCATAAACTTTTTCATAAACATGAATTTGGGTACTCCACGAATTTTAAGGTACAATTCATATGTACCCTCGAAAGACAACGCAAACTGATTGTATGTGAAGTGCAGAACATCTAAAGAATTGATGTTTGGGTCCCCGATGAATTGTGCTTGTAAAGAAGTCCCGATATTTGGTTCATCGTCGTTGTAAGATATACGGTAATTGCCTGAGGTCCAGTATCGGGAATAATCGGGGAATGAATTGTTTTTTAAGGCATTGTCGGCGAAAGATCCTCTATAGATAAAATTTAAAAAATTATTAAATATTCGATGTCCGAAATGTGTTTAGCATGGTGATCTTTAGAACTATGAGATACAAAATTGGTTAATTAGACAAAAAATACTCCATCAGAATGCCATTTTAACGATGCGTTCGAAAAAGGTGGATAGGTCACTAGAAATTGACGAAAATGTAAAGGATAAAAATTATTTCATGTGCAATGTTATAAGAGAATTTTAAATAATTAAAAAATAAATTTACGGTTTTACGAAGGTATAGATTTATGGCACCTAAATTCTGAATCACATTTAGATGATTCAGGGTGTCCAGGATAACATATCCAATATGGGAATCTCATGAACTATAAGAGATACGAAGTCGATTAAATTAGACAATAGTTGCCCCATTAGAAGTTTATCCTGAGAAAAAACAAGATATAGACGAAAACGTAAATTTTGTAGTTTTTTTTATTACAAATAACTTTCAAGTATGAAATAATATTGGATTTGGTTTACACTTCTAAGGTCTTTAAATGGCGATGCTCAATTTTTTGTCACTGTTATGATGTCAGAGTTTCAATTTTTATATGGATGCCATAGAATTATTTGTCTGTGTTCATTTGTTTCAAACATGAAAAATCAATTGTTATTAAACTATGGCTGGTATAGTATGGTCACGGTTTTATCCCCGGTTGCAACTCTGTTGTAACTAAAACCATGACAATGTCTTAAAACCCACTTACAACCAAGCCTACGGTCACGGTTTTAAACCGGTATTAAGATATAACCGAGAAGCAATAAATTTAACTTGGCAACATTGCAAACACGTGTGTCATAATTTACGTCGAACTGTCAATTGTTGAGTTTTGACGTTAAGGTTAGATTGTAGGTTCGTGAAACTTGTGGCAAGTTTATTATACTTTATTAAAATATTATTGTAAAAATAAACTAATATAATATTTTTTTTTCGGAGAAAAATATAAATGAGTGGGAAAAGAAGTGAAAATTGGGCGACAGAGGAAAAGGAGTTTTTGTTGGAATGTAACTAACCTGCCAGATAAAAGAAAATTATCGCATCATATAATTGACGTGTATATGTATAATTTTGTCAACTCATGCCATAATATCGATGAGATATTTTTATTTTATGTGGCAGTAAGATAACTGACACTTTAACTAGAGGTGAAAAAACCGGGCCTAAATTTTCAAAAGTATCAGTATGCATTCGAAAATTATTTTTAAATAATATATATTTTTCCTACAACGAAGTACTTTTCACGCACTCATTACAGTGTGTAAAGTGTCACTTTTCAAGCACTAGTGCGTGAAAAGTACTTTTCACGCACTAGTGCTTGAAAAGTAAATAAGCGTTGCTAGGCTACATTAAAATTCGGTTAATTTACCTGTCAAGTATACAATTAGGTAGTAAATAATAATGAAAGTAATAAAATTCATTATGAAATATGAATATACACTTTAAATGAAACAAATCTAATATTTTTTTAACAGATTGAGTACTAATCTAATTTTTAAGAACATTAACATTTTTTGACATGTATTCTAACCTAACCTAATTTTTAATATTAATATTAAATGTAGAATTTATACATTATAAAAGACTAATCATCATCTGTCTGAGATTCTTCCCAGTGTTTAAGTTGCATTTTGTACTGTGTTATGAGAAAGAGCACTAACAGTATTTGAAGCTGCTGAATGCCTGTACACTCAGTATTATGAGAAACATCAATACCATTTCGGTTGTAGGAAAAATGTTGTATGCAACACGTGTGTAAAATAGTATTTTTGTCTCGTGCTACAAAAAGTACTACTTTCCACACTTGTTACATAAATAACTATTACTGTTTGTTTTGTTACTCGATATCTTCTTTTTAATTCATTCTCTGGCAATACATGGAGAGGATTTATTCTTTCATGAAATCTTCTCCTTCCTCTGTGTTCTGCTATTTCTTGCACTTCATTTTCGTCTTCAATTTCATTAAAAATTCCTTCTACACCTGCCATTTTAGTCTTTGCAACAAGTCTTATACTACCCGTATACCAGTTGTAAGTTTGGTTTTAAGTTTGACAGCGTTGCTAGGGTAAATAAAACCAAACATACTTACAACACATCTAAAACCGCACCTTACTACGCTTTTTAGTCTGAAAATTACAACCGGGGATAAAACCGTGACAATACTCCCAGCCATTGGGTGCAAACAATGCATGTGATAATGAAAACGCTTAAAAAAAGTGTCCTAAAGAAGGGAACACCAAATCCAGTATTATTTCATACTTGAAAGTTATTTATAAATAGTAATTTACGTAACAAGTCCTGAAAGTGACACTTTATTGGGTGAGCAAGCATATTCCAGAACGAGCCGTAGGCGAGCTTTGGAAGCTTGTGAGCCAAGTAAAGACACTTTCAGGTCATGTTGGGTACAATATTTTTTCGCGATCCTGAAAATAAGAATAAAAAATCTGATGTGGACACCACACAACTTCCTTGTACGCAAGACTAATATGAAGTATATAGACTCAATAATTATTATAAAATTGCACGTATTTGACGTAATTTGACATTAACATCTATATTTTATTTTATTGTTATTTTTTGTCCTAATCCATAGCAAGCTTCATTATAAAAACCAAAAAGTATAGAAGTATTAAATTTACATATCTCGCTTATACAAGAGGGCTAATTTAATAATACTTGATCTGCTAGACGCAGAATTTAATTCTCTAAAAGTTTTATTTGAAGCATTTATATCTAAAATCAAAATGAAACTATTTTATTCAAGAAAAACTGCTGTTACTCCAATGGATATAAAAGTCTTATATACCAAATTTGAGAAGTTTTGGATTATATTTTAATATCGTTTTTCATTAAAATCTAATGTAGGCTTCAAATAAAGTACCATTTCTGGAAATTATGTAATGAAAACAAAGGGAGGTACACAACTAGATGTTATAGAAGTCCTAAATACAAAATTTCAACTTTCTACGGCTTACCGTTTTTGAGTTATGCGAGATACGTACGTACGTACGTACGTACAGACGTCACGACGAAATTAGTCAGAATGGATTTAGGGATGGTCAAAATGGATATTTCCGTTGAAATCTGAAAACTGAAATTTTTCGCAAATACAATACGTCCTTTACTTTGTACAAGGAAGTAAAAAAAATTTATAGCTATGCATTATTTTATTTTTTATTGCGAGAAATAAGAAATAAATAAACAACCGATTACCATTGATACATTCATGTAAGGATAGTGATGCACGACGAGGCGAGAGTACTCTCGCATCTCGTCTCGTCTCTTTCCATTATGCGAGACGAGAGCGAGAGCAAGATTGCAGTTTAAAATTCGAAGCGAGATCGATATAACAACTGCGAGAAGCGAGAAATCTCGCGAGATTCTCGCAATAAAAATTTGTAACTTTATAGCTTCATAAATTCAATAAAAAATGCACCGTACAAGGAATGGAGTCAACGCTAATTCGTAAATAAAACACGTGATGTGAAAATTATATGAATTCACTATATTTTTTGAGTCTATCTAGAGTCGATTGGTATCGGTCCCAGAGCGAGGAAATGCAAAATAAAAATAAAATCGGTTTTGCATCCAATAGTATTAGTTTTCTCCAATATTTCAGCCTCTAATTCATCCCAGTTAAAAACAGGGTTAATAAAATTCTTGCCGCCCCTGAAAAGTAAAGGATAAGCGTCGATGGGAATGATTGGTTGTCGGCGGGTTCCCAGTGTAGCGGTTTTTTATGACTAAATCATACTTAAATAGTGGCATATATTTAATGATAAAGTGTAGGTACCTTTAGTTACAAAAAATATTTTTTTATGTTTAATTAGTTTTACTGACGACAGAATGTATTAACAGATGTTCGTATTGAAATAGTTTAGAGATTACAATTTGGTGATAAATTAGATATTTTAGAGGTAAATTAATTGATATACTAGTGCTGTTGAAAAATTTCGAATTTTCGAATTTTGAAATATTCGAAATTCGAAAAATGAGCTTTATACTTTTTCGAATTACAAATTTCGAAGTCAAAATTCGGAATATTTTTTGAATTTTGTAATTCGATAGTTGAAGCCAGCATCTATTTATTCGTGTTTTACAATGACATGACTTGTTTAAATTTGCTCTCTGAGTCCAAACACCGACATTTGTCGCTTATTTGTTGAAAGTAAAATATTCTTCATTAACATGTCGCCGCGAAGTACAATTTGGAAATATTTTTTCTGAAATTAATAATAACAAAGCAAAGTGTAATGAATGCCAATTAACTTACACTTGAAAATATGTAATTCTAACTTCGTAAATACTCGAAATTGGAATTTGAATGTGTGTGAAATTCGAATTTTGTTATAAATTCGAAATTTCGAATTTAGATTAAAATTCGAAATCCGAATTTTCGAATTATTTTTCAACTAAAATTTCGAATTCTATTTTTTCTAAAAAAAATCAGCAGCACTATTATTTACTAACTTATCACATTTTCTGGTGACCGTAAATGAATAAACATTATGTTCGTATTCAAATAATTTGGTGACCAGATAGTGTTTCGTCTCTGTATTATAGTTATACGACTTCAAATACACGGAAGGCGGTACGATTGGTGCGAACTTGTCTCTTGTAGTTAAACTGTTACGTATATACGTAGTGCGCAAGCACTTATTTTTATAGCGAGACTCTCACGAGACTCTAGACGAGACAAGACCCAACAAAATGTGCGAGAATGAGAGCGAGATCAAGACTACAGATCCGAAAACGAGACGAAATCGATATTTTATATTTCTCGTCTCGTCTGGCCTGATATAGTCAGTGGTAAAGTATTTTCCGATCCCTTATAGCCATTTTCCGAGCTAGCTCGGTAAAGATGGTTATTCCGATCTAAAAAGTGATCGGAAAGACCTCATTTTTTGGGCGATCGGGAAAAAAATTAAAAAACTGTAAAATTTTCGTCTATATCTAGTGACCTATGCATTTTGTCAGGATAAACTCGTAACTTTTGTCTAATTTAACCGACTTCGTATTTCTTATAGTTCATGAGATCCCATGTTGGACACGTGATCCCGTATTCGGCCAATATACTGAAAATTAAGATATATGTTAAGTGTTTATTTATAATTACTTACAAAGGACTTTGGAACGGTTCTGCATTTCGAAAAGATCGAAGTGTAGTTATGAAGTAATGTAAGATATGTTTATCATTCATATTAATTGTGTGTCCATATAAATTAGTATTCTTCCCTAAAAGGGTGTCAAGAATTACATTAAATTGCTCTTGGGATATATTCGAAGATAGAATTAAATCTAGTGCCCTAATTCTCATTTCAACAGCTTCTGTTGAGTTTTGAACAATGGGCCATATTGTGTCAAATAGCTAAAAAAAAAATAACCTATTATTAAATCATTGAAAACATGTTGCGGTAATTACTTTGTTAGTGCTGGATATTAAGTTTTTTTTAAAGCCAACAATAGCTAAAACACGTAAATTGCTATTTTCCGTAGTGTTTGTTATTATTTCCAACATTGATTCAACAGTTAAAATATCAGCCATGTTGACTAATCCCAACAAATATGTCATCCTGTTTTCATATTTTTCTGTATTATCTATAAAAATTCATATATTATGGTTAATTTTTTATATAAAATATATACTCGTATTATTGGCGACTAAAATTAACGTGAATCCCTCAAGCGGACGATATTTACAACTCTTGAAAATGGTATTCTGTTATTCAGCTTTACAGTAAATATATATAGTGCATTGGTTTCCTTGCCGGTTTCTTGTTTGTCTTTTTGTTTTAAAGTACACATAAATTACTTTGCAATATGACCAAAGAACGAGAAAATATTAACAACGTAAATTGCTGCGTGTATGGCTGTCATTCTCGGGTAGTGAGAAATTATCTGTCCCAAAAATTGGTGAGAGGAAGAGTGACATCCAAAATAAATTTGGTAAAATGGAGTGAATCGACAAAAGAGAGGGATGGATTAGGAAAATACGAACTGGAAAACAAGTGACAAATCATAAGAGAATAACAAAAATGAAAAGTATTCTATTATTTCCTGACCAATTCATGAGTAAAATAATACACTTTTCACTTTATGTGTAGCATTCAATATATTTCTTACGCTTGTAAATAAAACAATTTGAAAGATATTTGACCTCCATTTTAATTTTCTTAACTAAGTAAAGTGAATACATATTTATTTAACATCCATGAATAATTATTATTTTACTATCTTGTACAAAATATTAAGACAGCTGTAATGTGTTTATATTGGCCACTATGGCCAGCTATACAAGAGCATTTTGTAAATAATCAATTTTAAATTTAAAGTTCTTCTAATCTCATGAGGATGTGACGTTAGAGCACTTGTTTAAACACAGCCCATTTTTTTTTTTTGTCTGTAGCACTGTAGCACGCCACATAAAAATAACAACCCACGATTAAACAATTCTCTCTCTTTTATAAAATTTCGAAAAACATTTGCTGCCTCCAAATAAGTAAACATTTCCTTAGAAATAAGTCTAAGATAACTTCCTTCGAATGTCATTATAATTTAAGTACGTACACAAGATTATTACTAACAGTATTTATAAAAAGTTTAATGAAATACTCCAAAACGAATGATGGTTACACAATGTTTCTGTATGCGATTTTATAGCACAATACCATTTTCAAAGCACGTGTATGCTACAACACTAGCGCCGCCATTGGTAGTTTTAGTCGCCAATAGTAGTAGGGTGGGTTTACCCGGGAGAAGGTAGAAGGTCTAGTATTCTTTTATGTTTTTATATATTTTATACTTATGGCTCCTAATATAAAAACTAGTTTTCGACCATGGTGCAATTTACTACAACTTATGTCAAGAGATTGCGAGCTACTACAACGTCTAAAATTACTAAAGGATACTATTTATTGAATCAGTATTTTAAATAAATGATCAGTATTAAATGATCGGTAACTTATAATAAAAATGTAATTTATCCTGATCGAACCTAATTTAACCTAATCCAATTTAATCTAAAGTAACCTCAACTAACCTAAACATATCTTAACCTAACCTAATCTAAGCTGAACATAATATGCATACTTACTGATCATTTATTTTATGTTATACTGAATCGCAAATGTCTTATTACAGAGCTCTGTCTCTACTGATAAAAAAAATTACGGGCTGTTAAAACCATAGCAACATATACCGTGTGTCTATCTTAAAGGTGTACATAGGAGATTAACATTGGAAATCAATTTTTTTGCATTTTCCTGGTTGCCTAATTATTTTAAGCAAAAACGCGTCAAATAAAAGTTTTAGGGCATAAAATTCTTCATCCAAGTCAATAAACAGAATTACCTTTACCTGCTTTGTAACGACAGTAATTAAATATGAAAATCTCGAAAATTACGTTGAAAATATCGACAGCCATGGATTGAACAAAAAATAAATAAATGCTTGACGTTTCTGACAATTTATTTTGAAGAAATATCGTTAATTATGATAATAATAGAAATATTATACCCGATTGCACAAACGTTCATCAAAGCATTGTTCGATTAACGGTTCATCAAATCGAACAAATTCGAATCAGTTTCCTTGTTCTTATGACATTTAAATCATTTCTGTCAAAAAATCACGTTGCATTTGTTCGTTTTGATGAACCGCTAACCGAACAACGCGTTGATTAACGTTTCTGCAACCGGGCATAGTTAAAAAATACAGTTTTGTTTAAATAACATGAATTTATTAAAAATTCAACATTGCGTAACAAAATTACATATGATGCTGTGATGTACTCCCAGTTCATTTCCAATAGGTCTAGTAATACAGAAGGGACCTACACTTATTCCTAACACTATCTTTCCGTAACGCACGTTTTCCTGAACGAGCAGGAAAACGTGGGTTACTGATATATTCTGGTTATGCGGCTCACGTGTATTTTTTGAAGACACTGTAGCAGTCTTAAAATTTTGTCACGTATTTATCAATTTAGAAATCACGCTCTTCATTGGTACAAATATTCATTTTCTGATAATTTTAAACAATAAAACACATTCAAATTGTCAGAAACGTCAAATAAGTTAACTTGTTGCGACAGATAAAACGTCAAGCATTTATTTATTCTTGAACGTAATTTTCGACATTTTCATATTTAATTTCTGTCGTTACAAAGAATGTAAAGTTAATTCTGTTTATTGATTTAGATGAAGAATTTTATGCCCTAGAACTTTTATTTGACGCATTTTTGCTTAAAATAATTAGGCGAGCAGGAAATTGCAAAAAACTGATTTCACATGTTAATCTCCTATGTACACCTTTAAGACAGACACACGGTATACAGATTTATTTATTCATTATTTCGCTTCGTCATATGTTTCTAAAGGCTATCAAATAGTTTAATGTGTTGCAGGTTCTAATTTTTTTTTTCAAATTGTTTACGATCCAACATCATAAAACATTGTACAATGCTCAACCGTTACCCGAAATTTACGTGCTTGCACGGATAACAAGATCGCTTCCCTCGCTCATTAGGTACCGTGCACGCCCGTAAATTTCTGAGTAACGGTCTTGCAATGTAAATTACTATTACAAAATACTGATCATTAATGTAAAAAAAAATCAAATAAATTTGGCTACTATTTATTGGATCAGTATTTTAAATAAATGATATATTAAAAATATAATTTAACCTGATCTAACCTAATTTAACCTAACCCAATTTAGTCTAAAGTAACCTCAACTAACCCAATCATAACCTAACCTAATCTAACCTGAACATAATATTCAGGCTTACTTATTTATTTTTCAGATACTGATTAATGTAAAACATCTAAACAAATAAATTTGGCTGCTATTTGTTGGATCAGTATTTTAAATAAATGACCAGTAATGAGTCTGTAACTTATAATAAAAATGTAATTTAATTTAAAGTAACCTCAACTAACGTAACTTGAACACATTCATGTAAAAAAATACTGATCAAATAAATATAAACTATTACTAAATATTTACAAAAAAAAGGAAATTTTGCTAAATTTAATTTTTGGAATTAGTTTCTCCATATGAAGCAATATTAAATTTCGGTTTGCTACATTAATTATTTTTATTTTATTTTGTTTTAAACAAAAGAAGATAAACAAGTTTTACATCGTTTAAAAGCTGAAAGAAAATCTCATTTAGTGGTGATACTCGCTCCTATCGTATAGCGTCCGTAAAAATTCTAATTTTCATGATCATGGTTTCATATCATAATTCAAAATCTTAACAGTGATAAAATTCTCTATTGCTTCATACGTAGAAGTTATTTGTAAATACTAAATAAAACAGATTTCTTTTTTGTCGATGTCTAATAAATCTGATATAAACTATGTATACAGGCTGTCTCACAACTCGCGCCCCAGAGCGAATGAGGAAACACGAGACTGAACTCGGATGTGTAATTTCGAAGAAAAAAAAATTAGCTTAAAAGATATTCGAGAAAAGACGTCTTAAAACTGACCAATCAGAGACCTACACCTTTAACGTGTGTTTTCCGTAATTTTACGTTACTAGGGTTTTATACAAATCAAATCTTCTTTAAAATGTGTGGGCGACTGTAGTTTTCGAAAAATGTCAATGTCAAATTAAATTTGACAAGGTGAATAAAAAAAGGCAAATTCTTACCATGTATTCAGCCGCAGATTACTTAGAAATAATTATAATTTTAAGAGAATGTGGACGTAACGCCAGAGAGGCAGCACGAGTCTATTGGGAACGTTTTCCGGATAGAAATCTTGTGGATCATAAAGTGATATTGAGAGCCATCGCAAGGACGCATGAGACAATATTTTCGTTTAACACGTTTTACACGTTTTACACAGCTGCTACAACACGTTGCACTGTACGATATAAATAATGATCTCGGATGACACCTTTGCTAACCTATATTTGTTGACAGTGAAAAGTCAACTCCAAAGTGTCAAAGTTACAGTCAAACAAATTTTGTAACTCACTAGTAGTATTTTTAAAACCTAGCAACCAGTTTTATTTTGTAATAATATCATCGCACCTCAAGATTATATCCTTTCGGGATTGGTGAATTAAAAAATCTTGTAACTCCGTTAAGGCCTGTGTCCACGATGCTAGAAATCGTTCCGAGTTCTCAATCATATTTTTTCATCATAAATATTGAACTTGTATGACTACTGATGTCGGGTTGGTCGAATTTATGAAGTTAGTTTCAGCCATTTCTACCAATACTAAAAACTAATAAAACATAACCAAAAAATTATCCCGGCAGTAAGTAAATTAAATTTTTACAACGAATATATTAATTTGTTTATAAGTAATTATATATAATCAATATCAAACATGAGTAAAATTAGTTAGCATTTTATAACTTTATCATTTTCAAGCTTATCAAACATCAAATGTCAAGATTTTAAATTGGTAACATTTAAATGAAATTAGCAACTTGTACGAAAAAATGGGACAGAACGCATTTTTCCATTCTAGTTTTCTATTCGATTTTTGCGTGCGAATTGGTAGTGTCCACGATCCGAGATATAGAATTGCGGCCTATATCCGAGAACTCGGATCGATTTCTAGGATCGTGGACACAGGCCTTTATGCAAGCAGCCGCAAATTATTTTCTTCTACTTGTTGGCAACCTATTGTCGTCGGCAAGTGTCAGTTTCGTCTGGGGAGCGAATTGTGAGACAGCCTGTATGTGCTCTAATACCAACTGGTGAGAAATGAAGTAAAAATTATTTATTCGTGTCATTTTTCCAAGATGGGGGCATGATTGGAAGTACTCCAAGATCGAAAACTTGAATCTTTGATTAGGACCCCTAAATATAAATTATCCAAAAATCAAAAATACACGACAGGATAAAGCATATTTTGTATAAAACTATTGAACATATTACCTAAAAAATGTTCATGGAACAATTTAATGTATTTATCTGCATTATTTTTATTTAGAAGTTTCTTTTCAACTCCATTTGCGACAATCGTTGCAAAACTTAACTTTCCTATATTCCCAATAGGAGTATTATCGGAATTTTGGAAACTTAGTAATACTTCTAAGCTTTCAATTTTATTATCTAAAGGAAAAGTAATATAAGTTGGAAACGTTAATAATGATCTCCAAAAAACTTGTTCATTTAGTTTAACATCTTCTTGGTCATAAATATACTCGTAATTAACAATATAATTCATAGCCTGTTCTGATCCAACATAAGGTAATAGCGACCAAAAAATGTATAGTTCCATTATTTTATTTTCTCTTGTGAACTCTTCTTCCACATTTTTGTAGTCTTCTGCAGTCATTCCTGTTAATGCAGCGAACATTTCCTCTACATAGTCTGTTCCTGACATTTTGTGATTTTCTAAAGGTATGGTGTTCATTTTCTTCATAAATTTGTCATAGTTTGTGTAAAACTGTTCTTTCAGTTCTTTTAGGTCAAGAGAATATTCCTTTTCTTTTTCGAAATCTTTTTTTTCATATTCGAAAATAATATCTTTCTTGACTGTAATTTTAGATATATCTATCGGTTCTTCAATAATTGTTTTCATTTCTTGTAAATCGAATTCTTGACTAAAAGAAGAACAAAATAATATGGGTATTCTTTTAGTTATTATGTAACACAAAATTTGAAAAAAATATGTCTTATTACCTATATGGCGAAAAAACTGAACAATAGGTGGCAGCCCGGACGGTAGCAAGATGGCGGAGGAATAAGGAAAGTTCCCTCATTCCTTATTGCTGGCAATATGCATTTCAAAGTGCAAAGTATTTAAAATGGAGAAAATTAACATAAAGTTAGTTAATATTTTTGAATACATTGCTTCTCTACGTCGTATAAAGGAAGACGAAGCAGGACATGTATTGCTTTGTGGAAAAAAGATAATGGATCAGGTACAACATTGGGATCTTGTTTAAAAACCAGTCATTTTGAGCGTAGTTCCTCATATGATTAATTTTTTTTTTTAATGGGTGTGGAATGAAAAGCAAAATTTTGTTGTAGAGCAGGATTGGGATTGCGATGCAAATATATTATTGAAGTTTTGTTGCATATAAACAGGTTAGTTATTGTTTTACGACAAAAGTTATTATTATCATTATGCTACTAATTTAATTGTTTATGGATTTGTGTATTACGGAGCAGAAGAAATAGAAAAATTAAATTGTACTGATTTGGAAAAATAAGGGGAAAACTTGTTAAAAAGGATGATAAACAGTATAGTTTAGCTATAAAATTAGAAGAATTTTGCCATCCTGTTTTCAAAAAGAAAAAAATAGAACCGGTTGGAGACGTTAAAACTATATGGGAAGAAAATTTAAAGATCATATTTTGTCACTTGAGATATAGTGTAAACTTACACTTTTTGATTTGTAATTTCTGCATTGTGTCACTGAGCAGTATCTATGGTATTTACTGATCATTATTTAAACCTAAAAATGTAATATACACTATAGGTATATCTCACTTTCTTTTACAACAAATATAAATTTAATCTGTTTAAAATTACATACGTTTCAATGTATGCTGTCTGTTTCCTTATTCCTCTAGTTCAAAAATCTGCCGCCAGACGTCACCCACTTTGAATTTTTTCGCCAATTGCTATTCACAGATTTCAAAAATAATATACATATCTGTCTCTGTTCACCAGACGTCACCTTTTGAGCACACAAATGGTGCGTTCGTGTATAGCAATCTTTTTGATCTTTTCGCTCTAACTGCACTTTGTGTGTTCGGGTATTCAATTTGGAGTGAATAGTAGTTTTATAAAAGCGTTCGGGTATTTCAGAGTAGAGCAAAAAGATCTCAATACAAGTTCCACCTCCAAACGAGGGCAGACATGCGCAAAGTGAATTTTGTCATAACTTTTTTTACTTTACACATGCACATGACATTCGCTGACACTGAACTGAACCTCAGATCACGGCTTCAGATATTATTAATTTTGTGTACAAAATGGATAATAATTTTAAAAAGAAACACATGCCTGTTTTTGAAAATGGAAAAATAATGAATGCCAACAATAACATACTTCTGTACAATAATATTACTAAATATATACAGGATGTTTCCTTAAAACAACTAGCGCTTTTTTGGGCGAACTAATGACTTTATATACAAGAAATGATCAAGAATAAGGGGCTAAATTATTAATAATAACAAACCGAAAATTCGACCAGTGGATCTCAAACGGCAGAACAAAATTATATTTTTTTAATGGTATCCTATATAATTTTTTAGCCCGTTAGATAGAGAATTTTTTCTGATTTCAACGATATAAATATGGTATAGGGTTGTATAACAAATATTTCGAGAAAAATGGTATTAAAAATAATGTTATAATATTACAATAGGCTATGCAATACACAGGTATTGATACGTCTGTTGCCTAGTTACGCTAGTAGTAAACTCATTTTTTATTACATTATTTCTAGTTTTTAATACCATTTTTCTCGAAATAATTGTTATACAACCCTATGCTATATTTATATCGTTGAAATCAGAAAATAATATTCTATTTAAAGGGCTTAAAAATTATATAGGGTGTCATTTAAAAAAATATAATTTTGTTCTACCGTTTGAGAACCACTGGTTAAATATTCGGTTTGTTACTATTGATACATTCACTCCTATTCTGTAACTCAATCGATAACTTTTTTCAATCGATAATAAATTGTAGCCAATAATTATAGTAGACACTGAATAAAAAATGAAACTGACAGATGATACATTTGTTTCTATTGGTCAAAATTATTATCGATCGATAACTATTATCGATTGCAGAATAGGGTCGAATATCCCCTTATTCTTGATCATTTTTGGTATAAAACATTTTTCTCTAAAGTTGTTAGTTCGCCCAAAAAAGCGCTGGTTGTTTTAAAGGAAACACCCTGTATAAATTTATTATAAGGACTATACAACTCATCGGAAAATAGACCAATCAGATAGCTCGATTTTTCTTACTTACGCTGTATAACATCGGTTATTTGCGTTGCTAAATTGTGTTTCACGAAACACAACTGTATATTTTAGGGCCGGTCTTTCCTCCTTCGGATAATGTTCCGGATAACTATCCGCCAGATAAATATCGAACATTGATATATTTCTACTATGGTGTAACAATATCATAGAAAATAAAACCATACCCATGTCATGGGTGCCGCCAAAAGGAGGAGGGTGGGGTATGAAGGAGGGGCAGTTACTCCCATCCCTTGGGTCGACAAAAAAGTAAATCAAAAGTTTTGTTTTTAAGAAACTTACTTCAAGTTTAAACTTGGTGACAAGAATGATAATACTTTAGTACAACAATGATAAAATTTAATTACAACAATATAAACTGCTCTAGCAGTGAGATTAAGTAACCAGGGATAGATTAACTACAGTGAAAGAACATTGGAACAAGTATTTTTAGATGTGGAATATTTTATTTTTTTATATGTATTTATTGAGAATATTCGTATATTGTATATGTTAAAAAATAAGTACCTACGAGGCGGCGCATGCTTAAAAAATGGAATATTGGAATTATATGAATATACAGAAAAAATTTCTATTATGTATTTAACATTATTTCCAATTTATTGCATCAATTCATATGTTTCTGTCAGATACCATATTTATCAGGTAGAAAAGTTCCGGATAACTTATCTGCGGGATTGGCTAGATTTATCTGACGGATAACCTTATCCGAAGGTGGAAAGACGCATTTTTTACTTTTCAACCAGAGAACTTTATCCGGAACTTCATCCGAAGATGGAAAGACCGGCCCTGCCCTTAGTGGTGTTTCGGTCTGCTAACAAATGAATAATATGCAATTATATCCATGGATATAAATGAATAAGTAATAATTTTAACATTTCGTAAAAATATAGTTGGTTTATTCGTTATATAGTGTTAACATATACAACTCGAGCTTCAAAAACCATCTGAATATACAGTTTGCGGACTCGATGTGTTACCTGAAAACACAACTCTACCTACGGTATCGTTGTGTTTCCTAGGCAACACAGCTCGTCCTCTCAACTGTATATTCGATTATTTGCAAACCTCTTGTTGTATAACTATTGGTTATTGTAAATAAATTACTGTTATTATTATTTTTTAATTCTAGCATCTGAATGTGTTTATGTACCGGTTATGCTACTCAAACTGTCAAATAAACGGATCGTTTGAGCATTCGTTCTGGTATTCTTGTTTATTCAGAGCGGCAGAACACTCCGATGTCACGTGACAAAAATTCACTCCAACTCCTTTCGTACACAGTGCGTATAAGCCAAACGCACTAAAAGTTGCGTGGAAAGTGCACAACAAGGGCATTAGTTTTCTGCGATTTGAAAATTGAATCTGATAATTTTTTCGCGCTTTCGAGTTATTTTTCCATACTTTCAGCCTTATTTATAGTTACGTTCAAATCAATTTACCGAATTGGCAGTTCGTTACAGGGCCGCTCCGTGGGTATTAGGCGCCTTTGTGCTATGTTACATTTTAGTGCCCCTTCTCCTCATGATGTAAAATTTGCAAATTAAAGTTTAAACTTTTTGTTCTTCAAAAATGCTAAATTATTTAAATTTTCCTAGATTCATTCTTGTAATCAATAGGTTATAATCAAATCAAATTTCAGAATTGTATATGCATTTGATTCATTGCAAAATGATAATAAGTATTTAAATATTGGATTCATTCTTGTAATCAATATTCTTGAGTTATAATCAATATATTCATTGTTGTAATCAACATTTTTATAGTTATTATTTCAATACAACAATGCTAGAATAATAACGAACCGATTGATACGATAATTATTTTACTTATAATTAGAGCTCTAATGCAAACAAATTAAAAAATATATTGTTCACTTCTACACGTTAATTATTAAGTTTTATAGTAATTTTGTTTTTACGAATAAGAGCATTTTATAAAAATTTACTATTATTTACTTTACTGTCTAGAAACGGCGCCCCTCAAAGTCAGGCGCCTTTGTACGGGGCACAACCTACCCACCCGCACGGCGCGGCCCTGGTTCGTTATTATGGTTACGCTACTTATTGGATCATTTATGTATTTCTTCATTAAAATAACTTAGATACGTATGTACTTACTATTGGTCAATATGTTGCGTGGTAGGTGATTTTGGCATGACTTGATATGTGAGTTGACTTATAGAATGAATTTTATGGATTTCAGATACGCCATTAGTTTCCCTAATAGTGTAAGCTTTAAGAGTTTTCATTTTAATTGAATTAAAATCTGCTGGTTTTGGACCTGGACGAACGTTGGCAACATGTTTTATAGGTTTGTTCGAACATTTTTTATAATCTATTGTTTTATGTATAATTTCATCGCTCCCTTTAGAAGGTAGTACTTTATAAGCTACATCACATTCTCCATGTACTGATTTCTGTAACAAAGATAACTCAGAAATATTGTACCTATAAAAATAATGGGAGTGCACGATATGGAAAATGTCACAATTCCAAGTATTTAATAATATTTCGAGTGAATCAAAATATAAAAGCAAATTTACAATATTTCAGAAAAAGATCATCCCAAGTAAAAGTAAAAAATACTTTCTATAAATCTTGAGTAGTGGTTGTAGCGACGGTAGTATAAAATTGAGTGAAGAGAGTCAGGAATGAAGAAGCTTTAGAGAAGACAGAAGAATTTTGAGAGAAATAAGAATATTCAGATAAAGATAATTGAAGATAAAATAAATGGGAGAAGAAAATTTAGACTGTCGACAGGTATCAAAGAGGAAATTACGAAGGGTTGAAAAGAGAGACTCAGGACAGACTGTTAAGGAGGCAGCATTTCCGCTGAGACCTATCCAAAGCCAGCGTCGTAAAATTCAGTAATGAATGTTGCAGCAATATGGAATTGTTTGTATTAATTAGATTAGGGATTATGTGTAAATGCTTGAGTTGATGAAAGGTTATGAAAACTGTATTAAAAACTTACTTACTTCTTTGATGTTCAGTTTTGTTGATTTGACTTTCTCGATATCAATTTGAAAGTTACTTGCAATTCCTCTTTTCATATTTAACGACCATAAAAGTTCTCCAGGCTGAACACTAATAGATATTTGACCATCGTCTTCTTTGTGGATGATAAAGGGTTCCATGAGGATTTCTGCATCTTCTGGAATCTCTTTTTCTAGTGCTAGAGTTATGTTCTCTCGTGGACCGTTAAATATACTAGTTTTCAAATCGTCTAACTAAAATATATTATTTTCTTTTAATTAAATTCTTTATAAAATTTTTGAAGAAGTATTACAAAATTCCTATTCATTTTTACCTGACTATTGTGAATGAGAACGTATCAAATTTGGCAATTCTATATATTTATAAATAAGCGCATATTGAGGTCTATGATAAAACTAATTTTATAATTAAGCTTAATTCATCAATATATCGATTAGATCAACTTCTGATAAACATTGACTCTACGTTTTTACGTTTTTTTTTTTGAATATTTGAACTAATTTTATCAACTTGGAGTTTAATTGACAAATTTTATCAACTTTTATTAAATATATCCCCCAACTGGAAATAAAACTAATGTTTCTGTGTATGAGTGTATGGTGTATGTCACTGAAATTTATTTATTTATTATACGAGGATATATATATATATATATATATATATATATATATATATATATATATATATATATATATATATATATATATATATATATATATATATATATATATATATATATATATATATATATATATAATTATTTGTTTAATTGTTTTAAAATTTAATTTTTGTGCAACCTTATACGAAAAATATTTCGCAATCTGTTTTTAAAATATGACTACAACAATAAGTTTCTTGGTTTACTTTTAACAATTACAATAAATATCGTAAAATAGTTGTTTTGGAAATTATTTAATCCTTTTTGAACTGTTTTTTAGAAAACTAATCGTTTTGTTGAATAAATAAATAAACTGCGCTAATATACAGGGTGTTTAATTTAAGTGTTTCACTATTGCTATCTCGAGAGCCGTAAGAGATACGAAATCGGTTAAATTAGCAAACAATTTCTATATTATAAGATTATTAAAGTGAGCATTACAAAATTTTTTTTCAACCAGTGGTTCTCAAAATACAGAATTCAACTTTTTAGTTTTAAATGAGAACTTACTTTTTTATTCGCCTATTCGATTCAGCATTTTTTTCTGAATACAACGATATAAAATGTTTATACCCTTACATAACGAGAAAAATGCAAAAGAAAAATTATTATTTTCATATTTATTTCTACATGTAATCAGAGTGCCATGACAAAAACAATTGAATATTTTGTTTTCATCATTGTTTGGGCGATTTAGATGCTTTAAAAAATATTATAAAAATTGTTCAAAATTATTGCCATGCTGATTTATACATAATTCCAGCCTTCTGAACACATTACTTCTTACTTTTCTTAAATTTCGGCCGTATATGTGGGAAATAATATTTTCGATTGCCTTTTTTAAATGCTGAATATCTGGATAGATGGTTTTGTAGACTTCATCTTTAACATAACCCCATAAAAAAAGTCCAGGGGATTAAAGTCTGGTGATCTTGCGGGCCACGGAATAGTACCATTAGTACCAGTCCACCGATTTGGAAACCGTTCGTTTAGGTAATCCCTAACTTGAGGCGAATTGTGAGCTGGTGCACCATCTTGCTGGAAATAAATGTTTCCCAAGTCAGCTACTGGCATGTCTTCCAAAATAATACCCATATTTTGAATTAAATTCAGGTATCTGTTACTCAATGTACTTTCATACATGTGTACGTAAATATTATCACTGAAAATGGCACACCAAACATTTATATTAAATTTTCGCTGGAAACTTCTTTCTCGTACAGCAACAGAATTTTCTCGGCTCCAGTAGTGTGTTTTTTCTATTTGACATACCATTATTAGAAAAATTGGCTTCGTCAGTCCAAATAATTGAATTTGAGATATCTTGATCCTCATTTATCAATAAATTACAAAATTCTAATCTTCGTTCACGATTACCAGGATGTAAATGGTGAATTTGAATCATTTTGAATGGTCTGTATTTATGTTTCTTTAAAATCCTATGGATCGTTCCCACACTTAAATTACACTCAGCGGCAGCCATTCTAACTCAAGCTGTTGGATTAGCTTCAAAATATGCTAATAAATTTATCTCAGCTTCTTGATCTTGTATGCTAACTCGCTTCGATACGAATGCATCCGTATTAGCGCGCAGTGCTAATTCTAATTTTCTAAAATACTGACGACAAGGAACTCGCCGCTCAGGATAACGTTCCCTATACATATTCTTTGCAGCAACAGTATTTTTCAGAGATAATATGAAAACTTCGTACATATCAATTTTTTCTTCGTGCGTAAAATTCATTTTAACACAAAAGAAAACAAGAAAATTCATAAACGAACTACTTTGACATGTGATACAATACAAAATATTCAATTGTTTTTGTCATGACATGACACTCTGATTACATGTAGAAATAAATATGAAAATTATTTTTCTTTTACATTTTTCTCGTTTTTTTCGTTATGTAAGGGTATAAACATTAAATATCGTTGTATTCAGAAAAAAATGCTGCATCGAATAGACGAATAAAAAAGTAGGTTCTCATTTAAAATAAAAAAGTTGAATTCTGTATTTTGAGAACCACTGGTTGAAAAAAAAAATTGTAATGCTCATTTTAATAGTCTTATAATATTGAAATTGTCGAGTCGGGCCAAGGAGAAGAATGGATGATATTTATTTTAGCTAAGAGGGAAGAAAAAAAGAAAAATGACATGTAAATATTAATACACGTGATTATTTATGTACTATTTTTGTAGATTCTAAGCCTTGGGGCAAGAATAATAAACAAAATAACACCCTGTATTTATACACCAAGTGAGTTAAGATAATGTTTATTCATGTAAAGAAAGTATAAGCCGCGAGCCCGTAGGGAGAGTGGATTAAATTCTTTGAGTGAATAAACATACTTAACTCACGTAGTACAATATTTGGTTTAATTTTGACGAAATAATAAAAACCAGAATAATATTTAATTTTGAGAAAATAAAAAACTCAGTTACTTATAGTTGTTGGTATGGAGTTAATAATGACAGTTTAAAACGTCAAAATTTAATAAAAATATTGTATCGTCTTGTCCACGAAATCCTTTAGTATGCTAACGAGATTTTTCTCTCGGTATGGCAAAGAGTTATTTCGCGGCTTTGATATACAAATACTTATTAAGAGGAAAGGTTACCCCTTTTACTCTTATTGACAGGTCGTATAGGGTATTTCTCTAATTTTTTTATTCTTTTGTAACTTAATCTACATAAAAAAATGAGCAGGTATTTTTTTTGCTGTTCGTACAATGGCCCATTTCGCTAATTTTGACTAATGAACTATCGAGTCATAATAACGTAAGTATAATTATGCAATAAGTAGTACTAGAGCACCACTAAATAGCAACTCGCAACCGATTAGTAAACCAAGAAATACGGAATGCTGGTCAAGTTAATATTTCTAAGCAATTTTAGTTTTTTTTTGTGTTTAGAAAGAATTGGCCTTTTAAACATGCTTTGGACACAGAACAGAATCCTTGTTCTGTGCTTTGGACTCAATTTGGGTTCATGTATTTTTACAGGGTGTAAACGAAACTAGGAAACGCGATTTTTCTCGGAACTTATTAGATATACAAAAAAATACTATAAAACAAAGTTGTAGGAGACCAAGGACATTTCATAAGAGAAGAAATATTTTTTTAAAACCAGTGGTTCTCAAGTTACAACACAAAGTTATATTTTCTTAAATGGGATGGCATATATTTCTTAGGCCCATTCGATAAAGTATTTTTTTCTGAATTCAATTATGTAATCATTTTATATCCGTACATAATAAAAATAAAAATATTGAGAAAAATGCAATTGAAATTTAAATAAATTTTATTTTTATAGTCATTTTTCAGTAGGCCATTTATGAAAAACAAAATCTGATATTTGTCAATTTGAATTATTTAGTACATAATATGTCCTATTGTTGCATATAGAACAGTATTTATAAAGTAATTAATAAATATTTGTTTCACTTTAATTTAAGCTCAAATGTTTTTTATACATAGCCTACTGATAAATAACTATAAAATAAAAATAAAATACTACTTCAGATTTGCGCTGTTGCCAGTACCATCTACTGAATGGCTTAAATGGAACAGAGCATACTTATATACAGAAATTTTTTCAACAAACATGTAGACATACTTTATACATAATTAGATTTACCAATATATAGAAAAGATAAAGATGTATTAACGTCGGCACTATTCTATATGTATTATCAACTAGTGGATTTTGAGGGAGTTTTGCTAGTGTAATTTTTTTTTGCTTGAATGGCCATGATAGGCTGGTCACAAGAATTTTTGCATGATATCTATACATAGGTACTTACTTTTAGAACTAAAGAACCATTGAAATGTTGTGCCCTAAGTTTTCCAGATAATATCCATCTCGCTAAACCATGATTACAAGCAGAATTTCTTGTGTCGATATTTGCGTGATACGAAAATATAGATTCTCGACCTTTAGGAGTGGAAGAACTTAAACTTTTTGTTAGAAATGATAAGAATAACACTGAAATTTTAATTATTAGTAATTTATATTAATTTTATAATATATTTTTAAATTTTACCTAAAAAATATGTTATGAACTTCATGTTTCATTCAAACTAATTTTAACTATGAGTTTAAATATTTAATACACACTTTAGCCTACTTATCTAATTAAGTAGATTTGTAAGGTCATTTTTGTTATGCTCTTTTGAGAGATGATAAACTTTACATTAGAAAAATAGGGTTTATAAATAAAAATAAACTTATTATTAGATTAGTAAGTAAATAAATAGTCGTGTTCGGTGTTCATATAAACATTTCGTTAAAAGTTTATAATGTATTTTTTCATTGAATAGTAATTTGTTCTTCTCGTATTGAATTATAGGTTCATATTTTATATGGATATTTGATTCTTGATCGATTGACAATCATTACTCATTGCTAAACAAACACATATTTAAAACAACAATAAACAATATTTTTATTGGTTAAAATGACGTAGCTATAATATTAGACTTTGTAACTATAATTATCATATTTATCTCTTGTCATATTGAGTTGAATAGATAAAGCTCAGGATTATTTGTGTATAATTGGCTGTAACTCAATTGGTCGAATCTCAACACTCGCTGGCGGGTTGTGTTTAAAAGCTTCTCCACGTTTTTAATAAACCTATACAGAATGTCCAGGATAACTTTTTCAACATAGGGATCTCGAGAACTATAAGAGATACGAAGTCGGTTAAATTAGAAGAAAGTTGCCCCATTAGGAAACCATTTTAATGGTGTTTAGTTATTTGAGAAAAAATACATAGGTCACTAGATATTGGCGAAAATGTAAATTTTGCAGTTTTTTATTTTTGTAAATATCTTCCAAATGTGAAATAATATTCTGGATTTTAATTTGCACATCTTTAAGGCAACAGCCATTGTTTTTAACCTATAAATTTAGAAATTGTTGTATTTTCGGTATTTGAAACAAATGAAAATAGACCAATTACACATGGTTGGAAAGCTATAGAAAATTCTCTTTGCAACGGTGCAACTTTCCAATATGGCGTCCATATGAAAATTAAAACTTTGACATCATAACTCGAAAACTAATAATGATAAAAAAATTGAGCATCACCATTCGAAAGAATATAAAAAAGTGCCTTATTTTTTTCTCAAATAACAAAACACCATTAAAATGGTGATACTGGGGCAACCGACTTCGTATCTCTTATAGTTGTCGAGATCCCCATGTTGGAAAAGTTATTCTGGATATCTGTATATTCTCGACATCATTAGGTACACTACGACAGGTAATATTTTTTTATTGAATACAAAGTTATCACAACTTATAACAATTGATATTTTATCGGAATGAGTCAATAGGTCTGTTCGTTTCGCTACTTTGCGTCAACGGTTTACTGCCGCCTCCATACAAAGTATATGGACGCGCCAGTAAACCGTAGACGTAAGGTAGCGAAACGAACAAACCTAATATTTCGTACATATTTTGTAACTTTAACGTTGTATTCATTGAATTGATGAAGATGAGATGATGAAAGGACTACCAAGACCCTGGAGGAAATCGAACCCACGACTCCAGGGGCCTGTGCCAGGGGCCAAACGGTGAAGGTAGCTTCAAGCGCTGCAGACGTACGCTGCCTCATGACGCACGATAGAATGACGTTTACTAAGGTCGAAGCATCCCGTGGCATTGAATTCCACGCGATCGAAATTCTACGAAGTCGAAGTCCCACGGGTCGAAATTTCAAGCGTTCGAAATCCCGTCATCGAAATGTTACACGATACAAATCCCTCGCTCCCGTACCGCTCTCTTATCGATCGTATTGCAATCTAACAATCTATGCTTCGTGGTAGTTCCGCGTCAAAGATATATTAAAAAAAATTTAAACACATATTATTATACAACAAACTATTTAATGAATGAAGCAGGAAAAGTATTTACCTATACATTTTAAGTAAAATTATTGATATTATGTGAATAAGCAGTTCATTCTTTATTTCAGTTGTAGAATTATGTCTTACTGTGTCTATTATAAATCTTATGTTGCTTTTATTTCCAAATATATTTTCTTCCACTCGGCATGGGTAGGGTCAGAGTGTACGAAAATTCAAATATCACTTTATTCATATATCAACTTACAAAACATAGTAATGGACAAAATTCGAAAAAAATAACATTGCCTTATTCAAATAACTACTTATGCATTTCTCGAATCGTTAAATCTCAAAAAATATTATAATGGTCTTATACAATTCTCGACTTGTGCAAATCTCTACCACTATGAAGTCTGCGCGCATTTATATATTCGTTTCTGGTTTGTTCACTACTGCTTTATTGCGGTACAGTTTAGTAATATTTGATTTTATAATTATATTTAAATTTGAATTACAAATATATGAGAATGTTAATATATTTGTTGTGACAATTCAAAAATAATCAAATACATATTTTATATTTGCAAATGATATATACATATTTTGTTTTGTTCGTTAATAATAATAGTCTAATTTGTAATATTAATGCTACTTAACTGTAGATATATAAAAACAATAACCATTTTATAATATAATTATAGAAAGGCCATAAAAAGGTTAAATACAAAATATAAAGAAGATAAAATGAAATGTATGGGAAAAATAGAATCACTTTTAGAATAAACTAAATACATATATTTGTTATTTTGTAATTATATTTTTTGAACAAGTTTGTTTAAACATGTACCTACCATAAGTAGTAATACAGACATAATGGCTGGTACCACAAACCCTGTTTTAAGAAATGTCAAATTCAAAGTTTAATTTTACCCTTATGTTTTAAGAACGATTTTTTTAAAATATTTGTTTGAATACAAACTATGTTTTGCATTAAAATCATATTTTGATAACTTTGTTATTATTTATTAGTATTATAAGTAATGAAATTTGATATTTATTAAAACAGCGGTTTAGTTAAAACAGGGCTTGTGGTACCAGCCAATACGATGGTAATTTATATTCACAATGTTTTACTGTTTTTACATTTTTCTATACAGGGTATTAATGAATACTTTTGTTACTGATTTATAAGGGTATGTAGGGGATGCAAAATAGACTAACTTTTACTAATAAACTCATATCCGGAAACGCACCGTTTTTGAGCTACAGGCTCTTAAAAGAGTAATTATTTTCCTAATTTTAGTTTGCTGTGACCTGTCACCAAATATTATTTTATTTTAACCAAGATTTTAACTTTATTGAATTGCAGACGCAGTATGAATGAGCATACTGTTCGCGATTACGCAAACATGGTAGGTATATATTAATGTATAGCAGCACAAGAAATTCAAACAAATTCTGGTGTTTTTGAACGAATGTATCAAAATATGCTCGCTCTGAAGGTGCAATACTTGCATTGAATTTAGTGGTGGTATTTTGAGCAACTATTATAATATGTATTACAAAAATGAATAATAGTTATTTTATAATCGGTTGTATCATGTAACACATCGCTTATATTAAACGACGTCGTTAAATATTTTGACAAATAGAAACAAATTACATTGCGCTTTTTTCATCAGAGCCACATATTTTGATTGGATAACATTGTTAACGATGTCGTTTAATATAAGCGATGTGTTACATGATACAGCCGTATATGTGTTAAAAATAACATTTTATTTTGTGAGATGGAAGTTTGGAATACGAAGCGGAGTAGTTCAACCCTTCAAACAAAATAAAATCACTTTTAACACGTATATCATATACTATTCTTTCTATAAACAGTACTTTTTCATCTAAATTTGTATTTATTATAATTTTTTGACATATGCCAAAAATGTCGATTTGTTGTCCCATTCGTTATTACAAAGGTAACTAATTCACTTTTAAACTATAAAGTGTTCAAAGTTACAATGATCTGTCACTTTTTAATACTGGTGTCATAAAATGATATTTTTTCACGACCGGGAGAGAAAGTTGATTTCTATGACTCCAAAATCATGAGAAACAGCACATTTTGTTTCAGCAGGAAATTGGAACATTTTTTCCTCGTCGTATCGTAGCCATCACCAACGGCTCGGGCTACGCTACAAACTTACTCCCCGAAAAAAAAAAATATACACTTCTCTCCCTTTATGTATAATATTATACTTATATATATATTTCAACCCTAAAAACAAACATTAAAAAGCCTACTTATAGTAGATTTCTAGAAAAATTATTAAAAAAATTTAAAATAAGGATAATTAATAATTGAAGTGGTAGGTCACAACCAACTAAAATTAAGGTTACTCTTTTATGAGCCTGAAGCTCGAAAACGTTGCGTTTCTAGATAGAGTTTATTGGTAAAAGTTAGTTATTTTACATCCACTACCTACATACCCTATTAATTTGTAACACGTATTCATTAACACTGTATAACAAATATTTTTACATTTTTTTAAAATGAAAATGGATAAACAAATTATTCATACTAGTAGGTATATTAAAGGAATAACAATCTACCAAATGAGCACTGTATAAGGTACCTTATAATTTACTAAATTAGGTGTACGTAGAGTACAAATCAAAAATAGTTCATTATTGTATAAATCTGACTTGTTTAAAATTTGTGTTATTTATATTATACATGTACACTATATTTATGTAAAATAAAGTGGAATTGACGATATGTATTACACTGGCAACAACAGATAAAATCCAATTTTTTCCACTGCTCTTCTTTTCCTAAAATGCAACATGGGATTGACAAATGTTTTTGAGTATGAAGACAAGTATTTATAGTAAAACTCAGTCCCGGTTTTATAAACGTCCATTTAAAATTTAATTCCAAAGTAAATTTAATTAAGTGTAACTCAATTTTTTGACAGCGATACGATGATGACAAGAACACCAGAGTGATTCTAGCGGCCACTTCTCTAACGCAACCTGTTGTGAACAAGCCTCACACAGTGCATTACCATGGCCTAACAGCTATATCAATAGAGAACGGGCACTCATCTGTTTCCGTGAACCTTCAAAACAGCTGATCTTGCTGCCCCGTACGGTGTGAAGTTGTTACATTAATAAACGAAAATTTAAAGTTAAAATAAATACCTTTATTAAAGCATATTTTGAAAATATAATACCTATTTAGAAGAAAAATTTCATGAAAAAGTAATTTGTAGACTAATATTTATAATTCTAGACAAATTTTAATTGTTAGAGGTCAATGACCCCGCAACAACTCTAGAAAAACTAAAAAGGTTTGTTACATTTTATGAGCTAAAATATTGTATTTGGAGTATAAAAGTTATAAATATTTCACTTCATTTCAATATTAAATTACTCCCTTATCCTTTAATTAATACATTTCTTTCAAATTTCTATATCGTCAACTGCTCTGATAAAACTTTATGCTTATAATTCCAAAAAGCGTTTAATTACTCTTGGGTGTAAACACTTTGGTGGTAATAAGATAATTGATTATATCCATTGGCAAAATATTTGGAAAATCCGATATATCCTATGAAAACTCACTTTCATCGCAATCATACGGCTCAATATTACTAATTAACTTGATTTTAGCTAAATAACGAAATTGCATGTCAGGTGATAGGTTCTTGAAATATATAGACATTGTAAAAACCTCCTAGTAAGCTCGCACAATGAAACACTAGAAAATTTGTTGTTCTCACCAAAATGTAAGGCAAACTGACTTCAGAGTTTGAATTAGCGCCAAGAAAGTTGGTTGCCAATGAAGTCAGTTACAGGCCAGGGCAGCAAGATCAGCTGTTTCGAAGGTTACCGGAAACAGCTGAGTGCCCGTTCTCTATAATAATTATTAAAGGAATTAACGAATAAATGACAATGAAATATACATTAAAATAAAGTATTATTAAAGATAATACATATAAAAATTCTCAGACGCAGGTAAGTGATGAATTTAATCAATTTGATGATACTAACCCAAAAAAAAAAATTATAGGTTATGGTAGCAGATAATAAACAAATGTATTTATTCCCTATATAAGAGTGCCGCTTCGAAATTACTATAAATAAATAGTATGTATTATAACAAATATACTCATATATATTTTGTAATAGCGCCACACGTAGGGCATTTGTAAATAATTAATTAAGTTTGCGTTATATCCTATGTGAATATATTTTTTCAGATTTCTCCTTTATAAGTCTGCGTGCCGCTTTGAAATTATTATAGATAAATAGTAGGTATTATAACAAATTATTAAATATATATTTCAATATAGCGCCCCCCGTAGAGGGGTATGAAAAAAATTCATGAACATTTTGTTGCCTATCATTTACTTGTAATCTTACAGATTCCCTATAAAAGTCCGCGTGCCGCCTCGAAATTGTTATAAACAAATAGTATACATTATAACAAATCATTAAATATATATTTCAATATAGCGCCCCCCGTAGATGGGTATGAAAAAAATTCATGAACATTTTGTTATCTATCATATACTTGTAATCTTACAGATTCCCTATATAAGACCGCGTGCCGCTATGAAATTATTATAAACAATTAGTATGCATTATAACAAATTATTTAGTTTATATATTAATATAGCGTCCCCGTAGGCAGGTGTGTAAAAAATTCATAAATATTGTGTGGTCCGTCCTAGGAAAGGAAATTATCAATAAATTTATAATAACTATTTCTCTTCGTAGAGTTCGCTTGAATGAATATATAACATTTATAAAAAAAATATAAGGTCTAACAAAACAAATTTACCGAGTGTAGGTTTGACCTTAAAAACGCGGCAATTTTAATAATTTTAAATTTGTGTAGTGTATCCCTTGTACTATACTTTTTTTCATATAACTCTTAAATGAAATATGAATTTATGTGTCGCTTACAAATTATTATAAATAAAAAGTATAATAAATTATTCCATGTTTGTTGTTACACTGCCACACAGGAGAGGTACAAAAAAATTAATAAGTTGTTTTCATTCATCACAAACACTAAAATATCTGGAAAAGATTTAGACAGAGCTTGTCTTGTTACATATTTATAAAGAAAGGAAACATGAACATTGTTTAAAAGAAATGCTACGTTCATTGTCAATTTGCTCTATTTGAAATGTTCTTAATATTATTAGAAAATAACTGGGCATCGAACCTGCCAAAAACTCGCTCCGGATCAGGTTAATTTGGGTTTTGATAAATGGGTTTGTTTGTGGTTCTGGTTCAAGCAATAATAAAATATGCGGTATTGTTCCGGGTTCAGGTTTGGTTCGACATAATGAAATTTGAATAAATGTTTTTTTTGAATAACATTTTGAAATTTATAATGCAACACAAGATAAGAACACGAACCCAATTTCCCGATGTTCAGCTATAAGAAGTATTTATAACGATTACATTTTGAACTGAAAATGAACCGGAACTGAACCCAAATTTTAATACCCGGTTGGGTCCTCACTCGGGTTCAATTGAAAAATATACCGGAGGTTCCATTCTGTATTCGATGCCCTTGGAAAATAAGGATCTCATAATTTATGGAAAGGAAATGAAGAAATATAATAACAAAAATCAACATAATTCAAAGTACATTTTTATTTTTTCTATAAGTTTATTTTTAATGATTTTCAAACATATTAGCTTTTATAGGATGCATTTTATATTGAATTTTAGAGCATAGAATTCTGGATTTTTTAGTGCTAAAATTTTTGAATTGATGACAGACATCTTAATTTAAAGCCGTTGCAAAAATCGATCGTTTTATGGTCCAAATTTCAATGTATGTAGCGCATAAAGTTTTACGGTACAGATAATATTTCAGAAGAACCTGCTTAATGTAATATGTAAATTAACCTTTATGCTACAGTGCCATCTATGATGCGAGTTATAACACAAACACAAATTCTAACCTCTACAGATATTTCCAAAAGATCTTTGGGAGGGGGAAACGTTATTTTCAAATGTTTATTAAATAATTTGTTATAATGCATACTATTTATTTATTGTAATTTCAAGGCGGCACGCAGTCTTATATAGAAAATATCTAATATTACACATGTATGATCGGTAACACTATGTACATGAATTTTCCTCATGCCTTTCTACGGGGAGCGCTATATGGAAATATATATTAAATAATTTGTAAATTGTTTATAATAATTTCAAAGCGGCACGCGGACTTATATAGGGGATATCTAAGATTACACATATATGATGGGTAACAGTACGTTTATGAATTTTTTCATTCCCTTGTACGAGGGGCGCTATATTGAAGTATATATTTAATAATTTGTTATAATATCTACTATTTATTTATAATAATTTCAAAGCGGCACGCGAACTTATAAAGGATAAATCTAAAAATATATATTCACATAGGATATAACACAAACTTTATTAATTATTTACAAATGCCCTACGGGTGGCGCTATTACAAAATATATAAGAGTATATTTATTATAATACATATTACTTATTTATAATAATTTCGAAGCGGCACTCTTAAGATAAATAGGGAATAAATACATTTGTTTATTATCTGCTACCATAACCTGTAAAGTTTTTTGGGGTTAGTATCATCAAAATGAACAAAATTCATCACTTACCTGCGTGTGGGAATTTTTATATGTATTATCTTTAATAATACTTTATTTTAACGTATATTTTATTATCATTTAATCGTTAATACCTTTAATAATTATCATTGATATAGCTGTTAGACCATGGTAATGCACTGTATGAGGCTTGTTCAAACAGGTTGCGTTAGAGAAGTGGCCGCTACCTCACGCTGGTGAATTTATTCCTGTTTAAATTCTAAAATAAAACATATTTATAATAACTACATATTTATTTACCTTAATATTCATACGTTTAGCACTTTCTTGTAACATTAATAAACAAATATTTCGTACCAAAAGATTTTTAGATATATTAGAAATAATTTAAATACCACATAAAACAAAAGTTACTAACAGCAATGGAATAGAGCATGGTGAACGAACATTGTTTTTCCAAGCGCGCCAGCTTCAGAGTGGAGAGATTTGCAAAAGTTGAGATTTGAATGAAACACGATAAAAAATTTCAATATTTGAATAAGACGAGATAAATATTTTTCGAGGTTTGCAGAGGTGAAAAAAGCATAAGTCGTGACACGAATAAGTCAATGTAAAACTATACGAAATTTGACGATTCGTAGATTTTATAAAACGTGATTTGACCAAGTCAATATAAATGTATTCGAATGTTCTGTGTGCTCCCCTCGGCATATTTTGACAATAACGGTAACTTGATGTATCCACATATACTTGATACTTGTCTACTTGAAAATAAATTTAATTATTTTATAATATTAAATAACTAGTAAACTATCATGTTTACTTAAAATGTATAGGTAAATTCTTTTCCTGCTTCATTCATTAAATAGTTCGTTGTATAATAAAATAATTTGTTTTAAAATTTCTTTTTAATATATTATCTTTGACGCGGAACTACCACGAAGCATAGATTGTTAGAATGCAATACGATCTATAAAGAGAGCGGTACGGGAACGAGGGATTTGTATCGTGTGACATTTCGACTGAGTGGGATTCGACGGCGTGGAAATATTTGAATTTCTGTAGAACGGACAAAGTGGTGGGGGTACATTTCGACCGCGTGGGATTTCGAGTGCGTGGAACGTACTCACTCAGATCAGGGGCATACACAGGGAGGGGGTGGGGGTTCTGGGGGTTAGAATAATTATTAGATAAATTTTTCGCTACTTCTTGCTTATCATTTTTTTTTTAGAAATATCGCTATATAGAACGATCTTAGAAAAATCAATTTGTATTACGAGCGTACAGTATCATTCTCATCGCGGGTCAATTTCTTTCTTCAGCGTCAAAGTATCACTTCGCGCTCTTAATACACAAATAACTATTGAACAATTTATTTTTAAGTAACACATCAGATTACATAAATTAAAGAGAATATAAAGTAAAATAGTTACATACCTGAAAAAAATATTTCTCGACTCATCTTAACATTTCTTACGACTTTTGTGATCTATCTTCACTAGTTAGTATGAAGATTTGCTCAATAACATAATAGTTCTCTTCAAAGGTCATGTACATTAATATATTAATTCAAATTATCAGAATTTATTATTATTTTTAACTGATTTATAAATGTGAAAAATAATTCAAAGAAATTATATTTTTTTTCAATAATACCTAACAAGAAAATACTTCTAAATTAAAGTAAATGAAAAAATTGAAATAAGATTTTCTTTTTGTTTTAGCAATAATGGAACTACATAAACTGAAAGGAAATAAATTTAGAGACAGGAAATTTCCTAATGAATGTCCTACGGTGTTCTACTTTGAAATTCTGCTATATAAGAACAGCAGAATCTCTGAAAATGCAGTACATATATGGGAAAGGAATAGGATCAACGTTATATAGGTAAGAAATAAATAATTAGTATCTGCTTATTTATATTCCATTTTATTTTTAAAAAAATATGGTTATAAAATATTATTACTTATTAGTAAATCTATTACATATACACTACAAAATTATTTAAAACTTTTTTAAACATTGCATCAAAATATTTCTCAATCTTAATCTTAAATTTTGGTCTCCCTCACAAAATACGTGTGTACAATGTTCTTCTACTTGAATTAACGTATCTTCATCGGGCTGCAAAGAAACAAAAATAATCATTAAAAAACTAATATTTTAATCTTCATTTCTATTACCAAATGTATTATAACTCCACTTGGACCCTGCTCCACTTTAGCGTCAACTATTCCTTCTTGATTAAGTTTTTGTACGAATTCTCCCACATTTAAACTTCCCCATTCATATTGAATATTTTTCAATTGTTTTAAGTCACTTCCTACGCGCGATTCTCTTTTCTTTGCATTCCAAGATGAACTCGCGGCCTCCTGCAGTCATAATGAAAATACATGCACATACGATTTTACATAAAAAAAATGTAACAAAGGCTTTTTTAACGGAATCCTGTACAGAAAATGCGCTGATTAACATAAAAATTTCCGGAAATCGGGGCCCAAGAACCCGCCGCAAATGGATCTTTTACATCAAAATAGCGACATAGACAAAAATGGCATATGCACTGAACTAAATATATAACGGGAAAGCTTATGTCTTGTATCAAAACGTAGGCATTTCCAGCGCTCGATAGAAGACCACCATACTACTCTACTGCTAGTGTATTTCATTCTTGTAAATTGTTGTACTACTGGTGAAGGAGTATTGAGTACTTATAATCTTATAAACTTTTCTTAATAATTTATTGTGATCACATAGTTGTAATATCACTGAAATTTTTAATGAAAAATTTGTTTCATGATCACGATCACCTGTTTATAACATAGCAGCTGTTCGTGAAGATGACCATGAAAAACAAGTAATATAATTAATTGCAAGATCATAATATTGTAAAATTCTCTTGTACAATTTAGCAAAGAAGCAGGCAGAATTTTTGAGAGGCGCAAATGTACGAACATCTCTTTATAAATTAATTGTATTCATACATCAATGACCTAATGTTCTAATTTTTACTTTATACTACTTTCGTACTGTCCTTCGATTCATTTTAATTAATTTTTATTTTGGAATATATTATAATCAAAACAAAAATTCTAAATTCGCGTGGAAGTTGAGCAATATGGCAGCCTCCTATGATGTGCGCAAATTGAACCTTAGAGCGAGTTCCCGTTTTATATTTAGGTCAGCGCATATATATATATATATATATATATATATATATATATATATATATATATATATATATATATATATATATATATATACAGTGGCGTAACTAAGAGTTTGGGGGCCCGCCCGCAAAAAGTTTTTGGGGCCCATTTTAATTGTAGCGTTTATCATGAGGAACTACATTCCACAAGAACTTGTGGAAATTGTGGCTAGGCTCACTTTCATCTGAGTTGACATGTTAAGAAGCAAAATAACCAATATGGGAGGCCTGAAAATCCAAGATTAGGCACCTTCACATCCCACCAAAGTCATTGTACGTTGTGGCATTTACTATAAAAATGTGATTGGCCCGTATATATATATATATATTATATTAAATGAAATTGGTGGCCGAGTCCACTGGTGAAAGTTACAGGGAATTGTTTAATACATTTTTGGTATCCCAAATGAAAGAACTTGGACAAAATATGGTATTAGCAAGATGGATCAGTATCATACAGTTTAAATAGTAGCAATTTTGCGAAAATCATTCTCGTATCGTTATTTAATCCCACGTTTTGGTAATACACATTGGCCACCAGGTGTCCTGATTTGACAGCCCCAGATTTCTATTTATGGGGTTATTTTAAAGGAAAACTCTGGATGCGCAGTAGGTTGTTTCCGCATAATTTAAAATGGCGGACAGTAATGGACCTTTAAATTTTTATTGCACTCTGACGTCATTTTTCAATGCACCACGTAGTGAAATTCTTATGAACTAGACATGAGGAGGCACCATGTTGTCAAGTAAAATGATTAAAAGGAAAAGCATTTATTTTCGAAAAAAATATTTAGACAGCACAAAACCTTAAATAATTTAGTCTTTGGTTATAAAGAAATTATTAATAATAATAATAATAATAATAATAATAATAATAATAATAATAATAATAATAATAAAAAGGAAATATTATTGAAAAAAACTATGACTGGTAGTATTTACTCTTAATCAGACTAAAATTTTGAGTAAATACTACCGACCAATATTTTTATTCTTGTTTGTAACTTTCTTAGTACCAATTTGACAACTACGCAATGAGACCCTTAGCGCAAAGCTTAGCGTAGATGGCAGCAGGCGGATATTCTAAAGTACGTATTACAATGTACAGACTTTGGTAAGAATGCAGATATTATTGTATGTAATCATGACTTTTCATAGTTGTGGCACAATATGTAAACACAAAATATAGAATAATATACAATAGGTGTAATAAAACAAGCGTTTTTAACAAATGCGTAGTCTAAATTTATTATTTTTATTTTAATTAATAATTATGTTTGAGGCTCGTTTAGGTTTCAATGTCTTTTGAAGGTTAAAGTAACTAGCTGACTAGTGAACCTATCGGGAAAAATATTGTGCTAAAGTTCTCATTACCTGTACTTTATTTCGTGGTGTAAAACCTCGTTTTTGATTCCCATCTCCTCTTCCTCTTGTTTTAAAATATTCATCACAAACGCTTTCTATGAAAATTAATTTAATAAAGTTAAGTTTTTACCGGAGTTTTTATTTTCTGCCATTTGAAATTTTATTTGAAATGTGTCTGGCCCCCTTAATACGCAAAAAACCTACTGTGCACTATATACATACAGGTATGTCTTCGACCATAGACACGTAATGCGGGCATTTGTTGTGAAGCGAACGGCATGAGGCCCGGAGAAAGGGTATTATGCCCCTATAGGTTGTTTTGTTGGTTTCATAAAAGAAAGTATTTATTTCTAACATTAAACCTTATTTCGGTACAATAGACCTTTTCAATTTAACGGCTATCTCTTTCTATCGCTGCAGATAGTAAGAAAATGGCGCGAACAACTGCCAGTAGGGCTGTCATTGATCTCAGTTAATCTTACTAATCGCAGATCTCCATTGCGCATATCTTGTATGTCTTTAAATTGAAAAGGTATATTAATATAAAAATGAAATTTATGTTGTAAGCAGTTTTATTGTATTTTTGTTTAACTATTGTAATGAATAAAAATATTTAATTATATGGTCGAAGATATATGTATATTTTAAAACAAGAGGAAGGATAGATGGGAATCAAAAACGTGGTTATGTTCTAAAGACGCGATAAACACCACCAATGATAAATAATTGCATAGTTGCCAGTTTATTATTCAGAAAGTTATAAACAAATATAAAACTGTTTTTTAATAGTACATTAAGATACAAGTTTCATAAGACAAGATTTTAGCGCACGCGTCATTCTTAGAAACGAGCGGCTTGCCGCGAGTTTTCTAAGGGACAAGTGCGCTGAAATATGTTATGAAACGTGTATTTTATACTATTTTTTCTATTTTGGTAATTTTTTCAATAAATGTACGTTATTTCATGTCCAGGAATTTCAATTTCAGTTGTTTAATATGTACTTTATGAAACTCATTTGGATGTCATAAAGAAGTACTTTATGACATCCAAATGGGTTACATAAAGTACATATTAAAGAACCAAAATAGAAAAAAATTGTTTTATGTTTCTGTGTTGTTAAAATAATTTTTATTGAAAATAAATGCTTGTCCTTCAAATAATTTTACTTAACAACATGGCAAAACCCCATTTCCAGTTCATAAGAATTTCACTATGAGCGAATTGAAAAATATGGTCATGGTGCAATAAAAATATAAAAGGTCCGTAGTCATGAGCACTAAAATATACCTTGCATAGCCGGCCAAATAGTAAATATATCAAAAATAAATAAATTACTTAATTTTCCTTATTTTTTGAAGACTACAGAAAATAGTACATTATTTATCAAACATGTAATGATGGATGTAAATAAATGGGAAAAAATTTGCGACACGAGCGGTAAGCAAGTGTTGTAATTCACCCGAATTAAAGCCATTAAACGCAAATATAATATTATACTTTTTCTAAGGCTTTTCGTTATGAAAACAGCACTTTTCATTCCGGATAAAAAAGATTGTATAGTACAAATTTATGATGGCCTAACATACCTTAACTGAGTGAGTTAAATGTGTAAGGTATATATAATTTATCATACGTGCATTGCACTCTCCACAATAACTTTCATTGTCTGCTTTGTATAATTCTTAATTCAACAAAACTTACTTCCATATTTAAGACATTATCCTTAACTTGCAGAGTTCCAGTGATTGAACTCAAACTAACCCCTGGCTTAATTTCCACTGGCATTAATTCATTTGCTATCGCATCATTCACAAAAACTTGATTATGTTTTCTCTTAAGAGGCAGATTGATTACGTCTCCTCTCTTGAAGGTAATTAGCGGGCGATCTGCAGGACTGGGTTCGATTACCAAGTCTGCCCGGTGAGCTGCTGATGTTGGTGGAAGAGTATAACATTCTGGGATAACCAAAGCTGATGGCTTGAGGTCTTTGATGAGCTTGTTAGCTTGCATAAAGTTGAGGGATGTGTCTATAGCACAATGAGCAGCTTTCATTTGAAGGGGCTGAAATGGGGCTAAGGCTTCCAAATAATCAAAATCGGGTTCTGAAAAACCAAGAAAATAATATAAAAATTTCATTTTTATATTTTTAAAGTATTAAAATTTGATACAATATATTTTAGAATATTAATATAATCTGCCTTCAGATAAATTTTGCAAATGTACTTCATTTTCAAAAAATATTGTACTTTTAAAATATTCCATAAAAGCATAGAGTTCATTAAAAAATTATGACATGGAAAAAGGCAGATAATGAACAATGAATAGCAAAATAACCAGACGGTCTTTAACTTTCGAACAAAATACGTCGTAAATTTATTTTTTTATTTCAATATATTTATTTAATTCATTTTTATAAGCGAGTAATTATTTCAAATCCTAGATCTTAAAATTGGTATCGTTTAAAATTACTCGGTTTGACAAGAACCCAGTTAAATTTTGTAGTGTTGGGGTTGAAATCATACCCCCCCCCCCCTCCCCTAGCACCGGCTAAGGGCTGTAACAAGGGCCTGCACTAGGTGATAGAATAAAAAGTAGTGTGTGTTGGTGGTGTGTTGAGACATAACTCGTTCGAGTTCAAAGCCCAAAATTACATACATACCTACAACAATTTTGTTTCAATTTCATAGATGTCACTACGAGGTTACAAACGTGCAAAATACAATCTAATTTAGAATTTAATTATTTACTACTTTTATTTGAAACATTTTTGTCTAAAATAAATTGAGTTTTTGCGCAAGAAAAAACTGATTTACCATATTAAACGCCTAGGGCTCGCTTTTTAATTAACACGATAGTAAATCAGGGAAATTTTAGTAGTCATGTTCCAACGAAGATATAACAGATTGATCAATTATTATAAATTTATGTAGTTATTTACCTGTGAAAACAATAGTGTTCTTCGGATCAGACCCCCATAGTTCGACAAAATGTACAGCATCTCCAAATCGTAAACTTGGATGACCACAAAAAACAATACAAGGCTAAAAAAACAATCAAAATCATACATCACTAATAAATAATATAAAGTATTCATACTTCTCGGAAGTCAGTGCTAAATCCTTCTGAAAATATATGTTTAAAATGTTTCAACCTCGTTGTTTTAACCAACGATGCATGCGGAAATGGTTCATCAGGAATATAAACTTTATTTTGTTTGGCTGTCGATAACCATTCAGCTAAAATATTAGAATACGCGAGAGAAGTGTCCGCAACAGGTGAAATAAAGAACATAGGGACTCGAGAAAATCCAGGGCTATTTAAACTTGTGGATAAACATTCAAATAGATCGTAAACTACTCCTGAAGGGTAGCAAGGGATGAGAACATTCCCGCCAGCCCTTAAAGTCATCCCTGAGAAAAATTAAATTAATTTTGAAACAAATTAACGTATGTAACATAAGTTTTGAGAAAAAGTTTAGACCTCTTCATCAAATAGAAAGATTTTTCTATTGAAACATTGACATAAGGGGTTGTTCCTCTAAACTAAGAAGGTAAGAAATATAATTTTACAACACTGATCTACTTCCCATATCGTCAGAAACATTCTTGTCTGTAACTGTTGTTCTTTTGATATTACCTGCCATTAATGTATACTTTTATGCTAAGAATTGCCCAAAAGTATTCAATCAATCGCGCCTGAGAAACATAATCTCTCTCTCTTTCTCTCTATTTTCTATAAAATGTTGGCACTGCAGCATCTGGAGATTCGTTCAAGGTAGAGTTGTGTCATTCGCTAACGATTCGTTCAATATGAACGAATCATACCGGTGAATCAAATGAATTGAATTAGTATTTTTAAAAAGAATTCATCAGTTAGTCAGTAGTGAATGAATGAAAAAACTTCAGCTTCAGGTAACGAAATGCTCTATACGAGCAAACTATTTAATGAACGAACCACTGTCGCGCGGTCACAAGTGTCGTTTTAAAAGTGATTCGGTGAACGAATCTTTCTGAATGAATCACTTTATTGAACTGAATCAAAAGATTCGAATCAGTAAAAAGATTCGGTTTGCCTAGCACTAGTTTAAGCTTGGCGGGCTGGGTAGCAGTCTACTTGGTTTAATTATTTCATTTCTTTTTCGAAATTTTAAATTATTTCTTACCAAAGTTCTGCTAACAATCATCTTAAAATTCTAAATTGTCGAGTTAATTTGCGCGATGATGTTTTGACTTTGGCTTGAGCACTTTGAATGACTCTGCTGATTCGATTTGGGGGCAAAAGTTCGGGTAAATTGGTAAATTAATACATGCTACACTTTTTTCACATTCCCGTATAATTCGGTAAAAAGTCGTCAGTCCAATATTTTGATCCCAAAAAACCTTAATAATTTCACGTTTCGGCTATTTGTTAAACTAATCTATAGATGGATTTGCGTATTTCTAGTTTGTATAACATCTTTCGAATTTTTTTCTGGCAATGTTAACATAGTGTATTAAAAATAACTCTTATGTATATAGACATTTAGTAATAAAATTTGGAGCGTAAAATTTTTCTCAAACTTACGTTACGTTACAAATAACAAAAACTTACCGACAACCATGCACAGCATGCCCAGCATTGAATCAGGATTTGAAATTGGAGTTTGAGTCAAACCAGTCATTATTAAAATATCTGCATTTCGTAATGCAGCTTGGTCCATTGGTCTAGGATGTGTTGTTAAAGTGGAAGATCCACTTACGTACGCAATTTTTTCATGATTTGAACTAATTATCCAGTTACTAGAACCTAAACAGAACCCTGAACTCACTGGAATAACTTGAAGGGCGCCATAAATGTCCTAAAAATAATTTAAATTTTTATTTATTTTGTATAGGGTGCGCAGCCGAGTGCCTGAGTAAAAACCTATAGTTCTGCCGACCCAGATTTGAATTAGATTTATTTTTTTTCTGGAAGAAAGGGATGAACTAAAAATTTTAGTGCAAACGCGACATAAATTTTACGTAATAAGCGAGATATAAGTTTTTAAAGTACAGAATCTGGCATGTCACGTAGCTTATCCTTACCAGTGATTGATAAACTGTTAGTTCGAAATTATAGAACATTGAAAATTGAAACAGTGTGACTATTGTATGACATTATTGTGACAAACTATGGCGGCAGGTGTCGCTAGTGTTTGTCCATTGAGGGTTTCACGTTGGGGAAACACAAAACGCACAAGTCTCGCTTTTAAAATCTGGCAACCAATCAAATTGCTTAGGACGTCATACTTATTAATCGACTTCAATGACATACCTCCAGAAACGTTGAACAAATGTTTTGAAAATTGGTTCCTTCGAATGCAAAAAAGTATTGACTGTATAATAAGAATAATAACTATAATATTTTCAGATTGAAATACCGTGTTTTACTATTTGGATTGAAATAGAGAACAACCCTCGTATATTTATTTATTTTCCTTTTTGAACAGTGTTACCTTGCAATCTTAATATAAGTAAACGATGTTTTATAATGTATTCAACTCAAATATTACTTACTATTTTTTCGTTATAGCCCACCATTTGTATTCTGGCTAGACTTGCATTTACGTGGGCCATATTATAAATCCTTTTCCATGATCTAGGCTTAAAACAATCTGCTAATCTTGGAGGTAATTTATGTAACATATTTTTCCAATGAGATGCTAGTGTAGCTTTTGGACATTCTTCTATATATTGAACTAATTCTTCCAAAAATAATCTAAAATAATTTTTATTTAATAAATTCTAACTTCCAATGTAATAAATAGCTTTCTATACCTTCCTATTTGTAAAGTGGGTTCGGTCGCATAAACTTTTCCCTTAAATCCAGTGCCTTCTGTGATAAACGGCAAAGCCATCATACATAAATAATTCGAGATTAATATCACATCAACTTGTGAAAAATCTACAAGTTTGTCTAAAGGTGGACAGAATTCTGGTGGGGAATCAACGAAAATCTGATCACAACATTCTTTCAGTTCCTGAAAACATAAAATCCAGTATTTTTTAAACATAACCTAAAATTTATTTTGAACAAACCCCTTCTAATTCTGGATCAGCCCCGTCTTGAGGCATCCAGTTTGCAAGATTTAATAATCTTGATGAAGGTACAAATGATAAAGGGAGGAAATTTAATACTGTTTGTACGGATAAACCACAGTCCAACATCATTGTTACTTCATTAAATGTTAGAATTAAACATGGTTTATTTGGATCGTTACTTAGTGAATACTAAAATATAATGAGTTAATATTGCATTGGACTAAATAATATTACTATTTTGTACCAGTTTCATGATTAAATCACCGGTGTGACAGTAAACAAATAGTTAGGTTAAGTTGAACTGTCATTCATTCCAGTGGCGTACTCACTGCAGATTTCTAAAGGAGGTACATTAATATTGCAAAAATTAAATATGAATTTCTTTTACTTTTCATATTTTTTTATGACTTTTTACAAAGTAAATTATGGATAATATAATAGTATATTGTTCAACGAGCGTATTATGATGGCTATTATTCACGAGGATGATTTTAGAACACGAGCCGTAGGCGAGTGTGGTAATTCATCCGAGTGAATAATAGCCATTATACGCGAGTAGAATACGATATTTTATCTACACCTGCAATTGAAATCATATTATACCGGGTGACACTGAAAAATGGTCCACTCTAAATAACTTATTTATAATTATCTTTAATTTAATTTTAACTTTCTTAGATATTTCAGGTAGTAAGGAAAGTGAGGTTATATCAGCTGGTTCCACAATTTCCGGAGGTGTACACAATAAGTTTTCACTTTCGTTATTATTTTCCATTTTTCTTCGGTTTAAAATTGTTTTTTCGCGCTTCCGTCAAGTTTTAAGCATCAAAATCGTTCAGGAACTGTCAGAAGATTACTGCAAACTGAAATGAAATTAGTCACTCACTGTCGTAAAAATATTATAAAAAATCTATAGTTGAGTATTTTTAATACAAGAAAATAGAATATTTATAGGTTTTGAACCTAATTGTAAGTAATTATAATGAAATTTGCAGTGAAAAATCCAAATAACATTATTTTGATTTTTCAGGTTATGATATAGGAATGAAATGCCGTGAAACGTACAAAGGAATGAATTATGTTGACTTAAATAATGTGCACAATGTAATATATTTATAAAATTCATTGATTTGAAATTAAAATATTCTGATGTTATCAACACAGAAAATTTCCCTAGAATTTAGAATTTGAGTAATAAATAATAATAAACAGAAAAGTCGGCACATAAAATCTTGTCTATCATATGTCCAGAAACGATTTTGCGAACATTTGCTTGCGCATAACCGCTAAATGAAGTTGATTGTGAACCCTCAACAATAAATTCGACAGTTCCGTGTCTTATGTAACCTCGCCCCGTGGATTATGAGTCATAATCCACGGGGCGTGGATAATGAACGGTATTATGTATCCATGGTTACGTACATAATCAATATATTATTAAACAGGTGTAGATAAAAATATATTATATAATTTGTTGTTATTGTTAATACAACTATGTGAAAATTATAGTTTCTTCACGAAAGATAACTATTCGAGGTCATTTGTTCGAAGAAAGAATACACAGTAAAGAACAGAATTGACGTCACACGCAAAAGAGAGCTGCGAGAGAGATAAAAGATCTTGCGCCCAAACAAATCCTCGCTCGTTGTCTTACGTCCCTCTCCGTAGTACTGTACTTGCCATTCTGTTTGCGTCTGTCATTCTCTATTCTGATTTGCTAGGTACGTTGTTTTCTTAAAAATGAGTATAAAGCGAGAAGAGGTCCCTGGGGCAACTTTTTGTTTAATAATATTGAAGTACATTCGATAATACACCTAAAACGATCGCTGAGGTGTAGAGGTGACAGTTCTTTATTTGAAAGTCGTAGCCATAGCAACCATTAGTTCTATGCTTTGCCGCTAGATGGGCTCGTGCAAATGGCTATAGACCTTTTCAATTTAAAGAGATAGAAGATATGCGCAATGGGGATCTGCGCATATTAAGAACAACTGAGGTCCATGGCGTTTGTTTCTAAAAAAATTAGACGTAAAATGTGAGAAAAGTCTCAGACAAGTTTAAAAAACTTATCGAAAGAGGTTTCAAAAACTTTTATTGAAGCTAAAATGTCTAATGATGCAAATTTTCACAAAGAATACAGTTATTTTAATGACTGCAATATTTTTGACGTTTCGTTTGACAACCCAACTGGCAGTTGTTAGCACCATTTTACTTACTATTTGTAGCGATAGAAAGAGATAGCCGTAAAATTAAAAAGGTCTATTGTGTAAGTGTCTATTTATGTTGTGAGACAGATTTATTCCATGGTTTATGTCTTTACAGAAACACAGGCGAAGAACATAAATCTTTGAGAAAACCATTATTTAAAATTAAACAAAAATTTTAAATAAATTACTTATTTTTTTCAGTTAAAATGTATCCATAAATATTTTATGTTCGACGCCTATGCATACGAAATGTAGTGAAGTAATATTGTTGATAACGGAAATGACCGATAGAGGCAGCACCGATTTTAGAAAATGGCCGGCGAAAAAGTAATTTTCAAATTTTGTATAGTGTTAGACAGGGATATAAGCAAATAAAGTTCATATATTTTTAAGTGTAAATTGATTTGAAGTGCAGTATTGTTTAATGGACAGTATGACCACCGTAAACACAACAGTTTGATTACTTTTCTGGCAACTTCATAATTTTGCAACCAGGCGGCGACGGGTTCATTTTCTTCGCCATTAAATGACCATGAATGCCATCTTTCGTGAACCAAACTACACTATTATTCACGAAAGATGACTATTCAAGGTCATTCTTTCGAAGAGAGAATACACATCACTTTACAGCAGTAGCTTAGCAACATTTTGTATTAGAAAGAGAAAGATTATTTGACCTATGGCTATTATAATTTATGTGGTGTGACAGATATTCGTAAATAGTGGCATTACTTTTTAACACACTATAAATAATAATGACGGATGTCGTAGAATTACACATACCTAATTATCTATTACACTGCCCTCTGTGCTAATATTTACCCAGTGGCGTTGACGTTTAAATCAAATTAGTATTCCTTGGTTTATAAGTTAAGTCTATATTTTTGTATTTTGCAAAAACAAGTGAAAAACATAAATCTTTCAGAAAGACATTATTTAGAAAAAAACATTATTTTTGAATAAATTACTCTAATTTTTTCTGTTAAAACGTGTCCATAAATATTTCATGTTTCACGCCTATGCATACAAAATGCAATGAAGTTATCTGCAAGTAATATTATATCAGACGGCTCACAAATGACCTTGAATAATCATCTTTCGTGAATAATAGTTTATGTGTATTTTTTGAACGACCTCTACAGAAAATTGCACTTTTCCCATGCTTTACAAAGCCCGAAAGTTGTTCATTTCCCACGATCGTGGAATAAAATGTGAGAATATATTTCTCACACAAGTTACCAACTGTAATATATTGTTAATATTTATATAGGTATTTTTGACTTATAAATTACAAACTATTTGGTAATTACTTGTCCATGTAGATATATATTTCCATTTATAGTAAAAGTAATTAGTATATTTATTTTAAAGTTCAATTAATTATTGAGAAAAAATTGTTCTTTATTAAAAATAGATTATTTATACATATCTTACCAACGAGTGTGGTCGTAGAAAAAGTGTAGTGTGCTACTTGTACAGAAACTCCTATTTCCCAATAATTCCAGCCCTCGATTTCGTCTCGTGCTGAAACAATAGGTGCTTTTCCGCACTTGTTGCTCAATATACTATTAAAAGTTTGCAGACAAAATTTTGGAAACATTTAACAATTTGTATCATTCCCCGAATTTGCGCCGAACTGTCGTGAGTCACGACAAAGAATGTAACAAAGAACAACAACAAAGTTCGGGTTTCTCGTTTAAATTTTGTTTGTATTTTCTTCATTGCCACTGTGAAGGATTACTGGTCGTAGGGAATTCACCGAAGAAGTTAATTTATTTACATTTTTGAAATTTTTCCGATGCTATTGACATTCAAGTGCAATATTTGTAGAATAGCAATAGTTTTCAAATTTGTTGATAAAAATTTAATTAGAATTTCATCATTAATCAGTTTAATAGCAATAAAGTACATGAAAATTATTTCAGAAGAATAATCTTGATGATATAATTAAGTTAATTACTATAATTTTGTTATTTTTATTGGAAAGGCATTTATTTTATCTCCTTTGTTTGGATGAATATCTGACCGACTACCGGTTTTACTTGTTTCTGTCAGGTGAACGTTTTTGTGCACAAATGACACATAAAAAACATCAATAACAGTAAAATGTAAAATAGAAATATATTTATTTGGCATTTACTTCCAGGTTTGCTATAATGAAATGTCATTGATGCGAATTAACATTTTGTTTCATATCCGGCATTCGAAGTTTTATTTCGCAGATTAGTTTCAAGTATATAACGGATATATTTTTTGCGAACTTTCAGCTATACAGGGTGTTAATTATAAAGTGGGCCGTAGGCGTTTGACATGAGAAATCAGTTTTACTTTGTGCAAAAGTTCCCATTTAATTTTAGAAAAAAATGTTTCAAATATAAGTTGTAATAATTATATGGGGTACTAGACCATAGTCAGATTTTAAATACCTTAGATAAGAATGCGAAAATATACGTAAATTAAAGACTATTAGTGAAAGAACTTGGTTTAAATATTAATTAGTTCGCAAACAAGCGATTGATATCTATACACAATTAGGATGACGTATCATCTCCTAAGCAATTTCATTGGTTGCCTGATTTTAAAAGCGCAAGCTCGCGCGTCTTGTTCGCCCGCCTACCGTGAAACCATCAATCACCATCAATTGAAATTAACAAAGTAACGTATATTTTAAAAATAATCAAAAATATGCACATCGCATTGAAATATACAAAAAAATGCAAGAATTATTATTAGAATTTTATTAAAATTTATAAAAATAACCTAACATTTAGAAAATATGCACATCACAATGAAATATGCAAAAAATGCAAAAATTAGGTGAAATATGCAAAAATATGCATTTTGCATATAATCCGAGCTTTAATTATTATTTATTGTTCAAATAACGTCCAAAATATTTTAGATAAATTTGAGGAGGATAATGGGAATTTGGACAGGAGCGAAAAAAAAAATTACATTCGAATGTCGCTAACGTTTCGGTTTATTTAAAACCACCCTCAGAAGATTCGTTGAGACAATCCAGTTAAAAAATTCCAGAAGAAATCATAAATTTCAAAGTGAGTGACTCATTTGAATGAATTATTTTAAATATTTAAAGTTGAATAATACATTTTAAAAATGTTGAATTGGAATAATATTTTTATTATTAGAAAATTTTGTTCGTAACAAACTTTAATATACAATATTTTTCTACAATTTAGCATATAGATCAAACTCATCAACACAACTAAAATATTTGAGTGCAGTCAAACGTCCTCCAGTTCAGTTCCAGCTGTCTTATTTGTAATTTACCAAGATTTGTTGTTTTTGCTCAGTAGTTTTCCCGACGTATATTGAATGAATGATTCTGTTAAAAGTTTTCAATATATGTTGTAATTTTTCCGGGCTTCTGACAGTAAATGAATTTGTTAACATTTCATGTTATTGTTCCAAAAAATGCAACATAACTCTTTGCTGTTTAGGCCTTGTTATAGATCATTTCATTACTCCTATAAAACAAATATGTCAAAGGAACCATATCGTACTAAAAGGTTAAGTTACATATTTATATTTGTCATTATTACACAAATAAAAATAAATAGTAAAGATACTGTAGAAGGTATTTCTACTTTTACACCTTAGTTTCCATTTTAATAATGTAAAACTGGTGCTATCACAATACAAACTTATAGCAAACTTACATATTCAGAATAGCAACATCTCGTATATTGTTGCTACCTTAATTCACGTTAGCAATCATCGGCGATGATTAGTGATTGTACAGAGTACTATTTTTGACAATTCTATCACTTAGCGACGATAGCAAGCGATAGCTATCGTACAGAGTCCCACTACTGATTTTCCATGTTAAACACCTATTGCTCGCTTTTTAATTAACACCCTGTATAATGCATTCACACGTATATTTATCAATATCGATTAAATTGCCAGATATATTTTCATTCCTAAAATAATTAAAAATATTAATCTATTTCAACGTTAGAAAATCTAGTAACTGTTAAATATGAATTCTTAATAAATAAAGAAATCTGATGTGGCCAACACAATACCTCCCGCCATTTATTTTTTATTAATTTAATTATACATACCTACATATTTATTTATGCTGGAAACTATATTAAGTTCCTATCCATATAAACATTGTTGTATTTTCTTTTTAAAACGTTACTGTTATTAATTTAAAATGGTTAGTGTTTTGACAGTGCATTTATCTGTCAATTACATACATTTGAGATACTGTGTAACCAAGGCTCCGGAATTTAAATTATAGATAATTTTATAAATTTATCCATAAAACATAAAGAAAATATCTGATGTGGCACAACACAGTACCTCCCGTCAATTAATATTTATTAATTCAAATTTATCCATAAAATATATAGAAAAAGTATTAATGCAAACCTATAGAAAATTTAATAATCTTTAATTTTTATAATAACATTATTCTCAAAAAATAACATTTAAAGGTATTTTTCGGAGAAAAACTATTTTAAACTTAGAAGTAAAGTGTCATTTCCGATCATCTGATTTACACCAAAATCTAATGGCTTCTTTCCATATTAGAATAAGTTAGAAAAGGTTTCAAAACACTCACACACAAACACACACACACACACACACACACACACACACACACACACACACACACACACACGCGCACGCACGCACACACACATGCAGACATCATCGTGAAAATGTTCAAATGGATTCCAGGGACCTTAAAACGTGGTTATTTACCAAAATCTCGATATGCGATTTTTAGCACGATCCCTATATCTCCCTTATCAAGTGTAGCGTGAGATAAAAATTATAATAATTATTGAAATATTATTTAAAATTTTTCCAAATCCATAAACCAAACGGAATATTTTTAAATATTAATTTTAAAATTTGATTCTAAATTATTATTCAAAGTCTATTAATTTTTTATAACTGTTTCTGTTTACTTGTTTACTATTTATAATTTGTTTACAGGAAATTACAAACAACTTTTCTTAAAAGGAATTTATTTTGGTGAAATGTATTTATCATTTTTTCCGGGCTTATATAAACTTTCAAAATTATTTGATTACACAAGTATTAAAATTGTTACATCTATGTAAAAGATTTTTATTAGTAAAGGTGCCTATAGATTTACAGTATTATCGATCGCCTGAGGAAATATTGAATAAATTTTGCTACTCAAAAATGTTTTGCACATGTGCAGTATTGATCTAATATTGTACAATATTTTGATAATGAAATAAGGGCAAGAAACATTAGTAATAGAAATATGTGTGAATTTTAAAAATTGACTGTGAATAATAAATAATTAACTGAAATATTGCACAGTTTATTGAATCGAATAAAGTTGGGCATTTATACATATAATTGCATATTAATATTGAACGTGAAGTGACGAGTATAATTTGTTATATTTGGCTTAATACAACAAGAACACCCAATGACATTTTTATTATTCAAAATGAGATTGATCGAGTAATCGGTCAAAAACACCCTATATTTTTATATACAACAACAACCAAATTCTAAAAAGGAACTTATAGGAATCGATATTCCTTGAACCATAGAACCAATCACGTAATAAAATACAAGAAAAAATTGTTATTACAAAAATAATTAATATTTAAAGTTAAAATAACAGAATGAGTGAACTTTAATGTGCAGAATGTTAAGTTTACGTATTCTCAGTATTATTAACAGTATCTTGTTGATTTTATTTTAAAAGAATCATTCCCAAAATTACGAAACGTTGACATTCGTTCTTCTTATAATTAAGCCACCGATATAATCTTGTAGGTTTAAAAACATGAGGTGTTCCTTTTAAAAAACTTGAGTATTTTGAATTTATTGAGCTTTAACTTGGATACTAGACGTAGTAATTACATTTTTCAAAAATTTTCGATTATAAGTTTATAGTAGTAAACAAAAGCTTTCTTTATAAAATTGTTTTTACAGATTAAAGAAATTCGATTCAATGGGGACTTATGATTTTAGAATTTTACTTTTGCCATTTATTGTCTTTTAGACAATGACGACAAGCTCGAAGAAAGAGACAGCAAAGCACTACCATGACCTCTTAGATAAAATCTAGAACAGTATTTAAATGTGTTGGATAATTTTGTGTTTCGGTATTATTATTTTTTTAGAATTTATCGTCAGCTAGCAAATCATTATTATAACAAAACGGATTACTCATACATACGTCAAACAGCACCGCAAAATTAAATAGCAAATATCAAATCAGATTAGAACAATACGTTGAGAAGACAAGAGAGGCCATGGTAATACAAAACTTTCTCCTTCTTCTAGTCTGCCGTCTTCTTCTGAGGACATGTAGTACTGGAGGGGAAAATGTGTATAGTTTGACGTCAATTTCATAAGTCCCCATTCAAGAGTTTAGTAATAAAGAAATAACCGCTTTTAGAGAAAAAATCAAAAAAGTTAAATTACGGCGGAAGTGGTTGATTATTAGTAAAATAAATTTATTGTTTTATAATGTAAAATTTCCTGCTAAATTCAATGATAAAATCAAAAATATAGCATTCCATTTAAAATAAGAACGGTAAACCGAAACTGCCATCGTTTTGAAAATATTTTAATTAAAACGGGCACGTGGGAAGGAAAATCCCGAAATACCAAATTTTGTAAAATAATATATTGAATAGTTTTTGAAATAGAGACGGCGTCAGCTCGTCGTGAGACATTCTGTATACATATTTCAAAATCAATTTATCAACGCGTTGCCGAGAAAATAAATGAATTAGAAATGTTGACATTGGTTATTGTTACATTAAGCCACCGATATATTCCTGAGACTAGAATTAATTTTAAGTATATGCTGCCGAAACGTCCGTTTGTAATAAATACACAGAACTTGGACTAAAAAAAATATTGTTTTATTGAGAACTAGGAGTTCTGAAAGATTTCTTATTAATGTATTTAAATAGTTTTTTACTTCCTTGTATATAGTAAAGGAAGTATTGTAATATTCATTTTACCATCCCTGAATCCATTTTGACTAATTTCGTCGTGACGTCTGTACGTACGTATCTCCCATAACTCAAAAACAGTAAGCCGTAGAAAGTTGAAATTTTGTATTTTTGGGACTGCTATAACATCTTGTTATGCACCTCCTTTTATGGTCATTACATAATTACCAGAAGTGGTACTTTACTTGAAGCTTATAATAGATTTTAATGAAAAACTATTTTAATATATAATCCAAAACTTTTTAAAATTGGTATATAAGACTTTTATATCAATGGGAATAACATAATTTTGGTTAAAACAGGCTAACCGGAAGTGATATATTACCTGAAGTTGTTAACAGTTTTTCGTGAATAAAATAGTTTTATTTTTATTTTCGAAATAAATGCTTGAAATAAAAGTTTAAATTCTGCGTCTAGCACATCAAGTATTATTAAATTAGTTCTTTGAATAAGCGACATACGTAAAATTATATACTTTTTGGTTTTTGTAATAAAGCTTGCTATGGATTAGGACAAAAGAAAATTAATGTTAATGACAAATTACGTCAAATATGTGCAATTTTATGATTGGGTCTATAATTAATGTTGGTCTTGCGTACGCAAAGAAGTCGTGTGGTGTCCACATCAGATATTTTTGTTAAACAAATTAAACCAAATTAAGGTGGTCCACCCGCTTTAATTTCATTTTAGTTTTAATTTATTATATAAATATTAAATAACTAAAATTATTGTGAATTTTTATTAATGCATATTACGGACATTTATACATAGCAAGATGTTTTCTAAAATATTTTATTGTTAATGTAAAATGAAACGAATTTGTCGTAAGATTGTGAGGTTTTATTAAATACAATGTCTAGTAAAGAATTACAGTAATAATTTACAATAAAAAACGATGATATCCAATTTAATAAATAATATAAAATTAATATATCAATTTATGTTACTGTTACACCGTTACATTTTTAATCTGTTACTAAAATTTGAATTTAAAATTACATTATAATGTTGAAAATCTTCATTTTAAATAAAGAGTAAAGATTTATTTAATTATTATTACAAATTCTATTAGATAAGTCATGATAAATGAATTTTTAATAAGTGAACCAACGACCAACGGATTTGGAACGGGGTTCTTATTATTAATGACATAATATAATGTCACTGGTATAAAAAAAATTCAGGCCAAAAGGAGATATATTAAGGGTTTTGGAAAATATACGAGTGACAAAGTAAAATAAGAGTATCGTCTTTAAATTCTTGCTTTTACAATAAATTATCGAAATTGGCAAAAGAAATTTTTTAAATCTGATTTCTTACAAGCCGACAAATTTTAAATTTAATATCATGAAATACAGTTGGACCTCTTTAATCCGAACTAATAATTGCACAGGTTGATCCGGATTATCGATATGTTCGGATTATCGAATAAATTACAGAAAATATTCATTTTCTTAATTCTCTAAGAATTTACACATTCTCACAATAAAAAATGTTTTATCTTCAAATGTGAAATTTAAAAAACAACTGTACTTCCCACATATGAATTACAAAATAAAATACATATAGGCGTATTACATAAATCTATATTAAAGTCAATAGTAAATCTAAGAAACTGTGAAAAATTCGGTTATTTTGCTTTGTTTAATGTTCGCTTCTTCTGCCTTTTTGGCTCGTTTTTTCATTTCCGATAGAATTAGAATGGGTGTTCCGATTCACCATTTTCTGCAGCCCACTTAAAACACGTTTCAAAATTTCTGACTGTCTTTTGTGTGCTTTATACGTCCTGGTATCACTTCTAGTTCTACGTTGGAGCTTGATTCATTCTGAATGTTTCAAAATATCCATATCATTTGTGGATTCTTTTGATTCTTCATGCCCGATAGCCCGTTCAAGAGCTTCTTGTCGTGTGACATCTTCAGAAATTTGGTTTATTAGCGCAGTAACCTCGTTTATTTGTGTTTCTATACCCTCCAAGTCCATTCTGTCCCTCCACTGTAATCCAGTCATCACCAAGAAGTGGTGTAAGAAGCTTAGTCCAGGACTTTTGGATAAGTTTCGGCTTCACATCTTCCAATCCTCTTGATAATCCAATAACAACATCTTTCAAATTAACTTTCTTCAGTTCTGCAGAAATACCTGCACCTTCGTAAGCAACAGCGTTTTGTAAAAGCCTCTTGCGGTAATTTAACTTGCTCGCTTGAATCACCTTTTGGTCCATCGGTTGCTTTAAGGGAGTTACATTACAATTTTTTTTTTTATCTTCAGAACATAAGTTTTCAGGATGTCCTGGAGCATTGTCTAAAATCAAAAGTGCCTTGGCTTCTAAATTCAGCTGTTGTATTTTTTTCGCACTGCTGGAACAAATTCTGTGCAAAACCAGTCCTTGAAAATTTCTCTGGTAACCCAGGGTCTTTTCTGTCCTTGGTACCCCACCGGCAGCGGTTCATTTCCAAAAGCTCGTGGCTTTTGAGATTTGCCCACTACAAACAATCTCATTTTAAAGCTTAATTTACATTAGCGGTACAATGACGGTACAGATACTTCTTGCTTCAATGTATTTTAATGGATCCATTTACATCTACATTCACGGTACAATGACGGTACGATGACGACCCTTTGATATTTACTAATTTACATACCGTCACCGTACCGTTATTGTACCGTCATTGTACCGCTAATGTAAATCAAGCGTAAGTGTGCCGGAGGCATTACAGCAGGGCATAAATGTAACTCGCTCCTTGGTCATTTTTCTACCTGGAGCTGATGTTTCATCTTGTTGAGCAAGTGTTTTTTGAGGAAGTAATTTCCAGAAAAGTCCGCTTTCGTCGGCATTGTAAATTTGATCTGGACACAACTGCATTTCTGCTATTTTATTTCGAAGCGCGTTTTTAAATGGCTCAACAGCAGCCTCATCGCTATTATTTTTCTCCTGTAATTGATAGTTGTCGAATTCCTTATCTGTTTTTGAACTTATCGAGTCATCCGGAGCTATAGCTTTGCAATTGTCATCGTTGTGAGTCTGACCTTAAAAGATTAGTGCTTTTTCACACAAAATTTCTCCCGATATAGGCACACCTAAAATAATTCAACCAGGTAAATCGTTTTAGCAAATTCGGGATATGCACTTATTTTCAACGTTTTTCGTTTATTGGTCAAAGAACTGGCTGTGGTGCCATAGGATAGTATACTCGTCTTGTTTTTTTTTATGTCGCAAATCGTTGATTTTCCCACATTGTATTTTTTCGATAAACTGTGGTACCCGCCTCTAAACTCTTAATAATCTCGATCTTTTCTTTAATCGATAAAGTAACGTGTTTTGTTTTGGAAGTCATCTTAGCTTTAAATTGCAGTACAAACTTAACTCAGTAACAGACAAATGATCAATAAACAGTAAACAGAACAGTTCTTAGAGAATATGAAATCAGGGGATTCCCTCATTTAGGTAGCAGATACATGAATATACGGGATTCCCTCATTTAGGTAACAAAATACATGAATCTACGGGATTCCCTCATTTAGGTAACATAATACATGAATCTACGGGATTGCCTCATTTAGGTAACAAAATACATGAATCTACGGGATTCCTTCATTTAGGTAACAGAGACCATAGAACCAAGTGATTTCCTCATTTAGGTAGCAGGAATCACTTTGCTGTTCGGATTAACGAGGTGTTGTTTGGATTATGGCTCCGAGTTGTCGCTGTTCGGATTACTGAAGGTTCGGGTTAGAGCATGTTCGGATTAAAGAGGTCATACTGTATATACAGGGTGAGTTTGGGAAGACGCCCCCCCCTTTAACTTTTTTATTATAAGTAATAAAAAAAATGGCTCATATAAAAGTTTTATTATTTTACATATACTATTTGATGGCAGATGTAGATATTTTTATAAAGTCAGGTTTACAAGATACGACTATCAACTTTTATTTTTCAAATGGCAACCTATAATTATTTTAATAAAATAGAAACCGCCTTTTTTTCTCTTTTCAACGATGTATTATTTTTTATTAATGTATATGAAAAATTTCGAGAAAAATGAGATAATTTAGAAATATTAGAAATAATTTTTAAACAAATATTATAAATAGCTATGTGAAAATAAACAAAACGTAACAATGTAAAACAATTAAATTAATGTCAAAAAAGTATACATTTGTTTGTTACTTAATTTAACTTATTAAATTTATATGGATACAATTCTTTAAAAGCATTAAATTATTTATGAGGAGTACTTGCATTTATTTGTTTTAATTATAAGTTATTTTTATCTCTTATTACACAACAATTTTTATCACAACAGAATACAAATTGAGTGAACTTACAAATCACAAATTTGGTGACGTTTTAATTACTATACAAGACGTGATTTGTATTATCCTTGGCACACGTATATCATTAAAATCCTTGGTAAAGACCCGACAGCATCTTGAGGAAATGAACTTCAAATAATTTCATTAGCTATGTTAATAGTGATAAGATATCAGATTGTAGGTCAAAAAAACCATGATTATACGTGAATTGAATCAGTGTCTTCACAATCAATTTCTATTTTGACATATGTTTCGTTTTCTTTTTATTATGAACTGCGACACGTATCTTTAAAAATAGTTTGATAGAAATGAAATAAACATTCACATCTCTTTTCCATTATACCTACAAAACGGAGATTTCAGTATAGACAACATTTATTTTTATCTGTTACCGACTAGAAAATAATTTGTTGCTATTCTCCGAACAATTTCTTTTCTGAAAACGTGCCTCTTTATAGAACTAGTTCCGAATATTTGTGCTTTGCTAACAAGACAATAAAATGTCCAGATTCTTTATATTTTTTGTTTCCAATTGTATTTTTACTGTTCCATTTCAACAATTATTCTACTTTTAATATTTTTTGATAACATATAAATTATTTTACTTGTTTCAATAGTATCAAGAATTGCATACTTCAATAAAAATATACTTTACTGGTTTTTCTAGAGCTGTAGTGGAGAGTGCTGAACTGCTCAACAGAAACAGAGCTACCTTTGTTACGATAAATAATTGATTTCAGTGAGATTCGAATAAGGGTTACCAAAACTATCGTTGACATAATCTAAAATAATTTGATCATTATGAATATAATTTCAATTTAAGTTTAACGTGACATCTAATCTATAACACTGTAACTAATAGCAGCTATAGCATTACAGACTTTAAATTATATACAAGCAGGTTTGTAAATATTTTCATAGTCTCTCAAAGAAAATTTATATAAATAATCAGTTTTCGTTAAATATTCTTAACGAAGTAGGTAAATAAATTTTAAAATTTTTACCTACGAAAAATGCAGCTTGTACATATTTAATACATACATACTGTAATGTTTTTTTATTATTTGGGTGAAGTGTAAATATTAGATTATTATTATTAATTAAAATATAAGTTTATTAAACTATAATAAAAGTTACTATTACTAATATTAAACAATTATTAAAAACTAATTAAGACTAAAACTATAATTAACTAGATAACACTAATACTAACACTATTTATTTCCACCATATTACAAATTATTTATTTCACTACGCGTTCCAATCTTAGACTGCCGGTCTGTTGCAGCCTCTTGTAGACTATTTACGCGATATTTATATCACTTATATTTATGTCACTGTATACTTATATCATGTTCAACTGTCCGCCTACCGACCTCCACAGCGTCTATATGCTCAACTGACTCAACAGCGTATGTATATTAAACTGCTCGGACAGAAGTCACACCTTTCACCTCACTGTCTGTCTATTTATGTAACTAACTTTCACCTTCCACAGCCTCAGTATCATCCACCATCCGTATGCCACAATTCATCAACATCAGTGCCGAGTATTCACTCCAACTCGCTGTTACTGTCCTTGTATACCTGGATTCACAATACTCGTCACGACTATCGAGTAATCACTTCTACAGCTATTCCAATATACCAGTAACATCAAGACTCGCCGTTACTGTCTTCGTGCACTATAGCTTCCCAATACTCGTCAACACTACGCATCCACAGTTATCCGAATATACCAGTAACTTCCCGAGTACCTACTCGACACCAACTGAATACGCTCACTACGATACTGCTGTGCTTAGCTCCGTTCCTTCTATACAGCCGCCATTATCTTCTAGAAAAGCTCTAGACTGTTCGACCGCATAATAACAAAGAACACAAAAGGTTCAGGCGACCGCAAGTAATTAAATACGTCGCGACCTGTTTGCCTACGTAGCCCGGCTGCTAGCGCGATTGCGTCATCGATGTAAATAGACACTCGCTCATTGCTGCGGGGTGGCTGCGACAGCGACTACGGGCGTTCCACGTTACAATACATACATACATACATAAAATCACGCATTTCTCACTTAGTGGGTTAGCACAAACCCGAAACAGTAATAATAATAATATCAACCACAAAAATAATCATTCTCTCGAACGATCTAAGGAAGTAGAGTTTTTTTTTAAGTTATGAATGCCGGGTGCATTCAATTTCGAGCTTCGGCTTGAAGCCCGGCCCAAGTCAGTTTTCGAGCCAGGCCGGCAATTTTTTGTCGCGTCAATCTTCGAGTCGGGGCGGCATTTTTTTTTTTTCGGGCCGTGTCGGTCCCAACCTCTTAGCCCTGCCCGGCCCGAATGCATCCATATTCACCTGTACCATGCCATAAATAGTTATTAGGTTATTGTACCTACACAGAGTGTTCATGAGCCAACATTGCTATCTCGAGAACTATAAGAGCTATAAAGACGGTTAAATGGGCAAACAATTTCTATTTCACGAGACAAAATTATAGAAAATAATTTTTTTTTTCAAACGTCGTAGAAATGGCACTTTTTGTGACTTGATTCACAAGGTAGAAATAAAATAAACAAATATCCATAGAAATGACATAGAATTAGCGAATAAAAAGAAAAGTAGTGCGTTTGAAAAAAAATTTAATGTGTCATTCGGAATAAAAGTGTCTGTGTGCCTCGAATGCAATTGTCCGACTCGCTTCTCTCGTCGTGCAAACTTCCATGCTCGCCACACAAAGTATCAATTTTACTCCTAATAACACAATATACTATTTTGTGACCAGTGGTGCTCAAAATACGAGTCCTAACTTTTTAATTTTAAATGAGAACATATATTTTTTTGCTCATTCGTTAGAGAATTTAATTCCGAATTCAGTGATACAATATTTCTATTCCCTTACATAACGATCTCTTTGAAAAAAATGTATATAACGTTTTATATTAATTTTATTAAAATATGGAAAAACGAATACGTGTTCATTTTTTACCTTCCGTCACCTTTAGGTAAGGAAGGTATTGTCTTTGGTCAAAAAATTCGATGATGAGTTTTTACTCGATAAGCACGTTTTAGGGTCCCTAGAATACGAATTTACTATTTTTACGATGATGTCTGTATGTGTGTGTGTGTGTGTGTGTGTGTGTGTGTGTGTGTGTGTGTGTGTGTGTGTGTGTGTGTGTGGATGTGTGTGTGTGTGTGTGTGTGTGTGTGTGTGTGTGTGTGTGTGTGTGTGTGTGTGTGTGTGTGTGTGTGTGTGTAACAAAATTTTCGTCTGCGATAACTCTAATACTACAGTTACAAAAATTATAATTTTTTCGTATACTTCTTCGTTACATCCATAGGAAGAGCTGATTAGATTTTGGTTACAATTGGTCAACCGGAAGTACCATCATTTGAAGATTTTAACAGTTTTTCTTGAAAAAACTATGTTAAATATAATTTTTTCACGTTTGATGTTATTATAAATATTAAAGAATATTTTATTCTCTATACGATTTGACTGCATTTTATACTTAATATTAAATGGATATAGAGTTAAAAAATTATAAAGAAATTAAATTTCATAAAGTAGCCATAGCTGTGAAAACAGCTACAATATTAAGAAAATTCTGATTGAAAGATGTCAGTATCAAGTGAAATTGACATAGTGTGTCTGTCTTATAATTTTACTGGAAATATAGGATCTTTTGCTTTCTGTATGGAATTTGTATAAAATACATACAACTGCTTTAAGGTAATGTACAAGAAATAATAATAATAAATCTTTTATTTCTGCAGATACATTACACTGTATATAGAAAACGTCACAAAATAATAATTTTCTGTATAAAATTTGCATAAAATACATGCAACTGCCGGAAGGTAATGTACAAGAAATAGAATATGTATTTAATTTAACAAGGAACTTTCCGTATGAAATTTGTACAAAATACATAGAACTGACGGAAGGTAATGTGCTGGCCACATCAGATTTTTTACATAGAATTAGAATGCTATGAAAGAAATACGGGAATATTTTGTCAGCGTTGACATTTATGATCAATTACAAGAACAAAACATTCACTTCTTTATTTTTCTAAAAAAAAATCGTTATTTATATTGTATCACTAAATTTATAATTAAATTCTCTAACGAATGAGCAACTAAAAAATATATGTTCTCATTTAAAATAAAAAAATTAGCTCCTGTATTTTGAGAACCACTGGTCGAATAAAATAATTTTTCTTTTCTTTAAATTTGTCTTGTGAACTAGAAATTGTTTGCCCATTTAACCGTCTTTGTAACTCTTATAGTTCTCGAGATAGCAATGGTGGCCCATTTAAAATGAACACCCTGTATAAATAAAATAATCAATTACATTATAAATATTTAATAACATAAATGACCTTAGTTGTCGCTCTACCTGTAAAAATATAAAAAAGAACAATTTTCTTAAAACTTTCCCATTCAAAATTTACAATATTTCCTTGTTTTGAATTCATTCATTTTATTATTCAATATGCAAGATAAATATACCAACACGTACTACTTACTAACAATTAACTCAACTCCATCCTTGAGTTGTGAATGATTCACATTAGGTAAAATCTCAAAAACCCCCTAGACAAAACAACGAAACGTCGATCCCGGAAACGTTTCTCGCACATCCGCACGTCAAAGTGGAGCCTTGAGCCGTCCGGTCACTTCAAACACCAATAAGTGCTTCGCAGCGAAAGAAAAGGCGATTTTTATGTACGGCAGATTTGTAGCGATGAAGTAAGAATTAACCGCGATTGGTCATTGCGGGTTGTTGTGGTAATATGTACCGTGGATATAAGACTTCTTGAACGACTTCAACTTCAGTTTCCAGATCAAGTAGGCAAGGCAGGCTAGTCAGTGGGATGTGTTTTTTTGTGTTGTGTCATTTTGTTTGATCTGGATTATTATTTACTTTATTGGAATTGATTTCTTCGTTAATAAACAGTAACTATTGTTTTATTATTCATTTATCCTGTTTTATTGTTCATATTTCTTTAAAAGTTTTCATATATATTTATTCATATTCCGAATTACTTTTGACCAATAAAAATAAAAAGTTTAGCCAAAGTTTGTTTTACTATTCAATTTGAAATTATATTATGTGCGATCAGAATTTCATATGCTTTACATGAGTACGTACATCTGTACTAAATATTAAGCGAAAATTTAAATAAATTGATTCTGTACTAGAACTAATAACATTTTTTTTTTTAAAAAAAAAAACAACATTAGACAAACATAGTTCTGATATGAACCTGCATTAAAAAAATCTTATGTGGCCAGCACATAACCTCTCGCCAGATATTTTACCTGGTTGTACGAATAAAACGAAAAATATTTTTAAATACAAATACATATATTCATGTCTCACTACAAAATAATTTTCACATATATTTGCAAAATCTATGGGATATTTTAATATAAATTATGCGCAATACATACATTTTCTTTGTATTCAATATCCTTAAATTTTCTTTTTCTTTATATTCGTCATTTTTTCGCAAATTCCTTTTACATTCTTTTTACGTATATTCTTTTACATTGTTGACTTTTTTTTTCATTTTCATAATCTTCATAATGATGTACAAATACTTTTGGCAGTGGCATACAAATATTTTTGACAGTGACATTTATGTGTCAATTACAAACATTTGAATTTCTTGCCTTGAAGTAGTTTAATCTGAGAATTTTTACATCAAATTATTTTATATGCATTTCTTTATCTCTAAATCTGTAGAAGATATAATAATGAATTTATATTTATCGAATAAAGGATTTAATGTTCTTTAATATAAGTATTTATATAAATTTTCGATAAATAATATTTAGGTGATTTTTTTCTTGTAACTACTACTTCCGGTTGTCCAATTGTTACCAAAACTTAATCAACTCTTCCCATTATTGTTAGATTGAGGAATCCATAGTTAAAAATGTCTTAAATCTTATAGTATTTGAGAAATCGTGGATTCAACATCCACACATTCACACAGACACACATATGGACATCATCGTAAAAATGTTATAATCGGATTCTAGGGACGTGTTTATTCACTAAAATCTGGAAATGCGATTTTTAGCATGAATTCAATACCTCTCTTAGCGAGAGGTAAAAAAAGTATTTTTGAAATCTGTTAGTATTTGACTTTGTTTTTAATGGGAAAACGAAGTATGCTACTGTATTTTGGTTTTCCTATTATAATCAAAGTGTAGACAATGTTATTAAAAGTAAGTAAAATAAATAAATAAATATATCATCAGGGCTTATTACCCATTGCTGGGTGTGCCAATCTGCTTTGTACACAGATATCGGTAATGATGAAATATTTGCTCCATGCAGGCGCTTACCAGGCGTCACCTCACGGGCACTCATTGCTGGCGTGGAGAGTGCACCACAAGGGTCAATTAAAAGTAAATAAGAAAAATATAGTTATGAAATACACTTAATGCCTACAGGGCTTGGAGTTATTTACAATCAAATTCAAAATACCTATCAGTCTGATTTTGAATGCACAGAACCTAAAATAAGGTCCTATACCATTTTTAAATTTCTGTAAGAAGAGGATGAAATAAGAATTTTAGTGCAAACGCGGCTTAAAAATTTTACGTAATAAGCGAGATATGAATTTTTAAAGTTAAGAATTTTTTGCGTGACGTAGCTGGTATTTCCAGTGGTCGACAAACTGTTAGTTCTACAGAGAACAGATTTTTTCATGTTTGCATAGCTGAAATATTTTTAAATAAAAACGTTATATTCGCGAAGAAATTATTACTAAGCATAAACTACATAAATAATAAGCATTTTTTCTTAATAAATTATAGAACATTGAAAGAGTTTGACAATATTATGACACAAAGTATGACGGCGGATGGCGCTAGTGTTTGTTTGATTTAATTATAAATATATTATTATTGTTAATATTACTAGATATTATAATTAAACAAATTCATGAAACATAAAATTGTAAATTTGACAGTTCATAATCTTTCAAAGGTGACCACAATAGACGCGAGAATCTCGTTTTTAAAATTAGGCGACCAATCAAATTCTTAGGACCTAACGCGTCATACCTAATTAGTAATCAACTTTAATCAATATTGAAACAAATTTTTATCACTAATACTCATTAATTTATGTATATTTCCGTCTTCTTATTTAAGATAGTACCCTATTCGTACTTGGACAAGTCGAAATGTCACCTAGTAATAATAATTATAATAGTTATGAGAAGGGTTGTTTCTTGGCTGAGTTGGTGATGAAAGTACAACAGTTTCTGGATATCAGGCACTTTATTATTCCAAACTCTACAGTTTCGACCCCACCTGGGTCTTCTTCAGGAGATGAAATTTATTTTAAGTGTGATGATGCATAATTATGTTGTAAAAAACATTTATAACCAACACTTACACAATTATTTCCATGTTGGTTATAAATGTTTTTTACAACATAATTATGCATCATCACACTTAAAATAAATTTCATCTCCTGAAGAAGACCCAGGTGGGATCGAAACTGTAGAGTTTGGAATAATAAAGTGGCTGATATCCAGAAACTGTTGTACTTTCATTTATAATAGATATGCTATTGTTTTCCGTCAATATCTAAAATTGGTATAAAGGGAAAGGGGATTCATTTATAGCCAAAGTATGCACATGCAGCTATAACTATATTTTTGTCTAAATGTTTCAAATATTGGTATCTGTTTTATTAAATTAACTTTTTAATATTTAAAGCATACAATAAATTAATATTTTTTAATATTTGTGTATCTATTAAGAATATTATTTTTTATTTTCTTAGATTTTATGAGAATTTAATTGTAAAATTAACCAGTAACCATGAAACTTAATAAAAATGAACAGAAAATACTAAATTAATTAGTTCAAACTAACCTAAATACCTCAATACATATACAGATTAATGCTATCATTCATTATTACTTAACACATATCACAGAAAGAGTGACACCTTACAAACTGAGTCGTTGAAACAATGTGAACTACTTTCTTTGGATAGAGTTCTTTCATTTCGATAATTTAATATTACCAACACAAGAGGGTGACCTACATGTCATGAATCCAGTATGACACGAGTATTGCATCGGAAAGTGACAAAATTCCAAAAGAGAAAGTTCCCTTGTCAATCAAAATCAATAATCATTCATCTCATTCACTTGTCTTTGTTGCAGAAATGATAACTTTCGCACCTTCTCAAAAACTTACGATTTTATTCATCATCTTGATGGCCGTAATAATGGTAGAAGGAAATGCAATAGGTAAGTTTAAAAGTGTTAAAATTGTACAAAAATAAAGAAAATGAATTTTTCAGATGTTTTTCCAAAGTTCGTTTATACTAAACTCTACGGTAAGGATTTCATTCAAATAAGCTTTAAAATAACAAAATTATGCAATTAATTTCATTAATTATTGGAACAAAAGATTAACCTTCTACTAATTTGAATAACAAATTAATGAATATTTTAAGTTTTTATGTTAGAATTTAAATTTATCAATAAATAATAAAAATAAATATATTATCACGGCTTTTTACCCATTGCTGGGTGTACCAATCTGCTTTGTACACAGATATCGGTAATGATGAAATATATGCATCGTGCGGGTGCTTACCAGGCGTCACCCCTCGGGCACTCATTGCTGGCGTGGAGAGTGCACCAATAAATCAAATATAATATGGAATGAATTACTCGTATATAATTTATTATATACTTCAACAAATAATCAAATATTTGGCTATAGTATTTACCTTCTTTATTTACTGATAATCTTATGAAATACTAACTATACATAGAGTATAGGCGGATAAGAGTACGCACATTTTCTTTTATAACCTGTAAAAAATTTATTTTGAAAAAAATACTTATCATTTATGTAAATATATATATATATTGTTTGTACATTTGGCAACAAAATTAAAATTATTCTAAGTGGATTCATTTATTCATATTTTTAATATTAATGAAAATAACAAGAGTACGCAACTATTAAGCCAAAGAGTACGCATATTATTCTGGTACACATTTGTTGCATTTAAATATTTTTTGGCCAGAATATGTGGTGCAAATTTCATACCACCAAAGTTTGCATAATTTGCACTGTATCCAGTCCATTTCTGGGGGATCCTTGTATTTTAAAGTAGCTTTATGTAAATCTAGTGATGATGAAATATGTCTTTTAAATTCACCTTTACTAATTCGATTTTTTTCCTGCATTAATTCAGGAGTAAATTTTAATTGTCGATTGTTTTTTCGTTTATAATTGCCCATCTATAGTGCAAAAAAATTAAAATGCAGGATAACAAATTAATATTTTATTTAAACTAAGGGTACGCATAACAGTATGCATGCGTACTCTTAGTTTTCTTTTCTGCGTACTCTTGGATTTTACATATATTTTATTAAATATTAATTTTACGTTATATACCTCTGCAATCGCTTCTGCATACTCTGAAACTACAATGATAAAACTAACCTCTCAATAAGTAAAATAATGAATATGTCAAGCTGAATTTGATCGAAATTACTGTATAAGTAACCCAAAATAACAATATAGAACACAAAATTTTTGTTTCTTGTCTACTTTATAATTGTCTTACCTTAGAAAGACGATTTTTTGTACTGAAGATGGACACATAAATACGTCTTGTTTTGACTGTTACACCAGCTGAATGATATTTTCTATTCCAAGATATTGATACTGCGTACTCTTAGAATGAGCGTACTCTTACCCGCCCTTACCCTAACTCTCAACTCTAAACTGTTTAGCTGTTTTGAAATGTAGTAAATGTTGAAACGTACATGGCCGAAGGGTAGTTCAGTAATTACGTCATATGCGGCGCGCTTCATTTAAACTACTGTCCTACCCGTAAACACATCTTTCAAAGTGAACCATTTTCTATCGGAGCAAATAGTAAGTAAAATGGCGCCAACAATTGCCAGTTGGGCCATCAAACGAAACGTCAAAAAGCTTTTGTAACTTTTTATAAGGTTTTTAAAGTTATCACAGACTTTTCTCACATTTTACGTCTATTTTTTTTAGAAACAAACGCCATGGATCATGGATCTCAGTTATTCTTACTAAGCTTAGATACTCATTGCGCATATCTTCTATCTCTTTAAATTGAAAAGGTCTATTGTATCTCATTTTATTTAAAATGGGGTTTCGTGGCCGCGTGCCTGAGTGTCAGGTCGCGAATCTGGGGAACCGGGTTCGATTCCGACCGACGCCAAATATTTCGAATTTTAATTGGTACAAAATTGACACCTGTGGTGCACTCTCCACGCCAGAAATGAGTGCCCGTAAGATGACGCCTGGTAAACGCCCGCACGGTATAAATATGTCATCATTATTACCGAAATCTGCGTATAAAGCAGATTTGCACACCCAGCAATGGGTAATACGCCGTGATATGATATATTTATTTATTTTATTTTATAAGTTTACTCAAATTCTTGCTCAAGTGTCTATAATTTGACTATAGATGTCAGCTCCATCGACTAGACCAATCGGCTTTACTACCTGGATCATATATTATCATAATTAAATGACGTCATCACATTTGAATGTCATTTTTAGAGAAATTTGACTTTATAGTTTACATTTGTGTATATTACAAAATATTATTTCTTTATATCATATTAACAAATTAACTAAACGGTTCCTGAATCTCACATCTCATAAATTTCTTAAAAACAATTAATTTCCTCCAATATTCATAATATCTGCCAATTTGCCTATCGTAACTGAATAATAGTTTGTTTTATTATATATTTGTCATTTTAATGCGTTCGAAATATCACTAAGCGCAGAAACTGTAATTTCTATGATCGTATTACTTGAAGATAGAACAAGTCAAAGTTACGTCGCTAATAAATATATGGTATCACGAAATACTGCGAATTAATCTTTTGTATACCATAACCATAATTAAAAACAATTCAAAATTTTACAAAATAATGGAGATAACACTCATTTAAAAAATGGCCCGTTGTCCGTGCCAGTAAGTATTTACTCCTGCTGAATTTATACATACATTATATAGCTATGGCGCCAGTGGCGTAACTAACGGGCCCGCATTGCGGGCGGGCCCCCGGCTCTAGAGAGACCCCAATTTACATGATTTATAATTTTCTTACTACTGCGAAATTTTGAATTTAATCCTTTTTTTGTGGCAGCATACAAATTTATTTAGTCCTTTATTTTTTTTTATGTCAATTTCCAAAAATAAGGGCCGGTTTATCAATGCAAGGATAAATAATTTAACTGGCAGATAACTTTTTAACTGCCAGTTAAAACATAGAAAGCGTTTATCAAACAAAAGTTAACGTAAACTGTCAGATAAAATTGGCCAAAATTTATCCGTTACTTCAACTGGTAGATAAATCTATTATCTGGCAGTTAAAATATAAGTAGAAAATTTTACCCTCAAAAATTAATAAATACAATAAACAATTAATTAATTAAAATGTCGTAAGTATATTTTACTGATATTTTGTATTAATTCTATTCAAATATTACAATTTTTATAACCTAAAGGTATAGTTGCAGAATTTTTTAAATCGATTCTATATCCCTTATGTAAAATGGTTTATTACCGTTGTATTACGTATTATAGTTTTAACTACGGCCATTATACAAGAAAAAGAGACCAGAGAGATATAGATTTCCAGAATTTCATATAAGGAAAGCGTCGAATTCAATGAAGATATAATCAACCAGTTGGATAGTTGGAAGTTGCTATTTCCCCGTTCTTAAGGACTAGATAATGGTTAAACATATTGATAAAATGAATAAAGATGTTACATACAAAAATAAAAACGTATTATAATCATACAAATCATTACAATAGTGAATAAAATTGTATAATGCAACATTCATATCAAATGAAACATACCGATTACAACAATAATAATATTTGTTGGTAGCAATAAATTAATATAGATTATAATATAAAATAATCTGTAAGAATGATTGCAATATTAATTCATAATTATAAAATTTAGGCAAGTACAACAATGAAGAATGTTGAATATACAGATATAAATAATTAGATGTTGCGCCTTCGTTCTTAAATTTTCCATTAGTATTGATATCTTTTTTATGCGTATTATGGTTCCTAGAACATATATTGTCATTTTATAAATATAAATATTTTTAATATATTTACCTATCAGTTTAAAAATATAACAATTCTGTATTTTGATGTACAATTCATACAATAATATCCAAAGTACCTCATTATTCACAAATAATTAACAATAAAATCTATCCTATAAAGATCTGTCAGGTCTGTATTCTTGATCTGTCAAAATATTTTGAAATTTGACACATGAGTCCGAGCCAATCATTAAGGGTTTTACATTTTCAGTGTTACCAATATATAATTAAATGTAAGTTTGTTAACTGGCAGATAACTTTGTATTGATAAACAATCGTGTAAAGTTATCTGACAGTTAATGTTAACTGTTAGATTGTTATCTGGCACTTTTATCCTTGCATTGATAAACCGGCCCTAATATTGGCTAACGGGCCCCTTATCCGCTATGCATAATCAAGCTCTTTATTTTCTATCACATTTCGGCCGGTAGAATTTCGATTTCTTAGCAAATATTTTCCTGCAACTGATCCAGAGTTTTCCTTTAAAATAACCCTATAAAAAGAAGTCTAGGGCTGTCAAATCAGGACACCTGGCGGCCAATGTGTATTACCAAAACGTGGGATTAAATAACGATACGAGAATGATTTTCAAAAAATTGCTACTATTTAAACTGTATGATACTGATCCATCATGCTAATACCATATTTTGTCCAAGTTCTTTCATTTGGGATACCAAAAATGTATGAATCAGTTCCCTGTAACTGTCACCAGTGGACTGTGCCACCAATTTCATTTTTTTTTTTAAAAAAAAAGCCAATCCTATTTTCATAGTAAATGCCACAACATACAATGACTTTGGTGAGATGTAAAGGTGCCTTGGATTTTCAGGCCTCCCATATTGGTTATTTTACTTCTTAACATGTCAACTCAGATGAAAGTGAGCCTAGTCACAATTTCCACAAGTTCTTGTGGTATGTAGTTCCTCATGATAAACGCTACAATTTAAACGGGCCCCAAAAACTTTTTGCGGGCGGGCCCCCGAACTCTTCGTTACGCCATTGTATGGCGCGTTTAGTTGAGACTGAACCTGCACATACTTTGGCTTATAAATGAATCGCCTTTCCATTTATATCAATTTTAGATGTTGATTGAGTCTTTTCCCTTTCTATACCAATAGTATTTTATAATTACTATTACATTTCGACTTGCCCAAATACGAATTTTAGGTTCTGCGCATTCAAGATCAGTCTCAACTTAACGTACGGCTACTACAGGCTATTCACTGAATTAAAAGCTTCGACCATTTAACTATAGACACTTAATACGGGCATTTGTTGTGAAGCGAACGGTCTGAGGTCCGGAGAAAGGGGACTGTGCCCCTATAGGCTGTTATGTTGGTTGCATAAAAGAAAGTATTTATTTAAAAATTAAATATTATTCCGTTACAATTAATATAAAAATGAAATTTATGTTGTAAGCAGTTTTATTCTATTTTTGTTTAACTATTGTAATGAATAAAAACAATTAATTTTGATCAATCGTTGATAGATAACATTTTTTATCGAAATATAAGAAAATTATTAAAAATTCAAAATGGATTATGTTAAATTACTGTTCTGTACAGTTGTGGATGACAGTTCGTCATATTGCTAGCGAATCGTTCAGCGAATTAACAGGCCTATTCTACTAAAAATATGTATAACGATATCGTTACCATACGACTGTCGCTAAGCATTTGGTTGAACAACTTTAATAACGACAAATGCCAAAAAGGTATTCTACTAATCATATTGTTATCAAGTTATCGTTGAGATAAGTTTAACGATAATATCTAACTTCATGTTGATTTTGACAGAATAAATTAATATTTGTTTTTCAATTCAAATTTGAAATTTTCATCGTACATAAAATTATTTATTATTCTCATACTCGTTTTACAGTTTACACGCTCCATATCTACTTGCGTCGTATGAAATTTGATATAGGTATATGTCTATAAAATGATCAACAATAATATTGCAGATTTGTATTAATGATATGATTATTAATGATTGACTTAATACCACATATGAATCCTTTTCTACTGATATCCTCCTTGCTACTGATTTCTGATAGCTTCCATGAGCAAAAAAATGCAAAGCTGCCATCATCTGAATTGAAAACAAAATATTTATGTGCATTCATACGTAATGTATACGCATAAATAATAATTTATAAATAATTTAGAAATTTTTGGCAAACCATCACTTCAACGAGAGTTCCTCATATATGGTGATATTTGCGTAAATAAATCTCTACATGCTTCTTTACTCACAAAAAAAAAATCAAATTTTCATCCGGTACAGTAAAAGGACGATTATATAAAATGTCATATTAAAAAAATTAATAATATAATATGTAATAATATCTAGCTCAGCTACAATTAATAAAATATCTTCTTCAGCCATTTTTACTTTTGTTTTCAAAATATATCTAACTTTACGACTTCAACGAGGCATGTCAACTTGTCGTTCATAAACGACATAAAATAACGATACGTAACGATAAATAAATTAGTAGAATAGGGTTTTGGCAAAAATCGTTATTATAAATACATGTCGCCTGGTAACGACTCGTAACGATACATATTTTTTTAGTAGAATAGGCCTGTTAGTCTCGTTTGCTTACCTAGCATTTGCTAGATTTGCTTACTATAATGAACGTACCTATTCACATCTGTTACCGAGCTTACTGTGCGGTTAACCATGTTACCTGAATGAAAAACGTTTATACGTTTCTTTGTTCATAGCCTACTCCAGTGGCGCCGACTATGTGGGTGCTCCAGGGCTTGAGCACCCGACAAGAGAATTTGTCGGGTACGGAGCACCCGATGGGAACACACGATAGAGAACGATATATACGAATATACCTATTAAATTATATCTATATACCGCTGAAAGGCACACAGGATATGTCCGTAACATTATATATTTGAGTGGACAGGACCCCTTGCTGTGCGCGCATGAGCTTGTAGACGCGTGCCCGAGCGCTAGACCAAAATGGTTCACGACATCTACTGTACATTTTAGCAAACCAGATTAGATGTTTGGAGTCTAATATGTAATCGCTATGTTTATTTTAACATCCTGTTGAAATTTTTCAATACTAATAATAGTAGATAGACAGTGAATAAAAAAAATTAAATGATAATACATTTGTTTCTACTGGCTACAAATTTTAACAGGCTGTAAAAATGAACATGGTAGGTACGATACAGAATATATAAATACATATTGCATTAGAAAATCGAACATAAACATTACCTGTCCAGCATGTTTATTGTAATGTAACGTAGGCCATGTATAATAGTCGCACATTGTGTTGTGCTTAGACAGTTTATCCAGATAAGTCAACAATCAGTTAAGTATATTCTCTTTTCTAAAATGTTCTGAAATCTGGCAATTTATTTTTGCATATGAAGGGGGAAAAATATGCAGCTTAAAAATATATCTTTCAATTATAAGGCATTTGACCTTGAATGGAAAAAAAATTTCGCGCCTTTTTTCCTGGATACCTTGCATCACCAAAGTTTTGGTGCACGAGCCGCCATTGTATACCTAGAATACTACGTTTTAGGTTTCGAGCACCCGACAGAAATATAAAAAGTCGGTGCCACTGGCCTACTCCGACTTATATTATTTTAACGCACTGTATTTGTTTCTCGACATTCTTACAATCTTGTAACCGTAGTAAAATTCCTTTGTCATTGGTTTATTGGTTAATAATGACCCATGCATCACAATGGTTATATTTTATAGTTTATCATACTGAATTTTAAATATAAGAATTAAAAAAGAAAAGTGTAAATTTCTTTTGAAAAGTCGTAGGTCGTAGATACATTGATAGAACTTGCGTTTAGTAATGACTGTAACTTAATCGGACAAATTGCACCACTTTAACCTCCTAGACGTCATTAGATGCTTCTAGAATATTATAAAATGAAATTTTTAAAAGAAATAATTATGTCCTTACAGGAATCTGCATCCGCAACTGCGCGCAGTGTAAAAAAATGTTCGGTCCGTACTTCGAAGGCCAACTCTGTGCCGATGCTTGCGTCAAGTTTAAAGGAAAGATCATTCCAGACTGCGAAGATCTTGCTTCTATCTCTCCTTTCCTTAACAAATTCGAATGAAGTCCTACAATACACCTCTGTGTTGCTATCTGGAACGCTTCGTAACAAATGAATGGAAACTTTTCACCTCATTTTCATTGTATCAATTTTTGTATTTTTATCAGTAAGTTCCTATATTTTGTATTGCATCATCTGTGATATTAACTTATTGAAATAAGTATTTACGTTTGTTCATATTTTGTATTTGAATAAAGTATACAGTATTGCATGCCCTTATTCTAATTCATTTATACTTAAATTATTTAACATAAATCATTTTCTGTATACTTACAGTAAATTTTTAATTATTTTTTACTATTGTTTGTACATAAATATAAAAATTCATGAAATAAATAAATAAATAAGTAGCATCTATATAAATAAATTAAAATCCTTTTAACAAATTTTTTCTAGAGTTCATTTCTAATTATAATTTAATAAAATTGATTTATACTAACTTTATATTTTAATTAAAATTATATTTGGAGATAATACAAAATTAGATTATTATTTTATTTTTATTACAGATTCTTATTTTATTTTGAGGATTAAGAAAATATATGATCACAAATTAAAAAATTAAAAGTTCATTTGGTTCAACTTACTCTGTATTAATTACTCCAGAAAGTCAAGGTAACCTAAGCAACACAACATCGACCTGTCGGTGGATGACGTTTAAGCGACGTGTTTTTAACGTAAAATTTTCGACGTTTCGGGTCGATGCGATGTCACTTACTTGACGTCAGTATTTTGACGTTGTTGAAAAGTTCGATACACGATTAATATTGGCTTGTCAATCAGGGGCGTAAACTACGTGGGTGCACGGACGCACATGCACCCACAGAAAGTAATTGTTTCACATTGTTACGTTTTGTTTATTTTCACATAGCCACCTATAATATTTGTTTAAAAATTATTTCTAATATTTCTAAATTATCTCATTTTTCTCGAAATTTTTCAAATACATTAATAAAAAATAATACATCGTTGAAAAGAGAAAAAATGGCGGTTTCTATTTTATTAAAATAATTATAGGTTGCCATTTGAAAAATAAAAGTTAATAGTCGTATCTTGTAAACCTGTCTTTATAAAAAATATCTACATCTGCCATCAAATAGTATATGTAAAATAATAAAACTTTTATATGAGCCATTTTTTTCTATTATTTATAATAAAAAAGTTAAAGGGGGGGGGGCGTCTTCCCAGACACCCTGTATATCTCCGACCGACCAAAACACAGTAGATATAGCCCACATTTATGAGAACGATATTATTTGTGCAATAAAATCACTTAAATCATCTCGCAATCCTGGCTCTGATAATTTACCGGCATATATAATAAAAGGATGTATACTTTTGTCGTGTCTTAAAAAATCTTTTATTGCCCCCTATTTTTAAATCTGGTGAAAAAAAATCCTAATTATTGTCCCATTTCTATCCTGTCCAATATTTCCAAAATATTTGAATCTGTGCTTTATAAGTACATCTATTCGTTTGTAAACAATAAAATTTCAATTCATCAACATGGATTCATGACTGGCAAATCAACCACAACCAATCTCATGAATTTCACTGAATTTATAGTTCGTCCAGAAATCATTTGAACAAATGACGTTTAAATCCTCTGTGTTAATACTAATCTTTGCTACTGTGAATATTTTTACCTGTACCTCGTTTACATTTTCATTTTGGCACTACCAGTTGCTCAGTTGAGTAATGTGCGTTCATTGTTAAAGCAAGCATTACATCTTGGATAAGAATTTTACAGTTCAACTACGGTTCTTCGGAAGCCCAACAACACTTTTTCCCATTTAAATAGTTTCAAGCAATTTTCAACTTTCATAGACATATAATGTACACTGAAAAGAAACTATATATGCGTGACACGTATAAATATTCACAGTAGCAAAGATTACTATTAACACAGAGGATTTAATAGTATTTTATGTTATTAGGAGTAGAAAGCGGTCTTTTTGTGTTGAACCCAGCTATGGACCTTTTACATCAAAAGAGAGAGATAGACAAAAATGACATATATGTAGTGCGCAATAGGTTGTTTGCGCTTTGAGGAGACCAGTTACATTTCAAATAAAATTACAAATGGCGGAAAGTAAAAACTCTGGCAAAAACTTAAATTTCTTAATTAAATTCACACAAAGCATTTGTGATGAATATTTTAAAACAAGAGAAAGAGGAGATGGAATCAGAAAAAGTGATTTTTTGTTCCACAAGATGCGAAATAAACACCACATAAAGTGACAGATAATTGCGTAGTTGCCAGTTTGATATTAGGAAAGTAATAAACAAGAATAAAATTGTTGTTTTTTCTTTTAAATATATTTTTTTCATTATTAATTATTTCTTTATAGTTAAAGACAAAATTATTTAAGTTTTTGTGTTTTTTAAATAATTTTTTATCAAAAATAAATGCTTATTCTTTTAATCATTTTACTTGACAACATGGTGCCTCCTCATCTCTAATTTCACTACGTGGCGCATTGAAAAATGACGTCAGTGTGCAATAAAAATGTAAAAGGTCCATTGCGGCCGAGGCGTTAGCCGAGGCTAGGCAAGCTGGGTAAAACACAAAAAGGGCGTTCTACTCCGAATGACATATACTATTTTTTCTTCAAGTGTTTCAAAGAATTTTTTGACATTTTTTTGGATTTTTTTATCTGTAGTGTTTGCAATTTCAGCCAAAGCTGGCTTTGTACACTACAAAACAAATACGATACAACTGTCAAATAATAATTTTCAATATAATCTGTGTTGCTGTGACAACTGCCGCCGCCAGCGGTGAACTGACACACTAACATTTTTTTACTAGTACAACAATAACAACATTTTTGTACTAGTAAGACAATGAACATCTTCTATAATGTGTATATAGGAGCATAATATGAATATTATAATACGCTTGAAGAAAAAAGTCATTTGTTCAAATTATTTCTGCATGAATTATACATTAAATACATTTTCCGATAATGCACAAGTAGATGTCTTGTATACTGATTTTTCAAAGCCATTTGATCGTGTGAACCATAATATATTATTACATAAATTGAATACTCAGTTTAATTTCTCTTCTGATCTCACAGAATTCTTCTCTTCCTATCTTTCTAATCGCGATATGTCTGTATTTTATAACAATTTCAATTCTAAACCATACATTGCTACCTCTGGAGTTCATCAGGGTTCCAACCTCGGTCCACTATTGTTTTTACTCTTCATTAATGACATAGTAAATTCCGTTCAGAACTCTAAAGTACTACTTTATGCAAATGATATGAAAATCTTAAGTCCATTAAGTCATTCGAAGATACTTTATTATTGCAGAAAGATATTGATAATATCTACTCTTGGTCATTATCATCTAAATTATTTTTTAATTTCAGTAAGTGTAAATTAATGAGTTGCTTTGTCAGAAAATTTGTTTACACTGCTCAGTATAAAATTGAAGATTATGTTTTTGAAAGATGTGATAAGTTTAAAGATTTAGATGTACTGTAGTGAGATCTGCATATAAAAACTTGGGTTTCATAATGCGCTATTCTCAAACATTTACTAAAATATCTACGATAAAGAAGTTGTATTTCGCTTACGTACGGTCAAAATTAGAATATTGTATTATTCAAGTTTTGAATCCAATTTATAATAAATATATTGATTTAATTGAATCTATCCAGCGTAAATTTGTAAAATATTTATATTTAAAACTTAATAAGCGGTGTCCTACTTTTGATTATGATTATAACGTCTTACTTTTTGAACATCTTCTATCTTTAGATACTCGTAGAAAAATTCATTCCTGTATTTATCTATACAAATTAATGCACAACTTCATATATGATCCAGTCACTCTTGCTTCAGTTTCTATATCTGTACCCAGAATAACTTCTAGAAACACCCGTACATTTTTCTGCGGCACGTGACGTACAAATTATGAGCAAAAATCTCCTATAAAAACTATGTGTTCTACTCTCAGTTCTGTATCTAGTACTCTTGACATTTTTGATGACTGCATAGCTAAGTTTAAGTGACGCTTAATTCAACAATTTTTAGTAAAGCAATAAATGGTGTCTTTTGTTTGAGTACTGTTTCATTAGGTAATTACTGTTTCTGATCTGTAACAACATATACTTCTCTTATTTTTGTATTATTTTTATGTGTCTATTATGTGTCCATTCTTGCTTGTGACAATTTTTGCTATTATAGTGTAAACCAACCTGTAATTGTGATCTTAGTATCCTGTTGGTTAAAATAAATAAATAAATAAAAGACGCAATCGCGCTAGCAGCAGGGCTACGTAAAGATACAAGCCGCGACGTGTTTAATTACTTCCGGTCGCCTGAACCTTTTGTGTTCATTATTATGCGGTCGAACATACTATTGCTCTCTGGAAGTTAATGGCAGCTGTATAAAAGGGACGCAGCTATGCTCGGGAGTTAGTTAGTTACATGGAGAGACATATATAGACATTCACATAGAGTGTTAGTGAAGCACAACAGTATCGTGTCGAGTGGAGGACTCGGGAAGTTTCTGGTTAACTGGGATAGCTGTGGATGTGAATACTCGGTAGTATTGACGCGTATTGCGAAGCTATAGTGTACAAGGACAGTAACGGCAAGTGTAAGTGGATACTCGGCAGTGGTTTTGAAGAATTGTGGCATACGGAGAGAGTTACATAAATAGACAGATAGTGAGGTGAAAAGTGTGACTTCTGTCCGAGCAGTTGAATATACAGACACTGTTGAGTCAGTTGAGTATATAGACGCTGTGGAGGTCGGTAGAAGGATAGTTAATTGGTATAATAAATAAATAGTGATATAAATAGTCGAAATAAATAATCAGTAAGATCGTATAAATAAATAGTCGTGTTTTTGGTTTAAATAAATAGTGTTAGTGTTATCTAGTTAATTATAGTTAGTCTTAATTAGATTTTAAATTAGTATTTAATATTAGTAATCGTTATTATTTAATATCTTTTTAATAAAATAATTGCGTAGGCTTCCACAGTCTGAGTCATGAGAAATATTCGTTTTCCGAAAATGGACTGTGTCATATTTTGAGTCAGAGCTCAACGTTTCGCCCGCAGTCGTATGGGGCATCTTCAGGAGCAAGGGGAATAGTACTATCTTAAACAAGGTTACCCGACGTGTCAACCACGCTAGAGGCCGAGTTTAAGCAACAAAGAGGGAGGCTCATTCTACAAGGTTACCCGACGTGTAAACCACGCTAGAGGCCAAATAAACCGTGACGAAAGGAAGGCCGAGAAGACAGTTATATACTAATCTAAAGATACGGTAGATGAACAAAGCTAATGAGGACCAATGGGAATCGAGTTTGTAATGGTAGATTGGGCGTGTCGTGTTCCGAGAATCACCGGTCCGGTTTCCACATGTGGCTCAAGAAATAGCCATCATCCCGATTGATGTTATTAGGATGTTTCCATATTTCTAAAGTTTCCCTGTATTTACGTCTGTAAAACTAAGGGACAAGAGCTAAAATGCGGGAATTTTCAAATAAGATGTTATGTCCTGTGTTGTGTTGGTGTTCTGCGACCGCAGATGTTAATACCATACCATTACGTCCTCTAGCGTGGTTGACACGTCGGGTAACCTTGTTTAAGTTTAAGTACTATCCCCCTTGCTCCTGAAGATGCCCCATACGACTGCGGGCGAAACGTTGAGCTCTGACTCAAAATATGACACAGTCCATTCCCGGAAAACGAATATTTCTCATCTTTTTAATATTTAATTATAGTTTAATTATCCTTTATTTTAATTAGTAATAATTGTGTAATATTTATATTCCACCCAAATAAATAGAAACGGCACAATAATATATGTGTTATTTGTCATTAGTATCCAATTTCGTTTGTTTAACTCATTCTTACCCAAGATACCAGAAAAAAGCATCAAAAGACAAAATGAGGCTTAAACCACAGTATAAAGCCTATAATATAGGTTTTATATTTTCACTCGTTTTTTGTTTCATGCTCCATGGCTAGGTATAGACAAAATGGTATATCACCTTCATAAGTTGAAGAAACAGTTTTTAATGGTAATATGCATATTACCAAAAATAAATGTAGAATCTTTGTTCTTCGAAACTCTTTAAATCTGTTTTTACTGCTTTATTTTTGTTTGTATATTTTCATTCATAGAAAAATATGTATTTCTTCGATAAAAATAAAATAAAAGGTAAACAAGTTGCAATAAAAACTCAAGAAAAACAATAAAATTGTCCTAATTTATGCTCTGTCAACTATTGTAACGATTAGGAAAAAAGTAGAAAAATAACAGCGGCATTATTGTCTGAAACCTCTCTCACCTTTACGTACAATGGGCTAAAGCGAGCGAACATACAAAACAACCTACGTTGAATTCAATAAAAATAACAGGTTATTTTTCCCTGTCAACGCCTCGTGTATAAATTGATGAATTATTGTGCGCATTGGTGGACGAAGCCCTGTGTTAATATAAAATGAAACGGGAGCACTTGACAATAAGTCAAAAGCATTGCGATATTACAGAGAACGCATCAACATGGTGAGGAAGCTTGCATGCTTTGTTGTGTGAGCATCAAATGAAATTTTTCATAAGTTTTTGCAACTGATATAAAATAGTGTTTTAATTTATTTGTTTATTATTATTTTCGAAGAAATGGCTTCATTTTTTCAAAAATTCAAAATTAATTGATTTAAAATATTAACTAGTGGTGTATTGTTAAATCAAATGTTGCGGGACGGTCGTCTTCAACGAAAAAATTGCAGAACCCTCAAACTTGCAAATCATCATTAATAAAGGATTATAGTCGGTATTTCGTTTACATTTTGTCATATAATCAAAAATAAAAATAGATGCGTATAGTAAAATGCATATTACAAGAACACTTTGTCGTAAAACGATTTAGCAATTGCATCTATAAACCAACAATGGGGACCTTTAGTTTGCGGTTACATACCCCTTATACAACATACAAACAGGCAAGGACAGGGTATATTTCACGATATTTTTAAATAAGATTTAAATGTTATTTCAAAAACAAGTACAACTAACGATAAATTTTAAAATTTATGCAGTACGTGGTCACTGTATTATTAGTACCTTTAAAATATGTCACATTTATCTTATATACATATATGCATTTAATATTTTTTAAATTATAATTTACAAAATATACAATACAAGAAGATGCAAGTATGACTAAACATCACTATCTGAATCTGAATCAGTAGTACTGTCTAAATTAATTATAAGTTCATTGAAATTTGTTGTATGAAGAAAATTGTTCTCAATTTTTTTTACATGTTCTACACAATTTTTCCATATTTCATCCGGCATTTCTGTTACTTCTTTCCTAAATAAATCTACTACATTGTGACTTAACGTATTTCCAAATTATGCACAAAGATGTAAGCCTATTTCAAATATATAATTACTTAATCCCACGAAAATAAAATAAGTTTTTGGTAATTTATAATACAGTGACCATGTACTGCATAAATTTTAAAATTTATCGTTTGTTGTACTTGTTTTTGTAATAACATTTAAATCTTATATAAAAATATCGTGAAATATTTTCTTTCAAATAATTCTTAATGTAAAGGGACCGACCCTGTCCTTGCCCGTTTGTATGATGTATTAGGAGTATGTAACCGCAAACTAAAGGTCCCCATTGTTGGTTTATAGATGCAATTGCTAAATCGTTTTACGATAAAGTGTTCTTGTAATATGCATTTTACTATACTACATTACATACATCACACGATTACGCGGCATACTCTCCCTTACCCCACCGGCTTTCTTTCGTGGCACCGACAGACTGTACATATGCCCGGATTAGAATAAAAACATATACTTAAATAATTATTATAATCATGTTTTCTTTATTGTAATTATTTTTTTAATCAATGGATATACACATACATGACGTTATACATTTTTAAGATTGGGGCCGGTCACTAGGATTTCCAGTAAAAATAAAAGTCCCAGTCCGGTTCTGCATACACACCACATACATCGTGAAAATTTTAAATTCTGATTCCAAAGATCTAATACGATTTTTTAAAACTATAAGTTTTATATTTTATTAATGTTATTCAAATTATTAAAATGCATCCTAAACTTTCATTATGCACTAATGTATAAGTAAAACTGTTTTAGTATTTGTACTTTTTTTTGATCTTCCATCTTCATTATTTTTTATACAGAAATAATATTTTTATTGCAATTTCTATATAGCAATAGTGATGATAAATGGTATAAGAAGTTTTTTTACTGTTTTTTACATAAAAATCTTAAATTTTTACCTTCCATCACCGTAAGGAAGGTATTGTCTGGTCAGAAAATTCGGTGGTGAGTTTTTGATGAATAAGCACGTTTTAGGGTCCCTAGAATACGATTTTACTGGATGGGTGTATGTATGTATATATATATATATATATATATATATATATATATATATATGTGTGTGTGTGTGTGTGTGTGTGTGTGTGTGTGTGTGTGTGTGTGTGTGTGTGTGTGTGTGTGTGTGCGTGACAAAATTTTCTAATGCGATAACTTTAATACTACAATTCCAAAAATTGTAATTCTCGTATTCTTCGTTACATCCATGTGACGAGCTGATTAGATTTTGGTTATAATTGGTCAACCAGAAGTACCCTCATTTGATGATTTTAACAGTTTTTATTAAAAAAAACGATGTTAAATATCATTTTTTCACATTTAATGTTATTATAAATATTAAAGGATATTTTATTCTCTATACGATTTGAATGCATTTTATACTTCATATGAAATGGATATAGAGTTAAAAAAAATTAAAGAAATTAAATATCATATATTAGCCAGCTTTGCTATAACTCTGGAAACAGCTGCTATATGAAAAAAATTCTGATTGAAAGGTATCAGTGTCAAGTGCAGTTGACAGTATGTTTGCGTTATAATTTTACTGGAAATATAGGATCTTTTGTTAGAAACTTTCTGCATGGAATTTGTATAAAATACAATTGCCATAAGGTAATGTACAAAAAATAGAATCTTTTACAAAGAACTTTCTGTATGACATTTATACAAAATACATAGAATTGAAGGAAGGTAATGTGCTGGCCACATTAGATTGTGCCTTAGGAAAATATTTTTAAAAATAATTAACATTTTAATTATTATTTTGTTGTCGATTTTGAGAGCAAATAGATGTGTATGTGCTCTATGAATTTTTTGTACTATGTTTAAAAATCTGAATGTTTAATACGAATGTATTTTGTATACATGATATGTACCAATCTGTAAGATCTTACTACACTGAAAAAAGTGCAAGTGTGCACCGAAACGTTGGTGTTGTAAGAATGAATGCTGTTTTGACAGATTTCGAGTAATTGTTAACACATTATTATTTTAATTTATTTTTTCTTATAATACTTTTACTGTTCCAGATCTTTTTTCAATGGAGATACGTAAATGTAAACATACTTATTATATTAATATCTTGCTATAGTTGTACATGCGCGTCTCCTGTGTCTGTCTGCATAACGTAAGCATTCATAAGTGATCACCAGGAACTTTTGGTTTAAAAGATATGATGGTTGCAGCAACTGCGTCCAATGCAAGCAAATGTTCGGCCAATATTTTCAGGGTCGTGCATGTGGGGATGCATGCATGGCTACAGAAGGTCTCATTACACCAGACTGCAACAATCCAGTTACAGTTAGAAGTTTTTTAAAAAGACTCTATTAGAAAGTTGTTATATTGAATAAATAGTAAATAAAATATATACTTGAATTATTTATCCGTTGTTAGTCTTCCTAACTCTTCAATATATTATAAAACACATACCTACATCATTTCTTATTTCTATTTAAATTTCAAATAACATAATCACATTATCTCCACTGTTATATATGTATATGTGACCATAATTGAATTTCAGAATACAACCAGGGTGCTGTCCGGATAATACCCTGTTCCAAGCAGTGGCGTAACTACCGGTGTTCCGCGGAACACGGGCCCAGTGACTCAGGGGCCCGGCATGCACGTCAAAAAATATTTTTATTTTAAAGAGCCACATGTTCCAAATATATTAAATAACATTACATCTTTCAGCAGAAAGATCCTTTTCAAAATAAAAATTAGTAAAAAAAAAATAAGGGATATACACGGCAACAACGATAATCATTATCAGACATCTATTATTTTAATAGAATACGAAATTGTCAGAACAATAGATGTATCTAACAATACCCTTTTCAGCTTCTGATTTCAGTGCGCACGAACGTGCACTGAGTTCTCGTTTTGTTTTCATCATACTTATATGTTTACCCTTTTTGTGTGGTTTTCGGCTTGTCGTGAAATTGCACTCAGTTCGCAGTGAGTGCGCACTTTGTGCACCAACTACAGGAGCAAGTGCACGAATATCAGTGCAAATAATATGGCTTCTAAAAATAAAATCATATTGACAATTGCCAGAAATTATTATAAAGTTCTTCAATGTCAGATAGTGATGTAGAGTTATTAAATAGTATAATAAAACTTTATATTGTACATAAATATACAAATAAAGAGTAAGAATGTAAATGTAAGGATATGAAATAAAAATATTTTCGTTTTCAGTTCAAAAATACGTTCCAGGTACAAAGGAGTACTTCCTTGAAATTCATAGATAATTTTCAAAACCGCCAAAACTAACAGGCTCTCAGTCTTGCACTCATTTATGGTCTCGTTTTCAACTTAAACTTGCATTAGAATAGTTAGGGTCGAAACTGATTCCATGTATTTACGTCACACAGTGCACTGAGTACGCACTGACACCGCGTAAGCCGAAAACGCTAATATCAACTTTTGGCAAAAAAAAGAAATCAGTAAAAGCTGTTGACATAAACGTACAATATTGTCTTGGTTTCATGTTTATTTTTATCTTCCGTCACCTTTAGGGTAAGGAAGGTATTGTCTTTGGTCAAAAAATTCGGTGGTGAGTTTTTAATGAATAAGCACGTTTTAAGGTCCCTAGAATACGATTTTACTAATTTTACGATGATGTATATATATATATATATATATATATATATATATATATATATATATATATATATATATATATGTGCGTGTGTGTGTGTGTGTGTGTGTGTGTGTGTGTGTGTGTGTGTGTGTGTGTGCGTGCGTGCTTGCGTGTGTGCGTGCGTGCGTGTAACAAAATGCCATAACTGTTCAAAACTTCTTTTTTCTTGCATTTCAATAATTAAACCGAATAGAACAATAATAATCTCGTCTAACGCACAAAAGACACTTTTGGAAAACTCGGGAAGAGTTTTGTGCGTCAGGTGATGTTATTGTTGTTATATTTAGTTGAATTGTAAGCGAAAACAATTTTAAGCGGCTCTGTACATTTGCTGGGCAATGTGCACATCATCCCACTACTGTAACATATACGAGTACATTATACATTATGTTTTTTTAAAATTAATGAGTGCCCGTGAGGTGACACCTGGTAAGCGCCCGCACGGTTTCAAATATTTCATCCTTGATATCTGTGTACAAAGCAGATTGGCACATCCAGCTCCAGCCATGGGTAATAAGCCGTGATGATACATTTATTTATTTTATTTTTTAATTACTGTGTATTGTAAATACTTGGTAAATAAGTACATAATTAAAAAACCTCTTCTTTTATCTTTTGTACTTTTGTAACTAAATAAATTAAATTTAAATTATTTACTATTTGCTTGCTATATGTTTTATAAATAAGGCCTCATAAATATTAATACATAGTTTAGGTATATAGGGCCCCATAAGAATTATTTGCACACGGGCCCCGTTTATCCTAGTTACGCCACAGCTTATTTATATTACAGATAAATATCTCAATATAAAATACATACATAGTTTTGTTTCATTTTAAATTATATGCTTAAAATTATACATAAAAAGAGTGTTAAAACTTAAAATAACATAGGGTTTTTGGTATCATTTTTATTGCCATAAAATTTTATGTTCGAATACTGATTTTGCTTTTTAATTTATTTTCAAAATATATTCTTTTTTAAATAATAAAATTAATTGTAATTTATAAAGTAATGTTGATGTTGCGTCATGATCGGCGCTCGAACACGCTTGGTTTTGTTTTGTTGATAGCGGTCCCCGTTCCGGGTTCAGTCTCACTTGCATTGAAATTGTTGTGAGGTAAACATTTATTTGCTTATTTTGTGAAAAAATTACTAAAGGTACATTTTATTGTAGTTTATTGTTCTAAAATAAAAGTATTACTGATTATTCTATGTATGTTAAAACAATACCAAACTAATAATTATTTGTGTTTAGGACTCAAACAATTTGGAGAAATGCTGCAGTTGAATTGAGACGCAAAGAAATAAAAGAGAGGATGTAACAAACTTCAATTTCAATCCTGGAAATCACATAAGGGTATAGCAATACACTAGGCAAGCACCACATACCACATGGCAGCGAGTATGAAAATTTGTATTTCTCAAAATTATAACAATTATTATCTTGTACTAAGATTTAATCCTGAGACCGATATTGAAAGAAATACACTTACATGCATAGAAATCGACCACTTTGCAGTTTTAAATTTAATTATTATCTTTTTCAAAAAAAACTAGCCACCAGATACCAGATTAAAAATAAAACTGTTTGAAAGATCATTTAATACGTTTTAACATGGGCCTAAATTAATTAGAATTCTTTTCGTGATCTCAAACGTAAAGTTCTAAAACGAAATGCATGAAACAAATTAAAGATTAACTTAGAAACTGATACAACATTGAAATATGTATGGAACGCCATTTTAGTCTTTAATCTAAAATTTTGTTAATAAAAATTTAAAACAACCATCCCTGTTATTCCTTCAAGTTCAATGTTACTCGTATTTACGTGATATAATAAATAGGTTTGTCGTTAAAATTTTGTAAATAAAATTTTTGTTCAATTTAATTGTTTCTTCAGTAGAGCTGCTACAGCAACATTCATAATAATAACAAACATATAAATCCAAGATTTAAAATTGCCAAATACAAATAACATTTTAATTCAACAATCATAATAATAACAAATATTTAAATTTATTACACAAGTTTTAAAAGAACATTTTTATGTACTTATGCAACATTTTAAATACACAATCATAATATTTCACAGTCTTTCAAATTTAGAATCAAAATTACCAACAAACATTTTAATTCATGTTACATTTTATTACAACAAACACATAAATTTGCTTTTTAAATTATAAATAAGCAATTTTATTCAACAAAAATAATAATGCCAAATATTTAGAATTTATAATTATGAACAAATATTTTAAATTATGTATCATTTTAATTCAACAATACATTTTATTTTAAATTTAGATTACATTAATCAACAAACATTTAAATTCAACAAACATTTTAATACAACAAACATTCTAATTCAATAATTAAATCGATTGTTTTCACCAATGCTTTATTTCAAAAGTTTAACCTTGAGTTAACTGTCCTGATGAGAATGACCATAGTGTAAAACTGAAGGGAAAAGGACAAAGCAATGGAAATTTCCAAGATTTTCATTTATACCTACTTAATACTTATAAATTCTGCTGTAATCTTTATATTTTGAATCTCTCAGAGCTATAATAACTATATGAATGAATATTTCTCACTTTTTTCTTAATTTTCATGTGGTAGTATTATGCCTTCACACGCATAAAATAACATGAAAATAATGTATTCCTAAATAATGTAATATTATGCAACTTCATGAATCCGGTAGATGAATATGGTAGATATTGTACAAGAAATTTAGAATCTTTTGCAAGGAACTTTCTGTATGGATTCTATAGAAAATACATAGACATTTACGAAAATTCTACCGGTAGATACCGCATCTACTAACTGTGTTCGAAAACACGAGTGGTAAAAAGTCACCGTGTTCGAAAATTGTACAATATCTACCAGATCCATCTATCGGATTCATGAAGAATCTAATCTCAAAAAAAAGGTACTGATGCAAAGCGAAGCGCGCGCGGTATAAGTTTGTTAACTATATCAAATTTCTAACCTGTTTCAAATTTTCATTTTTTTTTTATAGGTCTACCCTGTTTACCATTTGCGTTCTTAAAATATCGATTCCGGTAGCTATAACCTGACAAACAGCTGTTTACCGGTAACAGTTCACCGGTAGAATTTTCGTAAATGCCTCATATAACTAACGGAAGATAATGTGCTGGCCACATCAGATTTTTTTAAATGGGATGGTATGTATTTTAGGCCCATTTCATACAGTATTTTTTTCTGAATTCAACAATGTAATCATTTTATATCCTTACATCACAAAAATATTGAGAAAAATACAATTGAAATTTAAATAAATTTTATTTTAATAGTTATTTTTCAGGAATACAAAACTGTTATATGTCAATTTCAATTATTTAGTACATAATTCCTATTCTTGCTATTTATAAAATTATTAACAAATATTTGTGTTTCGTTTTAATTATGTTCATTTTTTTTTCATGTGTAACCTACTGAAAAATAACGATAAAAATAGAAGTTAGTTAAATTTTAATTACATTTTTTTTCAGTATTTTTGTAATATGAGAATATAAAATGATTACATAGTTGAATTCTGAAAAAAATACTCTATCGAATGGACCTAAAATATATATACAACTTTATGTTATAGTTTCTTTAATAAGTAAATGTCCCCCTTCATCTACTATAATTTTTATTTAAATGATTTTCTTCTATTTCCAATAAGAAAGAAAATAATGAAGGTGTCCCGTATCCAAGAAACACTGGGCCAGTTGCATAAAACGTTGTTAGCTGATCATGTGTTTAACTACACATTGCAACCATGGATACGTATCAAAAATACATTGGAAAAGAAGCCTTGTCAAAGTTAACAACGTGATTAAAGTTAACAATGCTTTATGCAAGTGGGCCTTAGTATACGTATTTAATAGCGGCAAATTTGGGAGGTTATTCGCCAAATGACCCAATGGAGGAACCGCCACTGATTTTAGAAGCTAATTACTCTTCGAGACAGTCAAATATACATTAACTTTGACAATTTTACTCAACAAAAAAAATAATTAGAACAAATAACATTTTAAAAGTTGAAATCAACGGGGGTCTTGAGGGATCCCAGGTCACCAGTTAAAGTACCGAACCGAACTTACGCTGTCACTGTCCGCTACTAGGCTGAGACTGATGCCTTGGTCATTGACCATGTGTACGCGAATAGGGTGATGGTTGTCTTCGTCTAAAACAAGAAAAGTTACAATTCATTTATCTCTGTCTGGCACATGGGCTTGTATAGGTATGCAGCATAACACAACGTGGTCACAAGTTTAAAGTATCTCAAGCAGCGCGCGCGCTCGCGCAATTCGTTGTCTTGCTTTCAACACAGTGGTGCCGTGTGCAAGCAACGCTAATAGGATAGACTTTAATAAAAATTATTACTTAAATACAAAATATTTGATTATTTTTATTCTTTTACTTTATCTTTATAAATTTGGAAGGTCATTGATTAAATGACCTAATGGAGGAACCACCACTGATTTTTGAAGCTAAGTACTCTTCCGAACAGTCAAATATACATTTCATTTCATAATTTTACTCAACAACAAAAGAATAATTACAACAAATAACATTATAAACGTTAACGGGATCCCAGCTGGGAGCTGGGCAGTGGCGTAACTACCGAACCCGCTGACCCAGCGACGCGGGGGGGCGCGTCTATCCGGAGGGCGCCGGCGCAGCCATAGTAAACGTATAATAGAGTAACAAAATTTTTGTGTCTGCGCCTTTCTTACTTAAAATATAAGCGGCTTGTAAGAATTTTCAGCGGAAGATCATGATCTTCATACATATGCACGCCACTGATTCAAGCAGTACTAACCAGTATCGAAGTAGTGGTAGTGGCACATTTAAAAATAGTACATATTCACAGCGTATGGGCGCCCTTACCATTACTGATGATGTGCGAAATGTGTTGTCAGTTTATTTAAAGTAAATATAATACTTCAAAATTTAAATATTAAAATTAATGTTTATTTGTGATAGATAATTTCTGGAAATGGTACAATGTTATGCCGAGCGTGGCGCCACTTGACGTACTCTCTCTGTAAATTTCGTTTGTGTAATTTTAGTGACATTTAAGACGGCCATAAGAAGCATAGCGTAATTCAATGAAGTTGGCCATGCCTGTACATGCCTTGCCATGTACATTTATATTATGTACAAGGACAGATGTCCATGAAGTTGGCGCATTTGCACAAATTCTTTCTTCGCGCGTTCACAAATTTAAAAAGTATGTACACACTGGACTACAAATTGAATCAGAATAGGTTGAAGCTCGCGTCCCACCACCGCTGGTGGTTCCTTTTTATTTTTATCATGGAAGCAGTGGCGGCCTTAGGGGGTGGCGAGCAGGGCAATCGCCGGGGCCTCGCGCAACAACCCGAGTAGAAAAAAGTTGATATTTAAAATTTATTTCTGTACATGAAAGGGGAACAACATGCATTTGCACATACCTTGAAAAAATGTAACTTTCAATTATAAGGCATTTGACCTTGAATGTATGTAACCAGACCCCCCCCCCCAAATGAAATCCTGGTTACGGCCCTGGGCGCAAACCTAAGTCCCGCGGGGGCGCGCAATTCTATGTAGTTACGCCACTGGAGCTGGGACCTAGGTCACCAGTTGTGTTAAAATTTAACCATGTCACCAGTTAAAAACTAACCTAACGTAAAACTAACAACTAATCTAACACATAACAAGTATACTCTTGCAATGAATTTTCTAAAGATCATATTTTCTCGTGAGTTATTTATAGTAAAACCTTCACTAACAAATATTCTCAAATTTAACAACAAAACTTCATTCATCAAGGTGTGAATTCGAATAGTATTTGCTGTCGTGTACTAACTTCATTATTATAGATATATAAATAATTTTACTAGAAACCCGGCAACAACTATTAAATTGTTGTCCGTAACAATAATATTATTCAGTTACTATAGTAACAATACTATTTTGCCATATTATACTTGACAAGAGTACACGTATATTGTGCATCATAATGAGTTTCGAACGATTTGTTATTGGTTCGCTTCTATGTTATTTGGGTTTTCGGATCTATTATGCTATTGAGGAATGGGCTAATGAAGGGGAGGACGGTTTAGATATCGAAATTGAGTACGTATTTTTTTAACATTCATATTTATTGATGATTAAGTGAGATACGCTTTAAAAACATACACAAAATATACTAGTAACAAATTATGTATTTATTTGTAAAAGCATTAATCGTATTTGAGTTGTGTAAATACTGAGCTATGTACATACAATTAGAGTATTTTTGTGACTAAGCTTACTTGTCTGGAGATAATGGAAAGGTGAGAAATTACTAGATTTCATTTAAATTTTATAATTTTATTTCGGTTTCTACTAGTTTCAACTCCTCATGGGCCTTCTTTAGGGGGTGCACCATGAGGGGCTGAAGTTGAAACAACTAGAGGCCGAAATAAAATTTGATTGAAATCCAGTAATTTTTGCTTAGCAGAACATTTTATAGTGACCAAGGAATCTATGATTTATGAGAGAATTTAAGACCAACTTCAAACAACGGTTCTCTTTTCTCTTCAAAGTAGCTATATTCCTCTATCGTAGTTACGTATATACTCTTCTGTTATTCTATCGTTCTTGTGCTTTTAATAGTTCTACGCATACCTGTTCAAACGTAAAGTCATATTTGCTCTTGTTTATTAACAACCGCTTTCTTGCATCTTCCCTGTGTTTTATCTTTGTCTTATTTTCTTCTTTTCCTTTCACTTTTCTGTCTAGCATATTTTGAATTAGAAACGAAAAATAAAATTGTTTTATAACGATCTTCAACGTCTTCATATTGGGTGTAGAGTTAGTTCGCCTCCTCGTGGTGCACCCTGGGTAACGCTAAATGAACTAGCACAAGTCGGCCACCAGACAATCCTCAAGGATTTTGAGGATCTCCTGGTCACTCTGCATTCGTGACAATGATCCAAGCACAGTGATAGCGACGCAGCTGATCCAGTAGTACCTTCCGACAATCCAGGAAAGGGAAAAAAACATTACTATTCCATCTTCAACAGTACCTTCCACCTCTGGACCTACTCAGTCTTTTCAAATGTAGCACCGACCTCGGTTAACACAGTGCTGCAAGCATAGAGTTCATACCCGAGAATTCCCGGGAAATCGTTAGGCTTTGTTCCCGGGAAATGAAGCTCGAGAAAAGTCGAGAACTCGAGAAATCTTATATGACTCTAATGCCCGGTTTTATAAAAGTGAATTAAATTTTTATCCAGGATTATAATTATAATCCAGAATTTTGCATATATTATTATATGTACAAAATCCAGGATTTTGAAAGCCGAGATTGAATTTGTTTATAAAACCGGGCCTAAATGATTGTAAAAGAAGACTATTTTGCCTTTGCCGTTTGGTGCTGTGATTATAATTATATAATATGTCAGCTTAGCTCTGAATTTCGTAGAAAGTTTGGTGTTTAAATTTTTAATTTGTTTTTTAAGGGAAGACAAATTTGGTTTATGTGAAAGAGATTATGGCCTGTATTCCGAGCGCACTTTTATAATAAAACCGCTTTTATGGAGCAAACTCCTCCTAAGAATATAATGTAAAAGCGCGCTCCATAAAAGCGCTTTTATTATAAAAGTGCGCTCAGAATACGGGCCTTTGTTATTTTTATATTTTAAGAGAAGCTAATTTTGGTTCCTAATGTTTCTTTGAAAGAGATTTTGTTGTGTTTAGATTTTGGTTTCAAGAGAAGATAATTTTAGTTATTTTTACCTTCCGTCACCTTTAGATAAGGAAGGTATTGTCTTTGGTCAAAAAATTTGGTGGTGAGTTTTTAATGAATAAGCACGTTTTAAGGTCCCTAGAATACGATTTTACTATTTTTACGATGATGTCTGTATATATATGTGTGTGTGTGGATGTGTGTGTGTGTGTGTGTGTGTGTGTGTGTGTGTGTGTAACGAAATTTTCGTCTGCGATAATTCTAATACTACAACTCCAAAAATTATAATTCTTTCGTATTCCTCTTCGTTGCATCCATATGAAGAGCTGATTAGATTTTGGTTATAATTGGTCAACCGGAAGTACCCTAATTTGAAGATTTTAACAGTTTTTCTTGAAAAAACGATGTTAAATATCATTTTTACCTTCCGTCACCTTTAGGTAAGGAAGGTATTGTCTTTGGTCAAAAAATTCGGTGGTGAGTTTTTGATGAATAAGCACGTTTTAGGGTCCCTAGAACACGATTTTACTATTTTTTCGATGATGTCTGTATGTGTGTGTGTGTGTATGTGTGTCTGTGTGTGTGTGTGTGTGTGTGTGTAACAAAATTTTCGTCTGCGATAACTTCCATACTACAATTTAAAAAATTATAATTCTTTCGTATTCCTCTTCGTTACATCCATGTGAAGAGCTGATTAGATTTTGGTTAGAATTGGTCAACCGGAAGTACCCTCATTTGAAGATTTTAACAGTTTTTCTTGAAAAAACGATGTTAAATATCATTTTTTCACATTTGATGTTATTATAAATATTAAAGAATATTTTATTGTCTATACGATTTGACTGCATTTTATACTTAATATTAAATGGATATAGAGTTAATAAATTATAAAGAAATTAAATTTCATAAAGTAGCCATAGCTATGGAAACAGCTACTATATTAAGAAAATTTTGATTGAAAGATGTCAGTGTCAAGTGAAATTGACATAGGTGTGTGTCTTATAATTTTACTGGAAATATAGGATATTTTGCTATAAATTGTATGGAATTTGCATAAAATATATGCAACTGCCGGAAGGTAAAGTACAAGAAATATAATCTTTAGCAATACGGAACTTTCTGTATGAAATTTGTACAAAATACATAGAACTGACGGAAGGTAATGTGTGGCCACATCAGATTTTTTCAAATGTAGCACCGACCTGCAGTAAGCACCAATTACAACTATGCGCCCGCGCCCAAGATTGCCCAAGATATTATATTTACATCATTACTTATAAATGTTAGTACATTTAATTTTTTTTTTGACAAATGTGTAGCCATACGACATACGTTAAATTAAAATTAAAATAAATTATTTCCAATCTTCAGTTATCTTCTGTTGATTTTCTTCTAGTTCTTTCAATTCTTTGCTAATTCATTCTCTTCCACTTTTTCTGAGTCAGCCTTGGTTGAACAATATTTGAATTATTGGGTAGTACTTACGAATTTCTTCGGAGCATGATGTGACTAGAACTGCAACTCATTCCAAATATTCAATATCCAAATATTTGATGGTATTAACAGACAATGGCTCGTACATGATCTCGGTTTTAACTAAAACGGTGTTTTAAGTAATGTCAAAATCAAATTTCAATATTTAATTTCGCCCTTATGTTTAAAGAACGATTTTTTTAAAAAATATTTATTTGAATACAAAATATGATCTGTTTTAAAATCATATTTTGATAAATTTGATATTTATTATCTTCTATATAAAAGTGAAAGAATAATCAATAGGCAAATCTACACCGTTTTACATATCGACGCCAAATATTTTAAAGGTGTTCTTTCAGCTTTAGGGCCTGTCGTAGAAGTTGCTAGAGTTCAAAATATTGCATAGTTTTTTACCTTTCGTCACCTCTAGGTAAGGAAGGTATTGTCTTTGGTCAAAAAATTCGGTGGTGAGTTTTTAATGAATAAGCACGTTTTAAGGTCCCTAGAATACGATTTTACTATTTTTACGATGATGTCTGTGTGTGTGTGTGTGTGTGTGTGTGTGTGTGTGTGTGTATGTGAGTGCGTGCGTGCGTGTGGGTGTGTGTGTGTGTGTGTGTGTGTGTGAGGGCGCGCACGTGCGTGCCTGCGTGTGTGTGTGTGTGTGGAGGCGCGCGTGAGTGCGCGCGTGTGTATGTGTGTCAGTGTGTGTGTGTGTGTGTGTGTGTGTGTGTGTGTGTGTGTGCGTGTGTGTGTGTGCGTGTGTGTGTGTGTGTTTGTGTAACAAAATTATCGTCTACGATAACTGTAATACTACAATTCCAAAGATTATAATTCTTTCGTATTCCTCTTCGTTGCATCCATATGAAGAGCAGATTAGATTTTAGTTATAATAGGTCAACCGGAAGTACCCTCATTTGAAGATTTTAACAGTTTTTCATGAAAAAACACTGTTAAATATCTTTTCCATATTTACTGTTATTATAAATATTAAAGAATATTTTATTCTCTATACGATTTGATTGCATTTTATACTTCATATTCAATGGATATAGAGTTATAAAATTATATAAACAAATTAAATTTCATAAAGCAGCTAGCTATGCTATAACCATGGAATCCGCTACTACATTAAGAAAATGCTGATTGACAGATGTCAGTGTCAAGTGCAATTGACACGTGTGTGTTATATTATTATATTTTACTGGAAATATAGGAGCTCTTAGATACATGAAACTTTCTATATGGAATTCGTACAATATACATAGAACTGACAGAAGGTAATGTGCTTGAAATATAGAATCTTGTGCAAGAAACTTTCTGTATGGAATTTATACAAAATATGTGGAACTGACGGAAAGTAATGTGCTGGCCATATCAGATTTTTTCTTATTAAAATTTCATCGTTTATGACATATTTTTGTAATCAGCTAACCAATGAATCATTTGTTTACTAAAATTGTTGAATATCAAACATAGTCGTTTCAAGTTTTGTTGTACAAAGAATAATTATAAAGTTTTTTGTTGGTTTTGAGAAGAGGTACGTAAAACCCTATGAAATTTGGTGAGACTTTCAGCACAGTTCGGCGAAACATGTTTATCCAAAACTCAAATTTACTAGTTCAAAATTTTCAAAAATCATTAAAGAGAATGTGACTAACACGATACGTATTCAAAGTATTTTCGCCGCTTTGAATGAAACCAATAATGAACGTGTTGGCCATTTAATTTGTGGAAATCCGCGAATAACTGTAAGAACTATGGCTGATATTCTTTTAATAATCAATATCTGTTAGACCTTGACTTTGAGAAATTGCAGTTCGAAAGTTTTACCTACCATATCCGTCTTATTGCCCAGATTTTTCGCCATTATTACCTGTTTGATCTCTTGAAAGAAAACCTGTAAAGCAAGAAATTTAAGTCCAATATCGCTGTTATCGAAGCGGTACATTTGTGGTTGCAACAACTAAAAACTTTCTATGAAAAGGGAATCGGGAAGATAGCGGGAAATTGGCAAAAATCTATCCCGAAAAAAAAGGACTATGTCGAGAAATAAGAGTTCAATTTATAACGTTATTTTGTTTTGTTTTTCTTACGACGAATTGCACCAATATTCTACTTGGGAATTAAACAATAATTAAATTAAAATCAACCCATATATAATATAATGTTTTATATGTATAAAAACATTGATTCTAATTTAATTCCCAATTTATTATTGGTGCAATTGAACATTAATAAAATAAAAATACCGGTTATGAGTTGAACATATCTCTCGTATTTAAAATAATTTATAAATATTTCCCTGATAATGCTGGTTGTAGCGCCCTAGGCGCCTACCTAGTGCGCCTATAGGTCGGGCCGGCCCTGCCGAAAATCGATTGCTTTAGGGAAACAGGGTCTATTGCCAGGAAAGGATGTGGACAATCATGGGTTGCTCGAACACCCTAAAACATCGATGCAGGGAAATCGGGCAGTTACCATCAATTCTGACGGTATGTGAGCCTGTTCCATCAATGCAGTTCGAAGAAATATTAATCTCCCTGAGAGGCGACATCACTGGGCCGCGCCCTTGCCAGATTTAACACTGTGCGACTTTTTTGTGGGGCATATCAAAGCCGAGGAACTAGCAAACCCTAAAGGAGGCAATCCGCACACAGAACTCCGCCGTATACCCCAAGAAATGTTCGAAAGAGTTATGCGAAACTTCATAATTTGCTTGCAACAGTGTTTGGACAATGACGGACATCACCTGGCCGATATTATTTTCAAAACCACACGAGATAAAATTCCTAGCGTCTTGAACCGTCGTGTTTTTCTTCTCCAAGATATTCAGTATTACCTTGTCCCAGTTGTCTTTAGGTCTTCCTTCGTCTCTTTTTTCTGCCACGTTCGTCACCCATATTTGTCTAACCGATAAATTATAATAATTGTATTTGTGAATTGAACATTTTATTTACAGAAAACGGATACATACAGACGCAGTATTTAACGTAGAATTTAAATATTATGTAATAATGAACTGAGCAACATTTTCCGTTACAAGTTCTGCACAATTCACAAGAAATCAAATTTGACTTGGCGATATTTCGAAAATTGTTCCACGGATTCGCATATATGCTTTTCCATCTACAAAGGAAATACAGCGACGTGGACAGTGGTTTCCTCAATTGTAAGTTAAACATCAATTTTGTTATATATTTTTAATTGTTACCAATGATTTTAAAAAATGTATCAACGATAATAATTGTGTAATGCACGAGCAAAATGAAAGCTGCAAAAGCGTGACTGAAGTAACTAATTTCTCTTTTTATTTTAGATTGCATGCATGACGGCTTCGAAGACATAGAAATGGCAGCAGAAAAGGACAGTGCACCTATAGGAGAAACAGAAAACAACGTAGTTATTGCATTAGGGACCCACAACCCAGAAATTCAACATGAGGGCTTCGGAAACATGGAAATATCAGCAGAAAATGGCAGAGCACCTTTAGGAGACAACGGAGTTCCTGCATTAGGGCCCTACAACCCCAAAATTCAAGCGTGCTGTCTGTTTGTATAAGGTAAGAATCTTACTAGATTTCATATTATTTCCTTCACAATTCTGTGGCTTTAAGGCAAAAGCAGATATAATAGGTGGACGTTTTGGTTGGTTTAAGACCTCAAAAAACTTGAAGAATTTCGATGCAGCGTTCGAGCTTTGAATTGCAACACTGCAGGTCTTCTAAAAGCAACTTGTAGACGACCACCGATGGATGAACCTGTAAGAAACTTTATTTTTTTATAAAATATTTGGTCTCATATTCAACTATGAGAACTTATAGTCAAAAGAATGACTATAACATATGTGTAAATATTATGTTGTACTCAAATTCGATTTTGAGTGCTACATTGAAAGAAATAAATCGTCCATGGTTGTCTGTATAATATACAAACAATTTAAAGTTGAAAATAACATTTTAAATAGTTGCAGGAAAACTATTCAACTTTACACAAATTTAAGAGACCTAGCATACAATGGTGTTGTTATTCTTGCTATTGTCGAATCTTAGAATAAAAATTAACTGTTTCAAATCTAGTTACTGACCAATAAGTTTAGAAATATCAAATTAAAGCAAATTTCTAATACATTTAAAACCATATAAAAACAGTTGGAGAAAATATCGCAGTGTACACGTGTATGAAGACACGTTTACCATGCGAAATTTTATCCAACACTTTTTGAAATGTTTTAAAGAATACCGCAAACTAACAATTATTATTTAATAGGCGGACATTTGGTTGGTCTGAGACCTCAAGAAACTTGGAGAATTTGGATGCAACTTCCAAGTTTTGGATTTCAACACTGCAAATGTTCTAAGCCAGCTTTTCTAAAGGATTGCTGAGCTCCAGATAAATCTTGTACGGCGTAGACGACCACCGATGGATGAACTTCTACAGAGTAGACAACCACCGATTGATATACTTTTACGGCGTAGACGACCACTGATGGATGAACTTCTACGGCGTAGACGACCACAGATGGATGATCTGCTAAGAAACTTTATTTATTATAAAATATTTGGCCTCATGTTCAATCATGACAACTTATAGTCAAAGGAATATGACTATAATATATGTCTTAATATTATCTTGTATTCATATTCGATTTTGAGTACTACATTGAAAGAAATATAACATTCATGGATGTCTGTGTAATATTTAAACAATTTAAAATTGAAATATCGACTATTTATCAATAAAATTAATATCTGGGAACATATTATTAACATATATCTTTCAGGAATCGGACATCAAGAAGACTAAATATAATAGATTTTAAATTAGTTTTAAGTTTTTTTAAATGTATTTTCAGGCCTTATTTAAATTTAGATATAAGGAGAGTGAATGTAAAATAAACATATGTATCGGGGCATGCTTGCTGCGGATGGATGAGAGAATCAATGAGAGGGTCTGGAAGGTGGGGAGATTCGAAACTTTGATGTGAGTTCGAGTTTCCTTACTTTACATCACGATCAGTGGGGATGAGTAGGCTGGGTTCGTGCGTGATTTTTCCATAATAGGGGATTCCGATCATGACGTCACAAAGCGCGCCATTTGCGGTGAAATCTTGAACTATGTGGACAAATAGATATTTTCTGTTGACATGTGTTCGGTTAGTGATGAAAATAATTTTTTTTTAGTGCAGAGTTAGTGATGGGGCGTAATTAAAAAAGAAAAATATTGAAAATCATTCTGTGAATGACCTAAAAAAGATGGTTAGTGTCGTGATCTGAAAAAAAGAGGAAAAAAGCGATCTTATTTTAAGGTTTTAGTTTCGGTTAGTTACTGGGTATTTACTGATTTATACTAACTCAAAATGTTTCAACGTTTTCAGAAATCAAAAATATATGAATGCGGGTCGCAGTGATAATATATTACCCTGTATTGATAGTGGTAAATGGGTATCTGCGGTAATTCCATGTAATACGTGTGTGGTAGTTGATGTAAATATAAAGTGGGGCTATTTTCCATCTAATAACATGTCAAACCTATTTAACTACGGGCACATATACCACTACTTCCACGAAACCATTTAGTTTGATGTAGTTACGCATAAACCATGAGAGATGAGATCGGCTTGGAAAATGGCATAAAATTAACTCCTCTCATATATTTTTTATATTTACTCCTGTAATCACTCTTGCAGAGGGCATACGCGTACTTAATACCCATATTTTTAATATAAAACACAAATTTCACCAAGCTATCAACTTGACAGCACGATGACAGTTACTTATATGATGTCCACATAGTTCATAAAAATACCGCGACGGGGCGCTTAAAATTCGCTTAATCGGAATCCCCTATTGAATGGACTGATATGTTAGCAGGCCATGTGAAACCAGTTGTTTATTCCGGGGGATCGCTTTGCACTTAGGTGAATGTTTCTAGGGAAAGCTTAGTTGTTTTGTTAAGATGCTGACCATCAATCGCATTGGTTTTCGCTCTAGATTGGATACGTCCATCCGCTAGACTCGACTGAGAAAAGATTAAATAAACCTGAATGTTAACACAGGAAGCTTTCTTAAGGCTTCTATGTGCTCTCCTCATCCGGAGGTAACTTATGTAATCATCATTTAATGTTAATGACAACGAATAATTAAAGTAAATATTTTATTTGATTTAATTTTGATTGAGCACACGGGTTGACCGCGTTCGGGGTCTCTCTTGCCCTTAGTGAGTTCGCGTACTAGGCCATACATGCAGTGCATCGTATGGGGTCGGCATAATCCCTTCGTAAACTACATGTGAGAACCACTCCGGCGTTCTCACTTTTTGTCTTAACTCGTATATATCTCTCTCACTTTACCTTTAGCTTAGCATACTCTAGATATAAGATAGATTGCGTATACATAAGATAGCTTAGATATAAGATACGCAAAGGTTGTTTTTGCTTTTTAAGAGAGAGAGATAGAGAGAAATTAACATAACTTCACATTTTTAGATTTGCTATTCTATAGGCTATTTTGCGCACTTCACCAACTTAATTTGGGGGGTTCTACACTAGTTTAAGATAAATTATAAAATATTATTGTACACGGAAATGTATTTATTTAATAAGTGGTATCAATGAAGCTTTGTATTAATAAATATATTTTGTTAAGAGGGCGATTGTGTGGTAACACCATAAAAATATATAATATAATTAATGTAAAGGTTCGCAAATGGTCTTAAACTGAATAAGAAATCTTGAACTTTTAACAGTGGGAACAAGAAATCTTATTTAGGGACCCCAAGATTTAATTTGTTAAATAGTCTATAAGTACTGTAAACTGAACTCTATTTAATGTATTATATATTGGGTAGTAAAATATATAAGTAGTTTCGGATTGGTTATAAAACTAAAATGTTTGTTACCAAATGAAATTATGGCTGTAGTATTTGTTATTAATTATTATGCAACTTTATTATGTAAATAAAAGTTTTATTTTCAGATAAACTTTATTTATAGAATAAAGATGCAAAATAATTAATAAGAAATAATATAACTATAATAATAGTAATTTTATCTGGTAACAAACGTTTTAGTTTTATAACTAAACCATGTTTGACACTGTCATACATTGTTATTAGATTTGTTAACAAATTTAGTAACACTCATGAACAGAATTATAACACAAGACATTTGTGTTTAAAAATTCTGTTCATAATTATTTCTTACTAAGTTTGTTATCAAATTGGATAAAAATTTTTTAACGTGCCAAACAGCCTTTATCTGTATAATTTAACTGTTTGTAACCAAATAGAATCACCATTATTTGACTTTTATTACAAAATAATACAAAATATTAAATAAAATTTACAATCAAAATAATGATAATTTTATTTGGTAAGAAACATTTTAGTTTTATAACTAAAACCTGTTCGATACGACACGCTAAAATTGATTTTCAAATTTGTAATGAACATAGAGAGAAATAATTATGAACAGAATTTTTAAACACATGTCACGTTTCATTTGTTATAATTCTGTTCATAATTGTCACTAAATTTGTTAACAAATCTAACAATAATGTATGATTGAGTCAAACATTGTCCTGTAATATCAATAAACTTTATTTTTAAAAAAATACGTTGTTTTTATAATAATAAATATTTATATATTAAAAAAATGTTTTTTTTTGAAAGACCCTACACGTATATAGTTTTTAAAATAGCCACAAGGGTGCAACATCTGTCAATAAACGTTTTCTAGTTCCATTCATGTTCTCCGGATACCATCAGAAAATTTCAACAAAATTCGAAAACTTTCTAAAGGGGTACCCTTTACATATAATATAAAAATCTGATGTGGCCAGCACATTACCTTCCGTCAGTTCTATGTATTTTGTATAAATATCATACATAAAGTTCCTTGCAAAAGATTATATTTCTTGTACATTACCTTAAGACAGTTGTATGTATTTTATACAAATTCCATACAGAAAGTTTCTAACAAAAGATCCTATATTTCCAGTAAAATTATAACATAAACATACTGTCAACTGCACTTGACACTGACACCTTTCAATCAGAATTTTCTTAATGTAGCAGCTGTTTCCAAAGTTATAGCAAAGCTGACTAATATATATGATATTTAATTTTTTTATAATTTTTTAACTCTATGTCCATTTAATATGAAGTATAAAATGAATTCAAATCGTATAGAGAATAAATAATTCTTTAATATTTATAATAACATTAAATGTGAAAAAATGATATTTAACATCGTTTTTTCAAGAAAAACTGTTAAAATCTTCAAATGAGGGTACTTCCGGTTGACCAATTATAACCAAAATCTAATCAGCTCTTCACATGAATGTAACGAAGAGGAATACGAAACAATTATAATTTTTGGAATTGTAGTATTAGAGTTATCGCATTAGAAAATTTTGTCACACACAGACACACACACACACACACACACACACACACACACACACATACATACACACACACACATACAGACATCATCGTAAAAATAGTAAAATCGTATTCTAGGGACCCTAAAACGTGCTTATTATTTTTTGACCAAAGACAATACCTTCCTTACCTAAAGGTGACGGAAGGTAAAAAATATACTTCTTAAAACAGCCGCCATGCGGCAGCACCTGTCGAAAAGTTTTGCGCCTAAAATGTAGGCAACCAGAAATTTAAAAAGGAAGCATCCATACACGTTAAATTTTTTTGACGTGCATAGATGCTACTTTCAGGTAGCATCTATGCACGTTAAAATTTTTATTCGCGTGCATGGATGCTACACTCAAGTAGAATCCATGCACACACTTAACTAAAAAAAATTTGACGTGTATGACTGCTACTTGAGAGTAGCATCTATGCACGCAATAAAATTTTTGACGTGCATAGATGCTACCTGAAAGCATCCATGCATGCTAAAAAAAACTTTGTCGTGCATGGATGCTACCTAAAATTAGAATGTGTCGAATTTTGTTCTAAAAGGTACCCTTTATATTTAAATTTTTAGCGTGCATGGATGCTACTTTCAGGTTGCAGCCATGCACGTCAAAAATTTTTTAGCGTGCATAGATGCTACCTTTTTGCATTTCTGGTTGCCTATATTTTAGGCGCAAAAATTTTCGACAGGTGATGCCGCATGGCGGCTGTTTTAAAAACTATATACGTAATACGTTCATGTCTAATGACTTAGAAACTATATTATACTTGCGTGTGTTTGAGGGGTGTATCATAAAAATTAAAACTAAAGATCAGAAAATAAGTCATTTTTAAATCAATTTTAAAGTTTATTAGCAATATATAATTACAAATATATTTACAATACCTACGTTAACATTTTATTGCAATTTTACAATATTTAATATTTCTCTTGCTGCCTTTGAGGTCCTTTAAGATCACATGTTGACAACCTGCACAGAAAAATACATAAAAATTAGACTATTACACATACACAAATACAAAATAAGAGGATTCTCCCATTTTTAAATTTATTTATATATGCTTAATTGTATCAGAATGCCAACATAATTTATTTATGTTTTTTATCTAAACTAAAATGTTAGGTAATAATACTTAATAAAATATCTAATTGCGGTAAAACTTAAACTACGTCGAAAGGTTGAAAATTTACACATAACTAACTGTAAATTCATACTTTAATTTAGTTAGTAAGAGTAAATTTACAGTATATTATGTGCAAAATTTACAGATAGTTATTTATAAATTTATAGTTATCAAGTGTACATTTAGTTATCAATATTAATTTACCGTTAGGAAATGTAAATTAACAATGTTTTTTTCTTCTGTTGGTCCTTCTACGCTTCCCTACAATACAAAGTGAAAAACCAAAAATATATATTTCATAAGAATTTAATAACTAAAAGTTTATTGTATCAAATCTTACAATTAATATAATTTCACATTTTTCGTTGAATGCAATAGGTGCATGAAAATACAAAAAATTAAAATATTTGTAAGAATATACATCATGTCACAGAAAACTTAAAAATAGTGCACCCCACACTTCAACAATTTAATTATAAGTTTTATTAATTCGGCGTCTATAACAAAAAAGCTTAAATTTTTATTTTTACAATAAGTATGACACATAGTTCTCTTTATTGGTCAGTTTCTTGGTAATTCGTTTATTAAAATTTCCAAGTTTAGTTGGATGTAAACAATTCACAATATGAAAATATTTATAATTTTTTAAAAGAAAACAAATTAGAGTATATAGACTGATAATGCCCAAAGTAATCTTTCTAATTTCTAAAACCTATCAAGAAGTACTACTGTTTGCATCGTACATTTTCATGATATTGTTGAACACTAGAAAGAAATGGGAAAGATTTTTGGACATGTGTATAATTAAAAAAAAAAAAGAAAACGAAGAACAAAATATGAATTACTTCACTATCCATCACTGATGTACATTTATTAATACATACAGATATTGCTACATGTAAGGCAGACCCTATTTTCGATATTTGTCTCTTTCTTGTTTATATTTACTATTCGATCTATGGCTATCTCGGTCTCTATAGTGATCTTTTTCTCTACTTGAGCTATAATGATCTTTTTCCCTAGTAGTAGATTGATAGTGTCTCTCTCTATGAGGAGGGCTTCTCTCCCTGATTCGTTCTCTTTCTTTCACTCGATCTCTTTCCCAATCCCTGTCTCTTTCTCTATCTCCTCGGTAGTCACGTTGTTTTTCTCTTTCGCGTTCTCGTTCACGTTCTCGTTCGCGGTCCCAATCGCGGGTGCTGCGCTCATATGTTTCTTGAGGCACGGGTGGTGCGGCTTGTTGCACGGGCGGGAAGCGATCTTGTAGTTGGGAATTAATGCGTTGTTGAATGGGGACAGGAATTCGTGGAAATAACGTGGAGAACCATTCTAATTTCACAAGCCACTGGCGGAGCATGGCTCCGATTTTCATCTGCTGGCCACCGCCTGCTTTCACGTCCAGTTCCTACAAATAAATAAAAATAACTGAGAGATATCATTTTGTAAGTTTGGGGCGTAATAAAGGATGAATTTTATTTAGAGAGTAAATAAAGAAAATTAAAACATTATGTATAAAGCTAAAGATATTAATTTCATATCGATTCGTTTATGATTTTGAAAATAGTGAACTTATTTAGCTAGTTTTTTGAACTTTTACTATTTTCTTATTTACATATTGTACACCCCACGAACATTTATTTAAAGATTAGGTCAGATTATACTTATGTTTTTCAATACTATCCAGAAATACATTCGAACCAACAAACTTTAGTTGCATTTATTCAACCTCAAATATATACAATGTGCTTGATTTTGTCGCAGCAAAATTTTTATAATATATAGAATGATTAGAATGGCGTCATTTATATTTTCCGTTTCAAGAAAAGTACAGAGTAGTGGGGGCATAGTTGTGCCATTATGTACAGCCTCTCTTACCATTTTATTCATTATGGCGTGGAGTAGTGAGCACCAGTGGCGTAACTAACGGGCCCGCATTGCGGGCGGGCCCCCGGCTCTAGAGAGGCCCCAATTTGCATGATTTATAATTTTGTTACTACTGCGAAACTTTGAATCATTTTTTTTGTAGCAACATAAAAATTTATTTAGTCCTTTATTTTTTTTAAATGTCAATTTCGAAAAACAATATTGGCTAAGGGGCCCCTTATCCGCTATGTAAAATCAAGCTCTTTATTTTCCATCAAATTCCGGCCGGTAGAATTTCGATTTCTTGGCAAATATTTTCCTGCAACTGATCCAGAGTTTTCCTTTAAAATAACCCTATAAAAAGAAGTCTGGGGCTGTCAAATCAGGACACCTGGCGGCCAATGTGTATTACCAAAACGTGGAATTATACAACGATAAGAGAATAATTTTCGCAAAATTGCTATTATTTAGACTGTATGATACTGATCCATCTTGCTAATACCATATTTTGTCGCATCCAAGTTCTTTTATTTGGGATACCAAAAATGTATGAATCAATTCCATGTGACTTTCACCAGTGGAATGTGTCACCAATTTTATTTAAAAAAAAGTATAATGCCACAACAAACAATGACTTTGGTGTGATGTAAAAGTACCTAATTTTGGATTTTTAGGCCTCCATTATTGGTTATTTTGCTTCTTAATATATCAACTCAGATGAAAGTGAGCCTAGTCACAATTTCCACAAGTTCTTGTGGTATATACTTCTTCATGATAAACGCTACAATTAAAAACGGGCCCCAAAAACTGTCTGCGGGCGGGTCCCCGAACTCTTAGTTACGCCACTGGTGAGCACCTTGCGTTTGTTATTGAGACGTATTTCAAAAATACTGACTGCCATCACACTACATAACGGTTATTTCGTACGCACTTTGGACTAGGTCGACGTGCAAAGGTTCCCGACAAGAAGACTATATCGTCATGGGTTGCAAATTTCAGAGCATCAGGTTCGGCTTTAAATAGAAAATCGCCTGGTAGAGCTAGCTACATACGAATGGCGAGTTTTATCTGCCCCACTCTGTGTAGTGATAGCAAAGTCAGCATTTTGAAATACATCTCAATAACGAATAGATGGTGCTCACTACTCCACGCCATAGTGACGAATGAAATAGCAAGGGAGGCTGCACATTATAGCACAACTAGGCCTTCGCTACTCCCATCAGCGCATGAGCAGTAGCGGCGGCAAATTGAGGTTTTTCTGCCCCAACCTGTACTTAAACTTATTTTAAAAAAAATTAGGCTCAAATTAAAAAATCTGATGTAGCCAGCACATTACCTTCCGTCAGTTCTATGTACTTTGTAAAAATTCCACACAGAAAGTTTCTTGCAAAAGATTTAATATTTCCAGTACATTACATTAAGCCAGTTCTATGTATTATGTACAAATTCCAGACAGAAAGTTTCTATATTTCCAGTAAAATTGTAACACAAACATACTATGTCAATTGCACTTGACACTGACATCTGTCAATCAGAATTTTCTTAATATAGTAGATGCTGGCTGTTTTATGAAATTTAATTTCTTTATAATTTTTTAACTCTATATCTATTGTATATAAAGTATAAAATGTGATCAAATCGTATAGAATAAAATATTCTTTAATATTTGTAATAGCATTAAATATGAAAAAATGATATTGAACAGCGTTTTTCCAAGAAAAACTGTCAAAATCTTCAAATTAGGGTACTTCCGGTTGACCAATTATAACCAAAATCTAATCAGCTCTTCATTTGGATGTAAAGAATAGAAATACGAAAAAATTATAATTTTTGGAAAGGTGGTATTGAAGTTATGCGCTTCGAAAGAATCGTCACACACACACACACACACATACATACATACATTCAGACATCAGCGTTCTTATTTAGTAAATACTCATCATCGATTTTTTTGACCAAAGACAATACCTTCCTTACCTAAAGGTGACGGAAGATAAAAAAACAGACAATTTCTTTCAATTTTGGAATTTAAAATGAATCAAAAATAGAAAAAAAAGTTAGTTAAACAATGTGTAAAATCATAGTTCCAACTTAAAATTTTTATGAAGATGTCTATGAAAAAAAAATTGATAATCTCTGTGAAATTTGATATTTAAAAAAAAAATTTTTTTATTGTTTACAACTTTTTTAACCAACATTTTACTCTATTCTTAATTTTTAAGTATATACTTTTCTTATAAATATATGTTCAAATTGAATCGAAATGAAAAACTGCCAATCTGCATTTTTTAAAAAATTTGGGCGTAAATCTAAATTCCGCACAACTTTTCTGTAAAGCACTTTTTACCTTCCGTCAACTTTAGGTAAGGAAGGAATTGTCTTTGGTCAAAAAATTCGATGATGAGTTTTTAATGAATAAGCACGTTTTAGGGTCCCTAGAATACAATTTTACTATTTTTACGATGATGTCTGTGTGTATGGATGTATTTATGTGTGTGTGACGATTTATTCGGATCGCGTAACTCCAATATCACCTTTCCAAAAATTATAATTTTTGCGTATTCCTTTTCTTTAGATCCATATGAAGAGCTGATTAGATTTTGGTTATAATTGGTCGACCGGAAGTACCCTAATTTGAAGATTTTAACAGTTTTTCTTGCGACTAAAATCAATCACATTATGTAATAAATAATAATTTTCTCTTATCTGAAGAATAGGTCGTGAATTCCACCCGTTTCTTTAAAGGTTTATTTGAATTTTAATTATGAGAAGTGTTAACCTACACTATTTGTAAGGAACTATAGGTTATAGCAGATTTCTAAACATTCGGGCTGTATTATCACGTTAATAAGACTTGACATAGTAACAAAAAAGAAAAGAATAAAAAATGTCTTGAAATAATTTTTTTAAAGATATATAACTATCTTACACTTTTTTTAATGCGGAATGAAGTAATATGTAAAAATTGGAATTAAGATAAAAGAAATTAATCTTACACCTAAAAATTTCACACTACCTGTTACGCACCTCCGTATCATCCAAGTATGGCTCGAACCAGTCCAACAAATTCGGTGGAGGTTGAGTGTATCGTATATACATAAAACCTAACGCTCTGATGTAAGGCGAATCACAATGAGTGATGAGTCCGTTAAGCTGTTTTCTCGTAAGCTTCAGTGTGAAAAGTTTGTACAGTAAGCAGTAGGCCGTGGACACAATTCCTCCAGCACCGACTCCTCTCACCCCTCCGCACATTCCCGTCTGTCCGGAGGTTCTGCGGGATCCTTTCTCCCATGGCTCCAGGTGTGTCACTTTGTAGTAGATTTCGTCCACTACCTCGTGGTAGGTTTTCAATTCATAAAGGTTCACTGGAAAAGAGACAAAAAGAAATTAGTGGGCGAATTAGTTAGAGAATTACAGATTTGGATTTTCTTTCGCTGTAAGTTGGTGTTAAACGTAGGTTAAATAATGCTATACTAAATTTAGAAAGATAAAAATGGCTAAGAAAATGAAACTAAAATTTAAAAAAAAGTAAAAAATAAAATAAAACTCGATTATGAATTATATAAATAGGATCACGTAACTATCATTTAATACACAGTTCACTATTTGCCTAAAAAATTGCTACACTTTGTAATAATTATCTGATATAAAATAAAGAGACACGTTAATAGAATATTGCTTAAAATGTCATTGCTATATCTGAACAAAGTGTTTGTAATATTTTAAATTTACGACTTTTAATTACTGTGTTCATACAAGGTAAAAAGCTATAACCGAGTTCAAAGTAAAAGAGCAGGAAGTTCTAAAAAAATGTAATGATGAAATGATTAAAAGTAAGTAAATAAAAATGATGAATCTACGCATAACACTATGAATTGGACATCAAGAACACATTTCTAATAGCAATGCAGTGTGTCTATTTAAAATGGTGGCTTATTCTGCAACTGAATTGCAAAATAACCATGAATCGTTGTTTTACCATGCTCCTATACGATGGCAGATCCCGGATTCCACTTGCTTCATCTGCACAGACTATCCATTCCTGTACAGACTCCTGCAATGTGAATGCATCTAGAAATCTAAAAGTCCAGAAAATACTTTTTAATATGTGAAATATTGTTCCACATACGTATAATACATTTACCTTTATCAGTCTATCTATAGATAAACTTACTGCAAGAAAACAAGGAACAATTTTGTAAATCAGTGTGCAGAATAAGGAGCAAAATTTTGCAGGTTATAATCCTTGTAAATGTATTAGAAGTGTTTCATTGAAGTAACAAAAACTTTCACTTAGAGGAAGTGTACATATATTTATTTATTAACATTGAACATAAACAGTCCAATTTGCGCGATTACTTCAATAAAATACTCTTCACAGCTCAAAAAAATCAATTTTAAGTTATTGAGGCAAATGTAAAAGTAGATCTTCAAGATGGACTGTTAGCAGTTGTTCAATATGTGTACCTACCCTTGAAATAATGAGAACTCTGAATATTTGTAAGAATAAGTGGATTTAGGTTCATAGATCTTTCGTTTCCCCATAATGGTAAAATATTACTTTGTTTTGAACTCTGTTTTGGAGTATATTCTGAAAAAGAATCGTTTTGTCAGTACGGATTACATATTACAAATGTCAGTTGTAACAAAAATAACTCAATTAATTACCTTCTTCATATCCACCTTCCATCTTAAATATGTATTTAAATGTAACAAATAATAAAATAAACGGCAAGTAAACAAAATGTTAACAATTCTGAGGTAGAATTTTTCAACATCAAACGAGAGAAACACTTTCTGCCATTTTTGAGTTTTATTTCTGACGTCATTCTTTTTCGACGGTTGGTTGGCGTTTACATTTTTATGGCGCGCTATTCAAACCCATACATCATATTACATTTGTAAAACATAATTTAATTAATATCAAAAAATATTTAAGTAATAATTTTTGCGCATTAGACAGAAATAAGATACGATAATAAAATCAATACAGTCATTTTATTAAATATAATGTACATAAAAAGTCATAAAGACCATAAAAAAGCTACAACTATTAGAAATACTGGATTGCTTTCAAGCAAATACGTAATACACATTACGTAGTATGTACTAAATTCACAAAAATACTTTTTAGAATATCCTACACTCATATAAAATGCATTAAAGTAATTATTGTAAAAATAAGTACGGTATATTTGTTAAAAATCAATTTTACAAGCATCCTTTATAACTTTTTTCGAATCCAAGTAAAATTCACTCGCACCAATAAACTTAATTTTATAATCTCAATCAAATGTTTACAAAGTACGATTAAATGGCCCAACAATAAATAATAAGTTATGTGCAGTGAATAGTCCAATTCTATAATTATCGAACATTTAAAGCTTACATTTCAACAATACTTCAAACGTGTTTCAGATCACTCTAATTGGATTTACATTACAATTTTCTATTAAATTTACAAATTAATAATACTTTACTCAGTCAATTTTCCGGCGCTGCCATTTTTAATATTTATAATAAATTTAATATGTAATAATATTACATATCTACATTAATATATTTCGGCACTGAGTATTACATTTACACATTAATCTTATAAAACCTGATACATAATAAAACGTACAACTGTATATTTCAGACTTTAAATATATGCTTAACACTTTGAGTAATTTTTATTGTGTTGTAATATTTGTGCTACTATTTTTACAAACGCCATAATATTTATAAATATTATGGAATACCTACAGCCTTTTATTTTTTAATAAAAATAATATATAAAAATACACATAAATATAAAATCACGTACATCACGAGTAAATAAATAAAATATAAAAATTGGAATTACATTTTGTAATAATTCTATAAAATAAAATGTTATGTCTATACTACACATAGAAATAAAAAACGAGTGTATCGAGATATGATTGCACTTACACAAAAGAAATCACTGGTCATACAGACGTCTCTGAATTCAACCTCAAAACAAATTTGTTACTTTTAGGGTCGACTACTTCTTCAGTAATATTTAAGTGAGGTAGTTTCTTAATTTGACACAACAAAGAAACATCATTTTGTCTCAGTTGAAAGCAAATGCCATGACCAATAGGCCTTGACAACAATTCTTCACAAATTAAGGCCCAAGTTTGAATTTGTTTTTGTTCTTTTTCATTTTGTAATACTGGAGTAGTTTCTAAGTACGGTTCTAGAAAAGCTCTAGGAGTCAAATCGTTACTTAAACAATTGGCTAAGTGGCTTAAGATAGACTCAACTGAATGTCGAGGTTGTTGTCGAGTAACTCGGAGAAACTTTTGTAAAGCTCGAGCCATGGAAGGGAAGATAGCTTGCGCTGCCTCTTGTGGGTCCATTGGAATAGCAGAGACCTGCTCGTTGTGAAGACGTTTGATGTGCGTAAATGCTTCCTCAGCTGCTGTGATTAATCTGGCTCGTCGTTTCTTTACGCGACGTTCGTATTCGTGTTCCTCGTAAAATCTTTCATTGTGACTAGAATCTCTTCGTCTAGCATGAGCTGCTAACATAGCTCGAGACTGACTCTGTTGTATCGCAGAGTTATTTACTCCATCTACTTCGTAAAATTTAAAACTTGATGATGCTTTGCGAGATTTCGACACAGGAATACGTTCTAAATACGGATTATAAATAGGAAATTCGGTGTAATATTTTTCTAACACCCAAACAGCGGCTCTTTGGATACTAAGTTGTCCAATGGTGTATGCTTTACTTTCACCATCCGGACTTCTCACTATTTTAATATAATACGTTGGTTGGAGATGTCTGATTTCAACTAAAACTACAGCTAAATAATGGATAAAAAGTAATGTGTCAGTCAAACTTGACGCATATGCAACTAATGCTTTGTAATCAACAGACTCTTCTGGAGTCGTTGCGGCTTTGGCAGTTTCAGTTACTTGTACAATATAAAACAACCAATATGCAAACGTACACACCGATACAAACGCTAATACAGCTGCTCGAAATAGGAAAATTCTAGGAAGAGTTGCATTAGGTCTACGAAGAAATATTGCCCAAGCTCCAACCGCTAAAATTACTAATTTAAATGCTAAAGAAACTAATTGACCCTTACATTCGGCTCCGCAAGCTAGAAGCTTGATATTCTGCTGTAGGCCTAGTGTTGAAGATAAGGCAGGAAAAAATCCTAATTTAGGTAGCACAACCATCGCCAAAGGACTTAAGAATGCCGCAATTGAAAGTACGATTGTAAGCACTGTACCGATATATCGATGACACAAAAACGAGAGGCCCGTGTCAGGCTCCCCAGGCCAATTGCTGACATCTTCTGTTGATTGAGATTGTTCTGATGTGTTACCAGTAATGGCAGTAGTGTTTTCTCCCCAGTTATCATCTTGCGGTAGAATCTGAACTTCAATTACTTCTTGGCCATCTCGATTATCTGGTGTTAAAGTTACTGCAGTTTGGAATGGAGCCATATTATCTTCAGCTTTTCTTGATGATTTACTACTCCTAAAATGAAAATATGTATTTTGTCAGGTGGAGTAAAAGTGCAATTAAATACCTTGTGCTTCTATGAGAATGCTGTCTATGATTACTTCTTTCTCGATGACCTCTTGATCGTCGAGATCTTGAACTTTGTTCAGATTTCACCGATTCAGTTTCCATGTCTCGAGCAGTTTCGTTACCCATATACAAGCACAAAAATACACATAACAGGCACTTTTTAATGTCATTGAAAGTGATGAATTTTTATACAGATTTTATGTATGAAACACTAATTTAATAATGCTAAAGTAATTAAATACTTAATACGTAGAAATTGAACTATCATCTACATATAAAATTTCACATAACATTGTAATATTTCATGTTAGAAGTTGGTGTATCTATACGTAATTATGAGATTCGTTTACACACAATGTAAAAAATCTTATTAGAAAGTAATTAGATAGAGACTACAGATTATTTCATCACAGACCTTTAATAACACTTTTAAACACAGTAATGCTTTTATAAAAACTCTAATTGTTAACATGTTATTAAAATTATTTAAAAAATTTGTTCACACCTACACTTCGTAACATTTCGCCGTGTTTATGTTTCAAAATGGCTTCTAATGACATTGAATTGAATAGCGGTACAATTTAGTTTTAAGAACGCACACTCACTCATTCCAAAAAGAAATATTGTAATGAATTATGTAACAATGAAATTGTTATTTAAATACTCTCTCATTGTTGCAAGGTTGCAAGTATTAAAGTATACATTGTTGTTGATATTTTTAAAACAGCGGCTATAATTTATAATTCATGATACCAATAAGTACTGATACATTTGTGTAGAATAATGTAAAAATATTGAAAAAGGGAATAAGATAATACAATATTACGAATATTACTTCTTAAAACAGTTTAAAAATTATTTATAAAAACACAAGTGGAAGTTGGTGTTGGTGCACCTGATTTAAAATCTATTTATTACTATTCACAACTTCACCGGTGTCAATTTTTTACTCAACAAAAAGCCGTGTGTTACGCTTTTATATCATATTTCTACTTCTTCATTTTAATACCTTAAAATGGCAAGTGACAGTAAAACACAAGATAAGAAATCTCCTAATCCTAAAGGAAAATCTCACGAAGAAATATTTAATGGATTTCAAATATTAAGAGCGGAACAACGTAGTTTAGCAAATAAGTTATCAGAATTTAAATTAGATTTAACTGAACACAAGTAAGAAATCAATATTTTTAGTCTAATCACGAATATTTAGTATTAAGTAACAAATAAATTTAGAAATGACAGATTTATTACTCTTATACATAACCTCACTTTAGTCATGCTTCTCCAAAACAGTTTTACCATATTTGGTTTTGCAAGAATTGTATTAACGATTTTACTTTTTAAATTTCAGAATGGTTATAGAAACCTTAAAAGGAGTTAACGAAGACAGAAAATGTTACCGCATGATTGGAGGTGTTCTTTGTGAACGAACTGTTAGAGAAGTACTCCCAGTATTAGAAAATAACAGAGACCAATTAAGCAAAGTAATTGACGCAGTAACTGACCAGCTGACGAAAAAGGGAACAGAAATAAATGAATATAAGGAAAAGCACAATATTCGTATAAGAGGGCAAGACGACATCCCAGAAAGCGAACCTGACGACAAATCAGCCTCTACGAGTAACGATACCAGCCGTGGAAACGTCCTCGTGGAAAACCCAGTATAAGATAAAACTATTTTCGCATGCTTACTACTTTATCTTCAGTTGGTCAAATTCTTTGTGCTTTAAAATAACAAATGCTGGCGTCCAAATACACTTTTGTTTACCTAATTATGTCGTTATTTTTTTCTGTAATAATATTTAAATTTAATTAGAAACGAAGGGTGTTCATTATTAATCAGAATAGTTGTTTGTATACCAAGGGTTGGAATAGCCAGACCGAAGCTAGAGATTATCGCCCGAACGTAGTGAGACCTGCAAAAATACCTTTGCAACTTCAGAAAAAGTAAATTTATATTTTCTTAAATTGAAGTTGAAAAGGTATAGTTGAGGTATTCAAAGATACTTTCATCCAAAAGTATGCACAACATTTTTTCTACGATCAGAAAGATTAATTGATTTTTAAAATATAATTAATTAATTTTATGTAATTTTACACATATCACTTCTATGAAAGCAAAAATGTTCAATCTCTGGTGTGCAACTAATAGCAACGGTTTACAAAAGCTTTGGTCGTGGTCTGCAATTATTCATTTTCTGTAACCAAATAATGTTTGGAAAGCCTACTTCTTTTTATTGATCGTAGAAAAAATCGTTTATATTATATATTAATTGTGAATTTTATTATTATATATAGCTTGGCGTTTGAATTTATGTTTTCAAATAAATAACTTCCTAGTGGATTTTGAATACTCCTCGTATTATTCAACATTGTGTAAAAATTCAATTAATCACAACAGTTATTATTTTGCATTGTTAATATATTTTATATTTATTATTTAATAAACGCGTATGTTTATTAATTGACACTTAATATTATTTGTATTACTGATAATACTTTATAGATAATAATAAATTCTTGAGTAAATATGAATCATTTTATTTAGTCTTATCAATTCATCGATAGTTAATATTTCATTATAGTTCAGGTAAAGAAATAGAGAAGACATGGCGAAAGTAGTGATTGTTATAATATTGTGTCTTGTAAAATTTTGTTCATCTAGTGATGAATTTGTGTGTACACCTAAATGCGATTGTTATCAAGAAAGTGAGAATCCTGCATACGTTCCTTTGTTTAATATCAACTGTGCTAGATTAGATTTTGAGGAATGCCCAAAACAAAATACTCTGCCAGTTTTCATGGGACGTCTGGATGTATCACATAACAAAATTACAAAACTGAATGAATCATGTGCGTTAAACAGTAGCGCATTATACTCTTTTGATTTTTCTCGCAATAATATAAATTCTATATCTGATAAATATTTTCAAAATTTAACTGGTTTAATTCATATAAATTTGAGTCACAACAAACTCATATCTCTTAATCAAAGTATATTTTATGGATTGTCAAATTTAAAAACACTGAATTTGCAATCAAATAAGATAACGGCTCTACCACAACAAATTTTTGCTTCTTTATCTTCGCTAGAAGAATTAAATTTAAGCAATAACAAATTGGGAAAATTTATAATGAATATTAAATTATCAGAGTACTTACCAAAATCTCTTCTAAATCTTCATTTAAATCACATAAATTTAAGAAGAATTTCCAAAGAAATATTCGAAGATATGAATTTGAAGAAATTAACTATGGCTTATAATCCATTTCCTGAACTGCCTTATATTGAATTAAATAATCTGGAATATCTGGACATATCTGGAACAAAAATAAGTAATGTTACAACCAAAAGTCTCACGTTTCCATATTTGAAAGTCCTGAAAATGAACAGACTTCCATATATAAGAAAAATATACGATTATGCTTTTTTCAATCTTCATGAACTAGAAGAACTGTACATCGAACATTGTATACATTTAGAAGAAATGGACCCAGTTTCATTTGGATATCTCCAAGGCAAAGATTCTCCAAATAATTTAACCTTAAAGAAGTTTTCAGTTGCTTACAGTGGATTGAAATTCCTACCAGACACATTTCAGTACATTTTTCAAGATTTGGAAGAAATTCATTTACGCGGTAATTTTTGGGATTGCTCTTGTAGAGTGATGTGGTTTAGACACGTGAAAGTAAATGTGAAGGATATTGACGAAATCAGGTAAATAATTAATTAATTTGCTTGAATAAAGGTAAATATTAGTTATCAATATTTACTGCACAAATATTGAATGATGAATATGAAGTTCTTCAACTGATAACAGAGACTATAAACCTAATTTTTATTTGAATAAAGTAATAATGAAGTGACAAATTCTAGAAAATTAGTATATTAAGTATTAAGAACGTTAAGGACAGTTTACCGATCGAAGACAATTTTGTCTGAGATCGGTAATTCCTTATCGTTCGTGATGCTTATACAATTTTTTGCACGATCGACGCATAAAATTTAAAAGAAAAATAAGATTTGAAAATTATTTTGACATATTAAAAAAGTTTATTTGTAATTTTTGAAGTAAACTTTGATTTTTTTAAAATTTATTTACCGTCTCGCCTCCTGTTGTTTTAATGCTTAATGCATAATGATTTGTGCGTAATGCTTAATGCATTATAACAATTTACTAGGATACCATTTCCAGCTACTTTGTTTAGTGACTAATTCGACAGAAATGTCACATTTTTTATCCTTTTTATTTTTAACTCTAGCAGACTGTCATTGCAGCAGTAATTCTTCTTTTCTTAACATGTCATATACATAATTTTTGGCATCTGTGTCAATATTTAAAAATTAAAAAAACAATAATTATAAAATACACTGACAGCTGACAATTCAGATTAGAAAATAAAGAAAGACAGATGACAGATATGTATTTCCATCTCACAATTACGCTTAGGCATTACGCCTTAAACCGTGGAGTTTGCAAGCTTTTGTTCTTAAGCATTGCTCTTAGTTCTTAAGCATTAAGCCGTATGCATAGCTGGAAATGGTAATAAACGTTGCCATATAATAAACATTTTTGCGCATTGCGCTTAGATATTATAGCTCTTAATCATTAAGACAATCGGTGGAAATGAGACTTAAGTGTAACACATCACTTACCGACGCGAGTCACATCACTTACCGTTCAGTAATTTGTAAATAAGATCTACTGTCTTGGAAACACTATCGGTAAATATAAAAAATATCCCGATCGTGCAAAAATACTATTTACATGATTTCAAAATAAAACAGATAATTATTTAAAGCGATGTAGATACCGTTGCAATAACATTGAGAAAGATTGCCGTATCTGAATAAATAATACAGACTATTTCTAAATAAAATTCTTTGCTATCCTTAAAATTAAAGGTGCTTTACTCTTGTACAAGTTTTAATTTTTTATAATTTCTAGTTAGCTGTAAAATAAAAAATTGAAAATCGTATAATTTTTTTTTTAGTTTGGGAATATTCACAGAATATCTTTTATATAAATAAAAACTATTTAATGACTTTTTTACTTATAAATAATAAATTAATATGATTTTAAAGAAAAATAAAAGGGAAATTTAATGTTTATTGTAATTTAATCACTTAATATTTATAGTAATGTTTTTTTTAACTATATTAAAACATTAATATAACTTATACCAGTTATACATAATAATTTTTTTTAAATCTTCTAATTTTACATTCGATTAAAATGAAATATTTTCTTGAGTATATTTCGAAAAAAACAATTTCATGTACAATCATTTTAATTCTTTTATTGTTTATATCGCTTTCCGCAAAATATGATTTGGAAGATAAATTAAGCTAACATTTATCAATAATAATTCGTACTAGCCAATAAAAATTTGTGGATGAAAAATATTCAACATAATTTTTGTAGTTTTAATCACGTTTTAATGTGAATAAATATGTTTTAACTCCTTATTACCCATTTCTGGGTGCGTCAATTTGCTTCTTATTACCCATTTCTGGGTGCGTCAATTTGCTTTTAAACGCAGATGTACCTGTACCATTGTATTCGCTTACCAGGTATCACTTCATGGCACTTAAAGCTATTGTTGTATCATTTTTGTGTTATTTGAAAAATAATAGTAAATAATTTTGTACTTCGGTCGGATTCTAAATAATTTAGGTAATCCATATCACAACCTGTTATAATTTGCATTCAACCAGTTCTAATATAAAGATTAAAATATACATTTCTCAATTTTCAATGAATTTACATACAGGATAGGGTGATTGAAAAAATAAAAATAGAGACAAATAAATAGCTATTTTCTTTATTATTAATTTTAGGTTTAGTTTAAATTACAAAGTTGCGCGCGAAGTAGTGGCGGTGCGTCAGATGAGGCTAGGCCTCACCTCTTAAATTCAAAACATATGTAAAATCGTAATTTATTTTTTATTAAAATGTATTGAAGTAATATAAATCTACAATAGGTGAACTCACAAACAATTATTGTTACTATAACATGCCAATTAACCATTCAAATAGCGATAATTTCACGCGAATTTTCACAAAGAGGCTAAATTGTGTTGTCCTCATGGGGAATATGTAAGTACCAGTGAGACGGAACGATTTTCCCTCTCTGCGCCCCACACTACTGCCGGTTAAACAAGCGGCGACTTGGCCTCTCTCGTTCCAAGCAAATCACACGGCAAACGGCAAGCGCCTAGTTACAGCAGAAAATACTTGCTTCAAACAAGTGTATTTATATTATTTTCAATTAGTTTTTGTAAAAACGATTTAGTAATTACTATTTATTGTTACCTACTGTTGTTATTTTTTATGTTTTCATAAATTTAAAACTATTATTTATTTCTATTTTAATTGTATTGTTACTTGTCACAATTTTTTAAACTAAACATTTATAAATATAAACAATTTCTAGCTGTTAATATATCATGAATTGTAAAATTGTACAAATACCAACAACCAAGAAGAGACAAATTTAACAACAAGACGAACTATTTACAACAATGCGAATAATTTAACTGAACTGATATATTTTTAAAAAAAAGTTAAATAAATAAATTATTACAATAATTACTTTTGCAACTAATATTTTCATTATTAGTTCTTTTAAATTATATAAATATAATAAATATAATCTTACAAGCGTAAAATAGCAAAATAAAATACGTGAGGATGAAAATTTTTCGGGCAGTATAGTTGGGCTACACGCCGACAGGCTGGCACGCTGCACTGCATAGCGTCTAGTCTGCCATTCGTGTTTCGCTAGCCGTCAGCCTAATAGTCTTAACGCTCTTCAACAAATTTGCTAATATGAAAGAACGCCGGATTGATTCAATGTACAAATGAATACTATATTTTTATTTTCGTACATTTACAATAGGTATAGGTAGGTAATATCTAATTGTGTGTTGATTATTTAAGTAGCGTTTAAAAATGTTTGTACTTGAACAGAAAAAGATTTTTTCACGCACCGCCACTGGCGCGAAGTTAAATACTACTTTTTGGCGTGAAAAGACCCTGAATTCTACTTCCTGTTTCACGGGAAGCGAAAAAATCGTTGTTGTTTTAAATGGAATGGTGTACTATTATTAACGAAAGATGACTATTCAAGGTCATTTGTTCGAAGAAAGAATACACATCACTTTATAACAGTAGCTTAGCAACGTTTTGTATTAGAAAGAGAAAGATTATTTGACCTATGTCTATTTAATTTATGTGGTGTGACAGATATACGTAAATAGTGGCATTACTTTCTAACACACAATAAATAATAATGGCATATGTCGTAGATTTACAGATACTTAATTGTCTACTACACTGCACTCTGTGCTAATATTTACCCAGTGGCGTTGACGTTTAAATCAAATTATTATTCCTTGGTTTATAAATTAAGTCTATGTTTTTGTATTTTGCGAAAACATAAGTGAAGAACATAAATCTTTCCGAAAGGTATTATTTAGAAAGAAACATAATTTTCAAATGAATTACTCTTATTTTTTCAGTTAAAATGTGCCCATAAATATTTCATGTTCCACGCCTATGCATACAAAATGCAATGAAGTAATCTGTAAGTAATATTATATCAGACGGCTCACAAATGACCTTGAATAATCAACTTTCGTGAATAATAGTTTATATATATATATATATATATATATATATATATATATATATATATATATATATATATATATATATATATATATATACCGGGTGGAACATCATACCTGTGTACATAGGCGATTCATATGAGAAAAACAGTTTTTTCGTGCCCATTGCTCCCCAAATTTTAGACAAAAATGCTTCAAATAAATATTGTAGAGCATAAAATTCTGCATCTAAATCAATAAACAGAATTACTTTTACATGCTTTGTAACGACACAAATAAAATAAGAAAATATTGAAAATTACGTTGAAAATATCAAATAGCCATGGAATTGAAACAAAAATAGAAACAAATAAATAGGTAAATTAAATTCATACAAAAATCTCCATACCTATTATTACGACAATTGTACATTTCAATGAAATATTTATTTTTTATAGGATTTTTATTGAAAATCTTTTTAAATTGGAAATAATTCATGTAAACATTAAGACCTATGTACTACAATTCAAATTTCAAACAGTAATTCTCTGAATAAAATAATCACTACAATTTATTATTATAACAAATATTCGAATAATCCTCCGTTTTCAGCCAAGCAATAACCAAGTCTATTGTAGAATGAATTTCTTACATTAGCGAGCTGCCTATTTGTGATTAAGGCGCTCTCCTCCATGCTAGCTTCTCTCAATGAATTAATATTTGGGTGGCGCTGCTTATAAATTTTACATTTAAGATGACCCCATAAAAAAGTCGCAAGGTGCTAAATCAGGAGATCTGGCTGGCCAATTTAAAGTTCCACCACGACCAATCCAGCGATTTGGAAATGCTTGGTTTAAATAATCTCTAACACTTACTCCGAAATGAGCTGGGCAGCCATCTTGTTGAAACCAAACCTCCTGATTTTCGCGCGCTACGCTGTCTAATGCAGGGCCGATCTCATTAATCAAGAGTTCTAAGTATGTTTCAGAATTTAAGTTGCCAACGATCTCAAATGGTCCAATAATATTGCTATTAAAAATGCCTGCCCAAATATTAATTTTTTGAGGATATTGCGTTCTGGTGGTAACATTTAATCTTGGATTTTCTAGAGCCCAGTGCCTATCATTTTGAACGTTTGGTTCATTGTTTAATGTAAAAGTACACTCATCGGTAAAGCAAATAGATGGAAGAAAGTCACGATCCCGATTTGCTCGTTCTTGCATATCTTCACAAAAAACTCGCCTACTTTCTTCATCAATGGGCGAAATGTCTTGATGGCATTGCATCTTATAAGGGTGGTATTTATGTTTTTTAAGAATGCGCAATACAGTAGAATGAGCAATCTCACATTCCTGCGCTATTATTCTTGAACTTAATTTAGGATTAAAATTTATTAATTCCAGAACTCTTTGTTCGTTTTCTAAATTAATGCGATTATTTTTATTTCCTATAAATAAAGATATGATTTGTTTGTAAATCTCTTAAAAAATATTCAAATTTAAATTTACCTGTACTATTTTCCGCCGCAACACTTGCCGTGGATTCAAATTTTTGAACATACGCGCGTATTGTTGTAGCGCTTGGAATTGGCCTATTTGGAAATTTCACGGCGAATAAATCTCTAACTATACGTAAACAATTTCCACTATAAAAAGTTTTTATTATAAAAACCCTTTCTTCGTTAGAATAAACTGAATTCATTTTGATATTTTACCGTCAAATTAGTTATTTATCTGTCAAACGTCAGACATTTATTTGTTTCTATTTTTGTTTCAATTCCATGGCTATTTGATATTTTCAACGTAATTTTCAATATTTTCTTATTTAATTTCTGTCGTTACAAAGCATGTAAAAGTAATTCTGGTTATTGATTTAGATGCAGAATTTTATGCTCTACAACATTTATTTGAAGCATTTTTGTCTAAAATAATTTGGGGAGCAATGCGCACGAAAAAACTGTTTTTCTCATATGAATCGCCTATGTACACAGGTATGATGTTCCACCCGGTACCTAGGGCTTCTTTTGCCTTTTTTTTTTCGTTTGGGTATATTTGTACATACTATATATTTTTATATTTTCGGAAAGCATTAAAATTTAGCTTTTATAATGATGCCAAATTAATTCATTTTCAATAACTCAGTTATTAATTACTTAAAATTATGATATTTTAAATTTCATTGCAAACTGATAATACACAAAATATCATAATTTTGAAAGACTAATAACTATAGGTTATTTTATAACGAAAATGTAAGTATTTGGTATCATTTTAAAGATAATTTCAAATACTTTCCGAAAATATTAAATATGTGTACCATTTTATTTAAAAAAAAAACAACCGGAAGTAGAATTCGGGATCTTTTCACAACCAAAAGAGACGCAAAAGTCTAATATTTAATAACAAAGAAAGCAGCTAATTGTTCCAATTTTTTCAATCGGCCTTTATAAATATCAAATCAATTTATTGAAAACAAATCCTTATAGATGTTGGACTCCTGAGTCAAACGCCAACAAAACCATCCATTCTATGAGTGACGAAGAGTTTGCTTGTTTGAAGTCAAAGAAAATAGTTCTACCACCAGGTGCTCCTACCTATAGTTGGTTGTTTCCACTAATAGGAGTTCTTAGCATCATCATTCTTATGCTAGTTGCTGCTCTTGTTTACATAGGGCCTTACGGTCAAAATATCTACAAGATGGAAGGGAAGATGATAGGGCCTGATTCTCCCTACAGTGCTATTACCATTGAACCTAACCAAGCAGAGAGTATGAAACTATAAATAGCATCATATGTAAATATAAAATAATTATTAATGTGATCCTGAGCTAATACCAAAAAATATAATGCTGGAAGAATATTTTCGGGCCTATTCTGTATAACTTGTACGTAGAGTGCCGTATGGGTCCAACGCGGCGTCATGCGATTTCGGACCTAATGGCGGCATGGGCCCAATGTGTTGTCACACCACGTCATCGTAGTTTTAGCTCCGTGGAACTGCAGTGCAGTGTGGCCACGATACGCTAGACCATTTCAGAAATTTGAGCGACCACTAGATTTACATTTTGAACTAAAAAGTTAGTGCCGTTAAATGGCGGAATTTCAAATTTATGCGTGACCCGAGCATATAGCATATAGTTTTAAATTTTAGAACTTCATAGGAGTTGTTAATATGAATTTGAGTATAAGGTATGGTTTAAACTCTTATTTTACAAATAAAAACTTATTTTAGTATGTGAAAAATTGAAGTATATTCATCAATCAATTATAAAATATTGTATTACCATACTTAACCCCACTTTTTATTTTACAAACCAGACAAAACATTTCAAATGTCAATATTTTGGGGACCAGAAGTTTAATACCCATCATAATTATTTGATAAACGAAACCAACAAAACAAAAAAGACAGTGAAATAAACAGAACTGACATGTAAACAAGGATGGATATACGGCAAACGGCACTAAGTTTTTGTCGCATTCTAACACTTGGCGCATGCGCTTTGAATTTCTGAAATGGTCTATACCAGGGGTCTCCAAACTACGGCCCGCGGGCCAAATCCGGCCCGCCAGTGTCATCAACCCGGCCCGCGACAGCTAATGACCAATGTCACCAATCCGGCCCGCGACAGCTAATGGCTTATTGTTGATATTGTTGCGGCGATGAGTTGGTTAAAAAAAACACAGAATGATAATAACTCGGTTTTATTTACTTGTTAGGTAAAGATTAATGACAAGTATAATACGCAGAAAATTAAACTTAAGCATAATAATTAACAAATAAGTGAAATGAATCCTACTAATATTATAAACTAGTGAACATCCCGCGGTTTCAACCTCGGTAGTTATGTTGGTGTAAAGAGTATCGTATATGTATGTCTATCGATGTTTGGAATGTATATATCTTGGATCACACATATGATTTTTATTCTGAAAATCCCTCAAGAACGGAAAAGCTAAATTAACGCGAATGAAACCGCGGGGTGTTCACTTGTAAAAAATACTAATGAGACCAATTTTACTTGTACCAATTATTAAAAAAGATTTAAGATGCTCTTCGGTTAACTTAGATCTGTAAATATTCTTCGTGTACTTCATTTTGGAGAATGTTTTCTCACACAAGTAAGTAGTACCATGAACATGTTCTAAGTTTGCTTTTTTTAACTGTATTGAAATTTTATTTTGCGGCAAATAATTATTGTTATTTTTACGTATTAATATTATTAAATTATTTATAACTTTTTTCAGATGCGAATTTTTATTTATTCTGTCACATGAAAGGGGTTAAAAAGTGCAGTTACGCGTTACGCATTCCAGAATAAATATTCAATTTAAAGATATTTGACCTTGAACTAAAAAAAAAATCGCCTGCGGCGCATTTTTCTTTACATTTTTAATTTTATTCAAATTTAGCACTGGTTTTGGCCCTCGGAACTTAGTGGAGTAATAAGTATGGCCCTAAGGCTAGAAAGTTTGGCGACCCCTGGTCTATACCATACGGCCAGTGATCTACATTCTACATTTCGCTTGGCCCGCGTCTGTATGACTCCACTGCGGTGTCCCACGTAAAAAAAATTAACACAAAATTTTCTTATTATGGCCACGTGACGCCAAAGTTAAAAAATGACAATTCAAAACATGTTGTAAATTTTTGAATGAAATCGTTAGAATTTGCAATATTACATAATTTCCTATATAAATGTTGGCCAGAAAGTTGCTATTTTTCATTAGCATTGTGGCACTCTACGTGTTAAACTGCTTAATTTTTTTATCCAATAGATATTGACTTAAATATTTTGTTTAATGTTATAGTATATTATAGAATATGTCCGGAAAGTGCCATTGTACAGAATGATGTGAGTTTTTAGGTCGTGCCCTAGGCAAATTTTGAGAGCTTTCCAACAAAGTAAAATTACTTTTCGTCCGCGACTTATGAAAAATAATATAAAACCCGAACGCGGGGCCGTTTTTTTACAGCTTACTTAGATTCTGTTAAAAAAGAGACAAAAATCATAAAATAAGTTCTAATAATACAGAATGTATTCTTTCTGTTACTGGTTACACATAAATATCTATAAGGAATAATATTTTTTTAAACCGAACTTCGGCATTATTTTAATCGTAACCTTAATTATATTATTAATTATAAATATTGTATTATCTTACATTACATTACCTACCATTTTTTGTTATAAATATAAATTATAATACAATTTTCACTAATTTTATATATTTGAATTTACTGTTATTTATTTTATATATATATTATATATATGATATTTTCATATAAAATACGAATAGTTACTTTAAATGTAGGTTATTATAATATGTTATTGTATTACGAAACTATTTTTATAGGTACTCGATAAAAATAAACCTGATAAATATGAACTCCTATCTGTATTTTTTGATCGTACAATACTATCTTACAGATTCGATCTCAAATAATTCTAAATTTTGTATTAATAACAATGCTCAATTGATTTTCAATTCATAATAATAAAATTATTATTTATTTTATTTTATCGTTAAAAGATAATGATTACATGGAATTCGAACATAATTTTATCAACTTGTCATTCAATGAAAATTATCGGTTCGATACACGTCAAAATGAAAACAGTCGCATTAATTATCTCTTTTGTTTACTGGATAAATTTTATTTCTGCAAATCAAAATGAAACTGAACAACAAGATGTAGTAAACGTGTTGTGCAATAAATGCGATTGTATACGAAAAACAAATTACGATCAACAAATTTCGTTGTTAAAAATTGATTGTTCTAATTTAAAATTAAGAAAAGTTCCGAGTTCACTGCAACTAATATTTGCAAATGCAAGTGAAGTTTATTTGAAAGGAAATAAATGGAACTGCGATTGTGGAGTAATATGGGTGAAAAATTTGCCAAATATTATGGACAAGAACGAAATGAGGTAAGGTACACTTCATGCTTCATTAATTTATTAATTAAATTATATTTATTTGCAATTGACATGATCTAATTCGATTAAAAACATTTTTTTTTTGCTTTCGGTTTTCACTTTTTAGGTATTGGGACCCGCAGAATTCGTTGGCGGCGCTGTAAGCGCACCTGTCATGGCGGCCAGTAGGACATGTCAAATTTGTTTACATTCTGTATGAGGCTTTCCTGACCCAAAATATTGTTAACAGTTCAACTTCACACGATTTTTTAGTTTGTTCAGTCAAATTCTTCACCAAGAGACATATTTGAGGAGAAACAATTCGTAAATTCGGGTTTAAATACTACTTGTGGCGTAACTTAACATATGGCGATTCTGAATTGGAACTACAGTCTACGGGGACATATATTACTAAAATCATTGAATCTACAAATTGTATTTATCAATACTGTGAATCGTTGTGTTAAACATACATACAGTAAAAATTTTGAAAGATGTCTGATCAAGGTCATCTGCCAATTGTATGAATTAAGATTTTGTGCCGCGTGCCTGAGTGTCTGGTCGCGAATCTGGGGAACCGGGTTCGATCCCGACCGACGCCAAATATTTCCAATTTTAAAATGGCACTAAATTGACCCCTGTGGTGCACTCTCCACGCCAGCAATGAGTGCCCGTGAGGTGACGCCTGGTAAACGCCCGCACGGTACAAATATGTCATCATCATTACCGATGTCTGCGTACAAAGCAGATTGGCACACCCAGCAATGGGTAATATGCCATGATAATATATTTATATTTATTTATTTAAGATTTTGTTCTATCAAATTCAGTAGTATCGTTTAGTTAGTTTTTATGAGGATACTGTTATTTTATTATTATACAAATATTATGTTACAGGAAAAGCATTCAAAATTCAAAACTAAATCAACTGGTAAGTTTATTAGCAAATGTAAAACTATATATGTGAAAAATAAGATACTGACACAGTGTCAGTGTTAGTGGCACTGACAAAAAATTACGTTATTCGTACGGCTATGAATCAAGGTAATATATATCTGAATTAATAAATAAACGTACGTTACAGCGAAAGTATTGTCAACAACGGGAATCATTGTAAAATGGATTGTCCTAATTTAGTCGGAACAATATGAAATTTTGAAAGACAAGTGTGTTATATCCATCCTTATCGCATACGCTTCTTGTGAAAAAGATGAATATATGCCAATTTATTAATTCGTTCATGATACAGATGACTTTGATCGGACATCTTTAAAAATTTTCTGTACCTGCACCTTTTGTGAAATGCAAAGAGAAGACATTTATTTACCAGACTAAAGTTTATCTTCTTTGACAAAAATTACGGAATATGTCTAGAATATTTGTTGTACTCGTACACCTTTCAACCCAGCACTTTTTGGTGTATATTATGTTCATTTTCTTTAATTCGCTTACTTTTCACACATTTTCAAATGAAATTATAAAATTTAAGCGTGAGAACATCTTTTACGTTAAACGAAACGATGTTTTTGACGTTTCCTCGTTTCCATATCTGACATGTCCTAGTGCCCACCATTAATATAGTTCCCTAAAATTCCGCTGATGTCGCATGCTTTTTTGCAGGTCCCAATAATCAGCCTAATTCTCTAAGCAAAGTCACTGATTATTGTATTCAGTGGCAAAGTTGTTAAAATTAAACTACTCTCAATCATTCGTTACGTCGAGTTGTTAATCTAGCAATTATTGCATTTCTCCCCTTGTTAGTATTGAACAATCGTTGTTAAATGGTTTTTCTTTAAAATTTTGTGTTAGGAAATAAACTTTTATTGGAAATAGAGGGACGACAGCAAATAAGGTAAACTATTTATAAACTAATATATACCTATGACCTATAATTATATACATTTTTTGGACAAGATTTATGCAAAGAAATTTGCGAGATATTAGTAATACATTCTCAGTATCGGGAAAAAAATATTTACAGAAATATTCAAACTGAGAAAGGGTGGTCTCATGCTTCAAGCATACTGAGACAGTATATACTCAAAGATCTCATGTCACAAGATGAGTGATTCACATTTATTCCAAAGTTAAATGTTTTAATTCTTAATATATTAATATTACACAAATTTTCTGATTTTCTCCCGAAAAGATATAATTTCATTTTTTTAAATTTATTTTCATTTATCTTACACGTTTGAATTTAAACAGTCATTTTCACAATGTCAAATTTTACTGCTAAAAATTCTAGACGCTGGTCATGTTATGCCTGATAAGATTCTTGAAATTTCGGAATCGATCGCATTCAACCATAGGATTTAAATAAACATGTATACTAAACTGAAAAACTTCATCAGATTCTCCTAACACTTAAATTCTACGCCTGGCTATGGGTCTTATAAATAGATTAATGGGCAAAATTTAAATTTTCCGTGAAGTCAATCAACAATTTGCAAAATTTCCATCTAGAAGTTATCAGAAATGAAATACAAAAGTAGCTTTGTCTTTTAATTAGCCCCAAATCATCATGAAATCTACCATTAGAGAATATTGTTCCGCGGAACATCTTGCACCCCGAATTTTCTTATCAATCATTTTTAAAAACTCAAACGATAAACCAATCAAAATCTGTCACTTTACGTTGTCAATAGAGTAGAAATATATATATATATATATATATATATATATATATATATATATATATATATATATATATATATATATATATATATATATATATATATATATATATATATATATATTAAGAATCGACATGCCTTTTAACTCACTTGTTAATAACTTCACTTGTATACTTAACAACGATTGTTCAGAACGACCGTTTTTAACAATGTCGTTAATTATGTATTTACTGAATACCAATTGAATGACAATTGTTACAAGAGTTGCTAAAAATCGTTGTTAACTCTCAGTTATTACCTAACGACTATATGTTAACAACTATCTTAGTGAATTAAGCCGAACATAACTTTAAAAATGATTATTCCTATGAATAATATATGAAATATATGTCTTTAGAAACAAATGAATAATAAAATCACGTTCGAATATGATGGAAAATTCATATAAAAAATAAATACAATTTAATGATTGGTATTGCAATAATTTTAATAGCGTGCTAGTTTTCAGCCCGACAAAATAATTTAAGACAAAATTATGATTCTTAACAACAGGAATGTATAATATACAATTATTTTAAATAATGGCAAAATATGTATTCTACCGACGAAAAATGTAATTGAACGACGAAATATTTGTTTTTACGAAAAAAAATTGAGTCTGTGTCTTTGATTTATTATTCTGGGACTGGGTATAGCAAGCAATGCAAAACGCAATTCTTTCAGTAGGCCGCAGAAAAAAATGTAAAACACTGACCTAACCTAACGCACAAAACTCGGCGCTATCGCGCCCGAATAAATCGAGTCGTTATACTTTATTATTTTTCCAAACATACCTTACCTCCTTAACATAACTTTGCGCATGAATCTAACTAAACGCACAAACCTATTTTATCGTCCTACACTTATTTTGTCGTAAACTTTCCCTATTTGTCGTTCGATATAATAATTTTATGACACAAGTGTTAAAAAGTGATAGATCATTGTTACTTTTATAGTACATTAAGATACAAATTTCATAAGACATGATTTTAGCGCACGCGTCATTCTTAGTAACAAGCGGCTTGCCGCGAGTTTTCTAAGGGGACAAGTGCGCTTAAATGTCTTATGAAACGTGTATTTTATATGATTTTTTCTATTTTGGACATTTTTTCAAAAAATTATGTTATTTATTAATTAATTACAACTGCTCAACAGGATTATTCCCAATGAAAGAGCAGGAAACACACTTAAAAATATACAATATAATAGTGAATAATATTTAACAGATTAAAATGTATGAAGGATTTATTATTTATACATTTGAAAATTTGACTAGGCTTTAGAAGAAAAACGTCAAAGTTAGAGAATTTAATATTGTAGCACGAACACATGCGATAAATGGGGGAAACATGTAGGACATTATTTCATATCCAGGAATTTAAATTTCGGTTGTTTAATATGTACTTTATGAAACTCATTTGGATGTCATCAAGAAGTACTTTATGACATCCAAATGGGTTTCATAAAGTACATATTAAAGAACCAAAATAGAAAAACAATATTACAAATCTACATTTTTGGCATACGTCAAAAATTATTAGAAATACAAATATAGATGAAAAAATAGTGTTTGTAGAAAAAATAGTGCATGATATACGTGTAAAAGTGATTTTATTTTGTTCGGTATATCGCGTCTTGTTCTAAACCTACTTCTCACAAAATAAAATGTCACTTTTAATACTTATATCATAAACAACTATTTCGTTTTAATTATTATATTATTATAAAAATTAGTATCCCCACAGTTTTTTTTAAATATCCGTTTGTCATTTAAAGTCAGATGTATGATGTATTTAATAATTTGCAACCTACCTGGTATTTTCGCTAAATCTTAATTTTTGTTATTTTCATTTTTTCAAGGTGTGCTCATCCAGAATATTTAAGAAACAAAACCGTTGAAGAAATTTCAATAAAAGAATTAATGTGCAATAATCCTGCAGTAGTTTTAAAGAATGTATTACTCATATTAGTTTCAATATCATTTGTAATTATTATTGTAGTAGTTGCGTTATATATTTATATTAATTTCTTTAATTTGCGATACAATGAAGCACAATTTGCAAATATGCAATATGATACATCATATGATAACTTAGACACAATAAAAACTTATACGTAATAAAGGATATAATATTACTAGTTTGTAAATAAAATATGTGTAATGACTATTTTGTTTTTGTATTTGTTTTATAATAAAACATTTCTTTGTATATTTATCTGTGTTTTAGTAGTTATTATTATTATTATTATTTTATTTTTCAGGGGTAAGTTTATCATTATAATGTACAATTATGTACTTAGTACAAGGACAATTATCTATATAGGAAAGATAGTTATCAATTAGGAATTTTAAAAGTTTGTCGAAGGAATTACTTGATTTAATCATAAAATCGGCCCGAGGGCAGTGCAAATGGATTATGTATTTAAAATAATTTAATATGTATTTGCTATAATGGCCCTAGTGATTGTACTTGTAAAAAGAAATAAACTTTGTAACGTTTCTAATATAGCAAAGGAAATTAAATAGGATCAATATTTAACCCTTTGTTGGTATTAGCGATATGGGAAGAAAGTAGGGTCAGATCCTGAGTAAATGCCGTTTTTATAACTTTTATATACTATATATTTCAAAAATAAAATATATAATCAAATGGCTAGTATCACAAGCTTTGTTTTAACTAGAACGCTGTTTTAAGAAATGTCAAATTTCATTATTTAATAATTACAATAAATAATATCAAATTTATCAAAATATGATTTTAAAGCAGAACATAGTTTGTATTCAAAGAAATATTTTTTTTTAAATCGTTCTTTAAACATAAGGTTGAAGTGAAATATTGACTCGAAATCAGTCCTGACTTTAAGCCGAGCCGGACTAAAGCTCGAAATTGAGTACATTAGGCATTCCTAATTTTGATTTTGATATAAGACAATATGTTTAACTTTTTTCGTGTCAAATTTATAAAAAAAAAACACGAGGTTTAACTAAATCGTTCCAAATTGCTTAACATAAATTGTTACAAATTAGACGTTTCTAGTTTAAGCTTTTTAGCAAAAAAATTTCTTTATAAATAGAATTTAACACCCTGTTTACAGAAGAGGTCAGAAATTCTATGCAACTTTTTAAAGAAATCTTGTACTATCTTTTACGTAATAAATTATTATTACTCAAAAATAAAATAAAATATTATGCTAGACACAAAAATCAATCTTTTCGTATTCGTTGTTGACTGATTTCAATTTTAACTTGAAATGATTGTAAAGGCGAGCCTTGAATTCTTGAAATAAAGTGTTTTCTTTTTTAACTAGGATGTTATTAAATCATTATGATCCTGTTTAAAACCATCCATTTTCATCAAAATATTAAAAAAACTATGCATGTAATTTAACTATAATTCTTTTCATACCCCACCACACCAATGCCGTAACTTTTTTTCACCACTCCAACGAAGGGTTAAAGCGACCTATAGGCATTCAATTATTTTTTCTACAGTCTATATACAAAGTAGCCATTTGCGCTCTCTTTTGTCAACGCAAAATGTCACTTTGCCGCTCATGCGCGACAAAGTAGAAAAAACGCTCGCTGTCCAAATTTCTAACTACACAATGTTGAGAAATGTCAGAATGTCACTTGTCTACATTTTTCATAGAAACGTTTAGTCAGGAACTAATGGCACTGTAGTTACACATTTACCACCTTCACAAGTCAATCTGACATATAACTGCTCTGTCGGTATATTACATAATCAAACATAATACCGTACTGCTGTGACAGTAAAATAGGGCATTTATTTACCAAAACGAAAGTATAAAATGATTAAATTAGATTGAAGCAATAACTCAAGAAGAATGGAAAATAACCATAAATTAAAATTAAATATAAAATAAATTGTGTGACAGTTGTGCTGCCACCTCTGTAAAAGTTTGGCGTGAACGCTCCCAATGGACATCCACTTTTCCAGTGCACTAGTTTAATGTACATGAAACAAATAAATTATACAAAAACTTATTACAAAATAAGAATTAATTTTTTGTAAAAATGAAAGCCAAAACAATATCTTGAAGTCATATTTGAATACGTTTCTATCTTCACTGCAAAACTATTGAATTGTACTGTAAGAACAAAGTGCACATTTTATTATTTTTTTTGTTATGGTGGAGGACTGTAGAAAAAATCTTGTGTGTGTTTCGAGCGCAAATTGACATTGTCGATTTCGAGAAAATGCCGCGCTCCTGCGTCGCGCGTCAACAACCTCTCAATCGACAATGTCCCATTTTGCGCTCTTTATACACAAATAGCTATTATACAATATTTAGTATTGTCAATCGAAACGCATTTACAATATTTCTCCAGAATTTTAAAAATAACAGTATATTTTAATGTGGGTCTTCTACCATAGTAATAAATTACAACATCGGTCATTATATTAAAACTAGCCCTTATAACTGTATGATTCAGAATATCAAAATTTAAAATAGTTATTAGTTTTTTAACATCTTCTCTATTCCAAATTCTTAGTACTTCCAAGCTTCTTACTATCGCCTTTTTGAAATCTGAAATCTATTTTCAAGTACCTTAAATGAAGGCAGAAAACGAAAAAATCAAATATTACTTGGTTGAATTTCCGATGCCACGGGAGATAGAAACCACTTGCGTTTATATGAAAATGAAAGATAATGTTAAATAAAAACGAACTAACGTTGTTTTATATTAATTAATTTATAAAGTTGCTTATTATCCTTGCATATTTCTAATTATTGACAATAAAAGTTATAAATAAATAAATATATCATCACGGCTTATTACCCATTGCTGGGTGTGCCAATCTGCTTATACACAGATATCGGTAATGATGAAATATTTGTACCGTGCGTCACCAGGCGTCACCTCACGAGAATTTATTGCTGGCGTGGAGAGTGCACCACAGGGGTCAATTTTGTGCCATTTAAAATTGGAAATATTCGGCGTCGGTAGGAATCGAACCCGGTTCCCCAGATTCGTGACCCGACACTCAGGCACGCGGCCACGAAGTTATTTTAAACAAATTTATATATTTTTATAGTTGTTGAAATAGATCAATTTATCTTCTGAACCCTGAGTCCAATTAGCGAACTCCACTTTTTGAGAACAAAATGAGAATGAGGTTAATATCTTTGTCATAGAAAATTAAAAACAAAATTAATACAGCTTAACGAATAACAACTCTTTCTAGAACAACAGATTACTTTCAATTTAGATGAAAAATCATTTAAAAAAATTATAAAAATTTAAAGATAATGGGGAACTCCATTCAAATCTGTTCCATGTAACCTGTCTTATGCCTTATGAAATAATTTTATTTCTATATTTTCTTTGCCTACAAACTGTTTAGCATTGTGCGAAGTAGCGAAGTAGATGCCTACTGCAATCGATTTTCTCTCAGCGTGTATCTGTTCACCTAGATAACATCTTTGCCAATGCGAGCGTCTTTTGTGTCATCGCTATCTGTGATCTGTTTGGTAGGTTTTGTCACCCTTTCAACGTTTCAGCAATACATTTCACACTTTGTTCATTTATGAATAGGACAGTAAATAAAGAAACCAATACATATGTCGCGAATTTCGCAGAAAAGGGTGAACATTTTCCACTGTGTTGCACTGTTATGAATTTAAGAATGTGGGTTAAATTTCAGGCTTAACAAAAAGGTAAGGCAAATTTGTTTTGAAAACAATTGTTGTTTTCGTAACATATTTTTGCTATCTTTGCTTTTTGTATTAAGAGTATTTCACATTACACAATAAATTAGATACAGTTGCAGAAGAAATAAAATTCGATGGTAGAAAAAATAATGTATGGTGTATGTTACGCTTGCAAATTACATGTCCTCTACATGTATTTTTAGCATTTTTTTAGTAAAACAACAATTTTTTATCTATTTTTTGAAATTATGATATTTTTATGCAAAGAAGAATAAATTTATATAAATATGAATTTCAGGTTTCTACTTTTACTCTAAGGGCCCTATTCTGTAACTCGGTGGTTAATTTTTAACAACTGGTTAAAAATTTATCCAATAGATATTGATTTGACAACTAAAAATCCCTCTTTTTGTTATATGTCAACATATTTGATTGGTTAAAAAAATTAACCAATGGTTAAAAATTAATCACTGAGTTACAATATAGGCCCCAAACAATACTAAAAATGCAGTTATTTGTTTTATTTCTCATGGCAGTCTATAAACAACTTAAAAATGTAAATATGAATAAATTTACATTTATCTCGTATCTCGTGATGGGAATGTATTATATCAATAAATTTTAACTCATTGGACGAACTATTTAATTCTGAACATCGTTTTTCTTTACTTTTGTTCAAAAGTTTATAAGGTTGCTCCAAATGAAAAAAAATCTGATGTGGCCAACACAATACCTCCCGCCATTTACAGCCCGAGTCACAAAACAGATTAAGTTAATCCTTATTTTTGGATTAGCGAATTTTACTCTAATTTTAACAGTTTATTTCTTAAAATATAGTCTAATCTAATCCAAGTATAACTACCTTTTTTTAAACCCCTCAACAGGATTAAATCCCAATTACAGAGTGGGTTCACATTCACACACATCCATGCCTTAGTTGGATTCGAACCCAGAGCCACGAGGGCACTCATGACATGATGCGTTTTTCTAACCATTGAGCCACCGGAGCTATAATAAAATGAAGATTAAATCATAAATATCGGGATAGAATAGAATTCACTAATCCAAAATTGAGGATTAGCTTAAACAATTTTGTGAATCGTTAATTTTTATTAATCTAAATACATACCTATATATTTAAACTGTATTGAATTCCTTTTCTATTGTTCTATTTACATTTTTATTTTTAAAACGTTACTAATATTATTTTGAAAAGATTAGTTCTTTGATTGTGACATTTATCTATCAGTTACATACATTTGAATAACTGCGTTTTGTTTGTTTAAAGCGTAAGCTCTGGGATTTAAATTATAGATAATTTTATAAATTTATACATAAAATATATAGAAAAACTATTAATGCAAATCTATAGAAAATTTAATAATCTTTAATTTTTATAATAACATTAATCTCGAAAAAATAACATTTCAAGGTATTTTTCGAAGAAAAACTATTTTGAGCTTCTAGTAATATGCCATTTCCGGTTATCCGATTTTCACCAAAATCTAATGGACTCTTAGTCCAGGCATTAGATAGAAAAATAAGGGTTTATTCATCAAAAGGTCGGGTATTTCTTATTTTTGGAAATGTCGTATATTTAGAGGTTCTAATAAAAAATACAAGTTTTCGACCTCGGGGTCCCTCGGAAACCACCGCCAGCTTGGTAAAAAAGACGCAAAAAATTGCTTTTTGTCAGAATATCTAAAATATTTTTTTCTATAACCAATAGATAACGAGCTACAGCGATTCAAACAGAGAAAATTTTTAAAAATTTACTTTATGCTTCATTTGATTCATATTTTATTACATATTTTCTTACTTTTTTTTTACAAATTCTTTATTATCTGCAATCGCCCTCCCACTGGTACGCCACTGTTTGTATAATTGGAAAGGATGAAGTCTCACTAAAAATATAGTTGTTATATAAGTTTGATGAGTTATGACATAATATAATAAATATTAAATAAAATATTATTTTCCACTGCATTTAAAATTTAACTAATTCTACCCCAGCACGCTTCCAAACGGCCCTCTTCTGGCTTGGCACTTAAAGTTGTTAAGGAGAAGCAAAGTGTATTATACACAGGATTTTTAAAATTTTAATTTTGATATTTCGGTGTAAAAAAAAACAAATATAATATTAATAATAATACCTACATTAAATGCATTAATTACACTCACTAGCAAATGTGAATAAATGAATTGTGTAAAAATAGAATATGTTCTAATTTAGATATTTCAAATATATATTAAAATATATTATTCATTTATTATTTTCGCAGTTGTCGCGTGTAGTATTAGTGGTAAATTATCTTGAAATACATCTCATACAACGGAATCCGTGTGTCAGTTTTATCTGCGCGTTTCCATCTACATTGAGTCGTGTTTGAATCCAGACATCTGTTCACACTCTGGTTACAAATAATTACTATGCCCTGATTATGTTGGTCTCAGTTAGATAAGGCACATCGTACAATGAAAGGATGGAACTAGATCAATACAAAGAAAAAAAAAAATAAGGCTTATAACAGCTATATTAATAAAATATGAAATGATAGGTACGTAGATTGTAGGTATGTATATATACTGATATAAAATGTTATGTGCTAATACAAACATATTTGTAAAATTATTGAAAAAAAATCTGATGTGGACACCACACGACTTCCTTGTACGCAAGACCAACATGAAATATAAACCCAAATATAAAATTTCATGTATTTGACGTAATTTGACATTAACATTAATTTTTTTTATCTTCATCCATAGCAAGCTTTATTACAAAAACAAAAAAAGTATATTTTTAAATTTATATGTCTCGCTTATACAAAGGACAATTTAATAATATTAGGTGTGCTAGACACAGAATTTAATTCTCTAAAACTATTATTTGAAGCATTTATTTCTAAAATCAAAATAAAACCATTTTATTCAACAAAAACTGTTAACAACTTCAGGTAATATATCACTTCCGGTTAGCCTATTCTATCCAAAATCTACTATGTTATTCCCATTGACATCAAAATCTTATATACCAAATTTGAAAAGTTTTGGATTACATTTTAAAATAGTTTTTCTTTAAAATTTACTATAGACTTCAAGTAAAGTTCCACTTCTGGAAATTATGTAACGACCAAAAAGGGAGGAAAAAACTTCTCTTCGCTTCGCGTCGCTCAAGTGCGTGGCGACCTTTAGTGTTATCTAGTTAATTATAGTTTTAGTCTTAATTAGTTTTTAATAATTTGTCACTATTAGTAATAGTTATTTTTAATACCTTTTTAATATTTAGTTATAGTTTAATAAACACTTATTTTAATTAATAATAATTGTCTAATACGGGGTGCCCATTTTATATGTCCCCCCCTGAAATTTTAAGATAGATAAAGAGAATACATTTCATAAGCCACTTGGTGAATATTAGTACTTTAAATCGATTAATTACAGTAGGTATAAGAGCAAAACAAAATTTTAAAAACCAAGTCACTTATGAAATGTATCATGGATTGCCTATTCATGAATTTTCAGGCGGGAACTTCTAAAATGGGCACCCTGTATTTACACTTCACCCAAATAAATAAAAACGTTACACTATTATATATGTATATCAAAAAATAATTAAAGGGATGCATTTTACCACAAGTCCAATGAGTGAAAGGTAAAAAATCACTTTTAAATTTATGTTTATGCGATATGTTTATAAACTTTTTGTTTTTCGTCAGTTTTTATATCTAAAAATATAAGGAGGAGATGGTGCAATCTAGAACTTTTTCCAGGTAACAGTTTATATGTATTTTGTATTTGAAAATAAATTATTGTGTGACTCTAGTTAGATCATCCTGTATCAGCATATAGATCAGGATGTATTCCCCAGTCATCTCATCAGGTTAGGCTTGCCAGGACGTTATTGTGGTCTCTCATGGGACATTCAATTGTTAAAACAATGTAACGTAAATAAATGGAAGGCCGCGAGCCGGCGGAAACAAAGGCGAGTCGGCGAGCCGCGCCCGAAATGAAATCAAATCTGTTCCGAGGAAAATAAGTGTAAGAGATTGACGGCGGGATGAAAATTGAAAAAGGAAATTTCTTTTTCAACTCGATTGTTACGCCTGGCTGGGGACCCGCGCGGCAGCTACGCACTGGGATTGTATATTTCCACGGAGTTCGTTACTGCCATTACTAGATTATCTTGCTATTGTACACGAATACACGCACGGCGAAGGTGATGTGATGATGTCAAAACATATATACTGCGTCTTCTGATTTCCTCTGTAAATCAACTAGATTAAGAACGATTCGTATGATTTGATGTGATATAACAAAGAACACAATATTATTGTTTATTTAAATTTTTTTAAGAATTAAATCTACTCGTGACAATTAATAATTTATTTATAGTACTTTCAAATAATGTTACAAATTTTATACAGGTTGTTAATTAAAAAGCGGGCCATAGGAGTTTAACATGGGAAATCAGTTTTTCCTTGCGCAAAAGTTCCCAATTAATTTTAGACAAAAGTGTTTCAAATAAAAGTTGTAGATAAATTATACACCAGTATAACTAAACAGATTTTATTTTGCATGTTTAGTAACCTGTAATATCCAAATTGAAATTCTATAAATATTGCTCATTTGTAGTTATAGCCATGGAATTTAAACAAAATTACAAAGAAATGCATATCGGTTGAACTGTCAGAAATTCGATTTTCAAATAAAAATTACTGATAATTATATTCTATTGTAAGTCCTTAAAAATATTTTGTATTTATAATCAACATCTAAATTATTACTTACATTTTATTTATTTTTATTTTGTAACCTGCAAAATCGAAATTCTGACAATTCAAATGATATGCATTTCTTTGAAATTTTGTTTAAATTTCATGGCTATCACTGCAAAGGAGTAATATTTATAAAATTTCAAATATAATTTTATAGGTTACTAAACATGTAAAATAAAATCTGTTTATTGATGCTGGTGTAGAATTTAATTCTCTACAACATTTATTAGAAACACTTTTGTTGAAAATTAAATGGAAAGTTTTGCGCAAGGAAAAACTGATTTCCCATGTTAAACGCCTATGGCCCGCTTTTTAATTAACACCCTGTATACTTCTGTTGAATTATGCTCATATTTCATTTGTTTCTGAATGTGATATTTATAACTCATAATTATTAGCCAATTACACACCCAAAAAATCTGATGTGGCCAGCACATTACCTTCCGTCAGTTCTATGTATTTTATATAAATGTCATACATAAAGTTCTTTCCAAAAGATTATATTTCTTGTACATTACCTTAAGCAGTTGTATGTATTTTATATAAATTCCATACAGAAAGTTTCTAACAAAAGATCCTATATTTCCAGTAAAATTATAACATAAACATACTGTCAACTGCACTTGACACTGACACCTTTCAATCAGAATTTTCTTAATGTAGCAGCTGTTTCTAGAGTTATAGCAAAGCTGACTAATATATATGATATTTAATTTCTTTATAATTTTTTAACTCTATGTCCATTTAATATGAAGTATAAAATGCATTAAAATCGTATAGAGAATAAATAATTCTTTAATATTTATAATAACATTAAATGTGAAAAAATGATATTTAACACCGTTTTTTCAAGAAAAACTGTTAAAATCTTCAAATGAAGGTACTTCCGGTTGACCAATTATAACCAAAATCTAATCAGCACTTCACATGGATGTAACGAAGAGAAATACGAAAGAATTATAATTTTTGGAATTGTAGTATTAGAGTTATCGCGTTAGAAAATTTTGTCACACACAGACACACACACACACACACACACACACACACACACACACACACACACATACATACACACACACACATACAGACATCATCGTAAAAATAGTAAAATCGTATTGTAGGGACCCTAAAACGTGCTTATTCATCAAAAACTCACCACCGAATTTTTTGACCAAAGACAATACCTTCCTTACTTAAAGGTGACGGAAGGTAAAAACAATCTTATTTTATTGGTTAAAAATGACGGAAGTGTAATTATCGTGTTACCTATCTATCATATATTATGTTGTATTTATTTTGAAATGTCAAAACTGATTTATCTAGCGTACGTAACAAAAGTTTTGAGAAAAAGTTTAGACCTCTTCATCAAACAGAAATGATTTTTTTATTGAAACGATGACATAAGGGTAGATCCTATATACTAAGGAGATAAGAAATCTAATTTTACAAGACTGATAGGGGACCATTATCTTCAATGCAACGCAGTTTTTTAATACTTTGTCACATTATTGTATCCAACGAACAACTATAACTAGACAAAACATTCCCTATCCCTCCTCACTGAATGTTTTGATTTCGGCTGGCCAGACAGAGAAACTAGAGATAGAGATATGTCTTGTCTAGTTCGAGTATTTCTCACTAGAGGCCACGTAGAGTGTCAGTGTATAGTCTAGTGTTTAGTTTGAACGTTGCTCACTAGAGGCCACGTAGAAGCAGGTGTATTTTGTCTTTGTTTTGTAGTTGTAGTGATTTTGTGAGTGACACGTTGATTTTGCTTTAATATTAAATCTTATAAATTATTTAAAGTTAACCTTAAATATTAACCACGAAATGTTAACTAAGAACACTTGCACCTCTAGTGAGCAACATTCAAACTAGACACGGATACTCTACGTTGTCTCAGTGGTGACCACTAGTGAGTAATACATGGACTAGACAAGACATATCTCTATTTCTACTTTCTCTGTCTGGCCAGTCGAAATCAAAACAAACCATATGAAGTTTTGTCTAGTTATATTTGGTCGTTGATTGTATCCTTTTCTGCTAGGAAATGCCCAAAACTCGTCAATTAATCGAGCCTGAGCAAAATTTGGGGGACTATACTATCTCTATGTTTACCTTAAAGTATTGGCCCCTTAATGCTCTGCAGCACCTAGAGATTCGCTCAAGCTGGGCGGGCTGGGCCGCAGTCTATTTGGTTACATTATTTTTTTTCGAAATTTTAAATTTTTTTTGACCAAACTTCTGCTAACAATCATATTAAAATTCTAAATTGTCAAATTAATTTGCGCGATGATGTTCTAACTTTATCTTGAGTACTTAAAAGACTTTTCTGATTCGATTTGTGGGCGAAAATTCGGGTCGGCCACTTTTTGGTAAATTAAAATATACTACACTTTCTTCACATTTTCGTATAGTTCGGTTAATACTCGTCTGTCCAATATTTTGATAGCCAAAAACGTTAACAATTTCATGTTTTGGCTATCTGTCCAACTAACCTATAAATAGACTTGAGTAGTTCAAGTTTATGTAACATTTCGAAACTTTTTCTGACAATATTAACATTACACCTTCTTTAGTAATAAAATTTGGAGCGTAAAATTTTTCTCAAAATTTTCGTTACATACGTTATTTAAGAAAAGTTGATTCTTCTTTGTTAATAAACTTGTTCTTAAAAATCATTTTTTAAAATTTATTTATTATCCTACAACCTATATTCCTTTCGAAACTTTATGAGAACGTATTAGTTACTAATCTGGTTCTTTTTCATTCTAGATATCTAGATATCTACATGAAAGCTAAAGAACTCAGAAATGGCTTAACAACGTACATATATGTAACCAGTAATACATTTAAGTTGCACGGGTAACCTATATACGTTTTATACTTCTATTAAATCATAGAGAAAGAATAGTTATTTATTATATGAGTGTGGAATGTATCATATTAGCCCTTTAGTGACTAATATACATTCCACACGAGTGTAATACAACGTTTTATCCAACACTTTTTTAAAAACTTCTTAAATCATTTTTGTTTTATGTAGTATTTTAAATTACAGTTGATTGGTTATTAGTTTTACGTTATACTGAATCGTAAACGTCTTATTATAGAGCTCTGTATCTTGTGGTAAAGAAAGTTTTTACGGGTTATTAAAAGCATAGCAACATGTATACAGATATATTTATTCATTATTTCGCTTCGCCATATGTTTCCAAAAACTATTTCGATCAAATAGTTTAATGTATTGTGTTGTAGGATTCAATATTTTTTTTTCAAATTATTTAAGGTTTAATATATCGTAAAACATTGTACAATGGTCAACTGTTACCCGAAATTTACCTTCTCGCACGGATAACAAGCTCGCTTCGCTCGTTCGTTAGGTACCGTGCACGCCCGTAAAGTTCTGAGTAACGGTCTTGCAATGTAAATTACTATTGTTATATTGTCATTTAAAAAAAAAATTGCTGTAATAATTATTGTCTGTTATTGGGAATTATTTGAAAGAAAAATACATTAAATTGGATAAAAATGAGGACCTTCCTTTAAAACGTATTCACTTAGAAGGACAAGCAGCATTTTTGAATTTTTTCGAAGCAAGTAACTACTAACTCGTTTTCGTTTCATCGGCCGTACATGACAGCTGTCATTGTGTAAAGCTAAGTAACCTACTTTAGAATAAATATTAATTTAAATAAATAAGTTTCATAATGAAATGAAATTATTTTGTAAAATTGTTTTTTATTTATATTAAAAAAAAAGAAAACAGAAAAATCAGTATTATTCTCTCACGGAGTGACTAATGTTGTACATTAGTTATGTCAAATAACCATAGTAACAAGTATATTATGAGTCGGTCTTGGATAAATACAATTTTTTTTGTCTGTATTAAATTCAACGGGATTTTCTGTATTCTCCTTAAATTGTTGTAATTTTACTTTAAGTAATATTGTGGCTATATTTGGAAGGATACGCACGATTTCTTATTGGCAGCAGAGTTATAAATTACTGTCGATTGTAAACGTTGCATTGAAAATCAGCACCTTTAAAATATCGACCCTTTCAAGTCACAAAAGAGCGATTTCTTTAAATGCGAATTAATTGCACGAATACATTATACTTCGTGATAGAATTTTAAATGCGCGCCAAGGGACGAGCAAATCAGGCGTACCAACACTGTCATCACTACTGCCAACTGTCACGCCACCCTTGTGCACGAGACGAGATGCGATAGCTGGCGAACAATAGCCGGCGATCAACTCGTCTAAATGACATCATAAATATTGTAATTTGCCACCAGAGGGATGCACAGCCAACTGGAAAATTTCGCAGAAAATGAAACCTAACCCCAGCACTGTCACTTGAAACGATCGCGGAGCTAAAGGGGACAAATGACGACAGATTTTGTCATCCATGCTTACTTGATACTAATTTGCCTTTTAACTTACGCAAAGCTCAAAGCACACTGAGCACAGTTAGTTTTGAAATAGGATTGTCTTTATACAAATCTTAATATGTCAATTATTTAGTACTTAATTTAGAAATGAAAATGTTGCTACTCTTAGTAGATAATATTTTTTTAATCAAATGGTTGGATGGTAACAAACGATTCAAAAAGTTATAGCTGTTAACATACCTAGGAATGTTACGCACATCATAACTGCCGCAGATGTCAGTTTGAAATCCGAGGTCGTAGAGCGAGGATTTTAAGACATCTAAGGCGTGTTATGATTAATAACATCCGTGGTTTGTTCAATAGTTTATCGGTTTCAGAAATCTAAGACATTATTGATATATACAGGGTGAGTCTTGGAAGTTGCCCCCCCCCCTTTAACTTTTTTATTATAAGTTTATAAGTAATAGAAAAAAATGGCTCATATAAAAGTTTTATTATTTTACATTTACTATTTGACGGCAGATGTAGAAATTTTTTATAAAGTCAGGTTTACAAGATACGACTATCAACTTTCATTTTTCAAATGGCAACCTATAATTATTTTAATAAAATAGAAACCGCCATTTTTTCTCTTTTCAATGATGTATTATTTTTATTAATGTATTTAAAAAATTTCGAGAATAATGAGATAATTTAGAAATATTAGAAATAATTTTTAAACAAATATTATAGGTGGCTATGTGAAAATAAACAAAACGTAACAATGTAAAGTTGTTTTTGTTACTAAATTTAGTTTGCTAAGTTGAATAGCACTGTTACGTTTTGTTTATTTTCACATAGCCACCTATAATATTTGTTTAAAAATTATTTCTAATATTACTAAATTATCTCATTTTTCTCGAAATTTTTCAAATACATTAATAAAAAATAATACATCATTAATCAATACATGAGCCATTTTTTTCTATTACTTATAATAAAAAAGTTAAAGAGGGGGGGGGGCGTCTTCCCAGACTCACCCTGTATATATTTTTTTGAAATTCTCTCATGCTACTTTCAGATTGCTATTGTTAACAGAACAATTATTTTGACATATGTCAATATGACAAATATTCAAATAATATACTTTATTCCTTTTATTATTACTTTAGAATAAAGTAGACAGTATTTAGAACGATATGCTAACGTTATCTGTATGTATTAATGAAGAGCATTATATTTTCATTTTATTTTATTTTCATTTTGTAGACCGTTGTTGACAAGTAAGTATGGTAATAATATTACCATACAGATACAGTTATTACTTAGTTACCAGCCTACTTTTCTACATGTAAACAATGGAAAAATATCCTGAAACCGGTAAAGATTTTTAAAATGTGTGCTTTATTTACTTAGGCCCAGTTTTTTCATCTCTGGATAAAGTATCCGTGTAGGGATCCCAAGAAAACGCTATGATAGCGTAGCGTCAAATAACATTTCGTTTCCCCAACAACCATGAACCATGGAAATTGATATTGATAGTAAAAGGAAGATGAAAGGTAAGGGGTATTTTTCGCTACGCTATCATAGCGTTCTCTTGAAATTGACAAAACTATACAAAGACACGTCAATAGATGTGACATTTTTCTTTTATTTGGCAAATAAGTTAACTGGCACTTTATCAAGAAGTGAAAAAACCGGGCCTTAATTATTTAAATATTTACAAAATAAATTTAGAACAACTTTCTTTTATATTATACGAGGTGTGGTACAACGAGAGTTTTTGAATTTCTCACGTTATGCATTTCCGATTGTGCTCATTTTCTTTATCGGGTTTTTATCTTTACTATCGTCTGTGAAGCTAGGATATGTCAGGTTACTTTGGATGTTTAGGGTACGTTTTTTTTATTGTCCAAAATGCGATGTATCGCAAATCTGCTTTGTTTGACGTCACAACTGCTGTTAACTGCTTGCAGTTCTGCGATGAATAAACAAACAGTACCCTGCGGCAGTAACTGCAATTGTAACAAGGTTATGATATCTGTCAAACGCCAATTCATCAGACATTATTAAAAATTATTCAAAATGTTTACTATTGCTACAAATGTTACTAAAGTAGTTATTGAAGATTAATATCTTTGGTTCTTGTAGATTTTAGTTTCGTGATAACAAATACTGTCTGCGCATGCGTACATCCAATGCAACCTTTTCAAAGCTGGATGCATAACTGCGCGCAGTCAACGAGCAGAACTGCTTTGCAGTTAAATAAAAAAAAAATTGTCCAGCTGCATAGCAGATGCATTTATGTAATAAAAAAACGACTATCTGCAAGTTAATATTGCAGGGATACAAATCTGCGGAATAAAAAAACGCGCCTGTAGTTTGTTTGAAAGCTACATACTAACATACAAAGAATTTTGACTTTCAGAGAACAAAGAATTTGCTTTAAATTTTGTGTTAACAATATTATAAAGTGCAGTGAAATAGTGTAAATGTTGGTGAATAATTTGTGAATGGTAGGTACTGGTAATAATAGCTGTATTCTTTTTGACCCAATTGTAACTCAGCTCAGTACATAACTGAATTGAGATGAAGTGAGTTGTGGTGTGTGCAAAAAAACAAGTTTAATTCAATTTTATCACTTTCTTCGTTCCGATAGTATTTGCTGTAACAGCTGTCAAAAGTATTGACTTATTTTCTGATCTATGATACTGTTTATAAACGAAAAATGGGTAATTTCAAAATATATTACTGTAAGTATATGTGAATATAATTTTTTTGTATTATATAACCTTAAAATGCAAACTGAGTGTTCCAAATCATTTTGAGTTTTGTAAACTGGTAGTGTAGCATCGGAAAGGGGGGAAGTGAGTTTACTCAGAACAACTCAGATCAGTTGTGTCAAAAAGAACAACGATTTCCTGAGTTTACCTAAAGTGATCTGAGATGAGCTGAGATTTTGTCCAAAAAGAATACAGCTAATACAAACGTTTTCAAGATGGCAAATCAACCACCAATGAAAATGTTGCAAAAATTGGAGGTCTTATATACTAAAATATACAGGATGAAATCATACTTCGGGGGAAAAAAATGAAAGGGTATATAGTATTGACCAAAATGAGTAAAAATGGCTTAATCAACATGGTACGATCTTCAACTGTTTCCGAGAAAGAGGCCATTTATTATTAGAATCAAAGAAAATTGACAAAGGTAGTGATTGAACAAAATTTTGTCTGTCAGTAAATAAACTATAAAATACTTTAATTTAATACAATTATTTGTTTTTTTTTAAAACAAAAGCACATCTAAGTTGACCTCGGAAAGGTAAACAAAAAGTCATATTTAATCGAAGTCGCAACTCTTCTAATTTTCGAGATAGCAGAGGTACACCCCGTAAAAACTCATTTTTCACTGCCTTGTATCTCGGAAATTATTGAAGATCGTACTCATGTTGATTAAGCCTTTTTTTACTCATTTTGGTAAGTACTACATGCCCTTTCATTTTTTTCCCGAAGCATGATTACACCCTGTATACGAGTACGTATACCGATAATAGCAATTATTATTTTCGAAAATCAAGTAGTCCACTTTTTTATCCTAGGCTGTGTAAGTTTCACTTTCGCTTTATCTAAACTGCTAAATGCTGATATGAGATTGGCCGTTACACAAATTCAAATTTCCAAGCTGATTGCCCAAATACAGCTATAGGTATCGAATTAGCAGCGTTTAATTTTATATTGGCGCAAAGATAATTTCGTATTTGGCAAAAAGTTTATACAATTTTTTAAAAATAATATGAAAGTTCGTATTTTTTGCAATAAATGTCTTTTAAAGCAAATGTGTAGAGGGGGGGGGGGATATATGAGGGTCGCAGGCTACTTGGTCGTTAGTAAAAGGAGTCGCGACTCGCGTCTTATAAAAGGTTGGGAAACACTGATCTAAACGTTGCTAAGATGGCAAAGCTTACTTACAAAGTCGGTAGTAGAAAATAGTAATTTACGTTATAAGTCAGAAAAGTGATCATTTATAAAACGAGTAGAGCTCGTACTAGAAACCTGCGAGTTATGTGAAGACATTTTCTTGACAGAGATACCAGTGGATAAAGAGCCACTTTAAACGTAAATGTTGATAAATATAAATTAATACATAACTTTACATTTACACATATCTCTCCCTTCATTATCTCCCTCCTAACATGTAACGTGTAAAACATTCAAACTTACATCCTAAACGTTTTATACAATGCCACATAATCTTTTCGTCAATCGCCACATAGTATATAGCACTAACCCAATTCTGTTTGCACCCCACAAAACCACGGAATATAAAAAACTAATCATCCGCAACATCTGTAATCATCTTATTATTCTCCGCTGCGTTGCTGTTTGGAGGCACGGCTAACGTAGATGTACTTAGCAGGAATAACAAAACAGAATTATGGTATTAACAGTGTCTGTGCTTAAAACGCGCGCTCTATGTGTATTATTTTACGTATGGGATCAAATCCGAGATGCACCCTCGCCCTTGATACACATACAGGGGTGGATTGAATTTAATTTGTATTGTAATTTTACATGGAGGGTTTACATGAGTTTAAAATTATAAATAAATATACTGGATTTCCTAAACATACAGTATGTCCCAAGATTGTGTTTACAAAAGGAAAAAAATTCTGATTTTTGATTTTACGAAAAAATGGTAAAAGAAGAAATTTTTTGGTTGATTTAACACTCATGTTTCAGTTATTGAAAGTTTTAATTAATGTAAGGTTCTTTTATTATAACGTTTTTTCGTATTTCTTCTCCTAAGTTATTACATTTAATGTAACATAATTTTAGTTAGCTTCGAAATTATAACATATGATTAAATGTCCAACGTAATTCTTATTATTGTAAAGTAAGAAGCAAGAACATATTGTTCAAAATAGAGAGAATTTGTTAAAGAAATGTTAACGTTAGAAAAAAATCTTTATAGTACTGTAACGTGTGAGCCCCGCTGCTACGCTGAACAAGTGCCTAACTATAGCGATGATGCTATCGCGTTAGCAGCCGGGCTACGTAAACAAACAAGCCGCGACGTGTTTAATTACTTCCGGTTGCCTGAACCTTTTGTATTCATTGTTATTATGCGGTCGAACATTCTAGAGCTCTCTGGAACTTAATGACAGCTGTATAAAAAGGGCGCAGCTATGCTCGAGAGTTAGTTACATAGTTAGTTACTGAGTTAATTACATAGGGAGAGTCATACAGGCACATTTACATAAAGTGTTAGGAGAAGCACAGCAGTATCGTGGTGAGCGTATGCAGTTTGTGTCGAGTAGGTACTCGGGAAGTTACTAGTACTCGTAAACGGATAGCTGTGGATGTGAGTACTCGGTAGTGTTGACGAGCTATAATATACGAGGACAGCAACGGCGAGTCGGAAAGTTACTGGTATACCGGGATAGCTGGGAAAGAGAAGTGTTCAAGTAATGAATAATAATTGTCTATTATTTACAGTTCACCCAAATAAATAAAATAAATTAAAACGTTGAAATACGTTATGGTATGGGGGACGATCGAATTAGGCATTAGCAAATCACACCTACAAAGAATTTTGAAAGATAATAAGAATTACTTTTGACATTTACTCATTTGTCAATATTCCAAAGCTAACTAAAATGAGCTTAGATTTAATATAATAACTTGTATTATTTGGAAGACAAAATACGAAAAAACGGTATAATAATAGAACCTTGCATTAATTAAAAGTTTTTATAACTAAAATATGCGTTTTAGTCAAATAAAAAATTACTTTCTTTAGAATTTTTTCGTAAAATAAAAAATAAGATTTTTTTCCTTTTGTAAACTTAATCCGGGGACATGCTGTGGGGCAGTATACTCATAATTTCCTGTTAGATTAGTGTACGTCAAACATTTCATTTTCACTATTCTCAAATTCACTACAGTCAATTGAGAATGTGACCTTGATCAAATTTTGAGAAAATATTTATTAAAAATATTACGGGGTTCCCGTTTTTGAGACATTAGCATCTCGGTTCGGTTATCGATATGAAGTCTGTTAAATTAGAGCTAAATTGCCCCATTAGTAGACCATTTTGAAGGTGTGTTTTCTCGTGAAAAATAGGTCACAAATACAAAAATTCTAATTTTTAAGCTCTTTCGAAATGGTGATGCTTAATTTTTTTTCACTGTTGGATTTTGAGTTATGATGCTAAAGTTGTAATTTTTATATGGACCCATAGTAAAAAAGTTAAATTATTTAAAAGAGATTTTTTAGCTTTCCATAGATGTATGTACCTTTATACCTACGCTTATTTGTTTTAAACAGCAAACATGTTTGTATTCATTGTTAATTATCTAATTTAATTCTCAAAATTTAATTCAGTTCGATTAATTTTTATTTTTTTAAGTGGAATAGAATAGAAATTGTTGACATATTGAAAACGAAATTAGAAAAGTGTATTAGTGCAAAGTAACAAAAATATTTGAAAATGAGAAAACTAACAGATTTTATTGATTGAACTCTATAAATTTATTTTTTATTTTTTTGGACTCATAATGGTTAGATAGAATCTAAAACAGTATTTAAATGTGATAATTTTGTGTTACGGCATTACTATTTTTTTAAATTTATCATCAGCTAACAAATCATTATTATAACAAAACTTATTGCTCATACATATACGTCAAACACCACCGCAAAATTAAACAGCAAATATCAAATCAGATTAGGACAATTCGTTGAGAAGACAAGGAGAGGCCATGGTACTACAAAACTATCTCTTTCTTCGAACCTCCCGTCTTCTTCTAAATACACGTAGTACTGGAGGGGAAAATATGTGTTGTGTGACCGTCCCCATTAAAAATTTCGATATAAACAAGTGACGCTGACGTTACTGCAGTACGTACTGTACGTATAAATACGCAAATGACGTTTGTAAGTAATAACAGAGGACGTCTATATCGAAGCGTATGTCAAATTTGAACGTAACGTAGGGGTAACGTATATAGGTTTTTCGGTTCTCCCCTTATGCTGTAGTGATTCTGACGACAAGTTCTGAAGATGGACTGTGTGGTTTACATTTTTCTAAAAATAAGTTTGACAATATTCTTTTGTAATTCAACATTTAAAAAAAAAACACGTTAGTATTTTACATTTCCCTGAAGAAGGCATATTTGGTGCCGAAACATCGGCTATGTAATAAAACAATTTTAAAACGTTTTCATCAGACTGTTTTTCTCCAAGTTTTCCCAGTATTACTTTGATCCAGTCGAGGAATACATATTTGATAATTATGTATTTCATCCCGTAAGCATATAAAAAAAATTCTATTTTTAATTTATGAATAAATATAAAAAAAGTTAATAATAAGTTGAGATACGAGTAACAAAAAAAAGTAAGACATATGTAATTCGTTTTTTTAAAAATATGCTACTGTAAATTGCGTATTTACTTTATGTACAATAACAAAAATTGTCATCTCATTTAGTTAATGGAATACCTACAACGATATGACCTTCCTTCTACAATAAATATTTCTACATACACATGATAATTATTCAATTTTATATATTGGCTGCTGAATAGGTCATGGTTACTAAACAAATTTATTGAACGATTAATGTTTTCTTTTAGTTGTAAATTAGAAAAATTGATTGATTAATATAATTAATATTAATTTTGCAGTGTTGAATTTATCTCTAAATTCGCAAATCATTTAGCACTAATTCATCACTGCCCAAGAAAAAAATCTATACAAACAAGTAAATATAATACTGGCCTTGTCACCTTCGACAAGTACACTACTTGTTTGTGATTTATAAAGTAATATTCCATTCGCTCTATTTTTACCTGTTACCTGATCTATAACTCTTGCTATTACACACTTTCTTCTTATACAGGGTGTAATCATGCTTCGGGGAAAAAATGAAACGGCATATAGTACTGACCAAAATGAGTAAAAAAGGCTTAATCAACATGGGTCCGATCTTCAATAGTTTCCGAGATATAAGGCAGTGAAAAATGAGTTTTTACGGGGTTTACCTCTGCTATCACGAAAACTATAACGACTTCGAATAAATAAGACTTTTTATTTACCTTTCAGACGTCAACTTAGATGTGCTTTTGTTTTTTTTTTTTTAATAAAATAATTGTACTAAGTTAAATGTTGTGGCAACCTTGGCCAATATTTGTTTTTCAAATAACTTCGTTATTATTAATTAATTGAGAAAAATGTTTAATAATATAAAATTTTATTGTTTTTTTATAGTCTATTTACTGACATTAGTGATGGGTCAATTCCCGAAATTGAATGCCAAGGAAAAATTCTCAAGTAATTTGAAATATTTCGTAGCACCACAATATTTGTTGACGGAGTAAGAGTAAGTAACAGGCAGGCATAAGTCACAAGCATGCAAAGCAAAATAACAGGCGCCAAGGTATAATATTATCTAAAATAAAATTTTAAAAAATCCGGAAAAAAAGTCAACATTTTTTCCCTGCAAATCGTAGTTGCAGGAGTTTCCGGGAATTTTTCCGGGAAAAAATAAAATTCCTTGTGGAACAAAATTTAGTTCAATCACTATCTTTGTCAATTTTTTTTTTATTCTAATAGTAAATGGCCACTTTCTCGGAAACAATTGAAGATCGGACCCATGTCAGATTTACAAATAATTTGTTAGTAAGTAATATTTATGTTAAATTTAAATTGAAAATAGAACATTTCATTCAAAGTTAGTATTTTCTTTCAATTTTTTGTTTGGGCTCTGTACAATCTACACGTAGGTAATACCTACGACTTGTCGGTAGATAACGGATCTATAGAAAGTAGTTGTTTTATTTGAATATTTGATTTGAAATATGTAATGCCAACCTACTACACACCGATTATTTAGATTATATAATATTATATGCACTCCTGGTGTTTAAGAAGACTGTACACTATATAGGATCGCTTATCTGTGATTATAAATTTTTATTTGTCAGTTCTAGTAGTAGTTGTCAAAATCACTAGCAAATATTTAGTGAAAGTGATTCCGTACGATTGATTTTAGTTGCAACATAATGAAAACTTTTTTTTTATTAGTATGTAATTTAATAGACAGAAAATTTTACTCCTAATTTTTTAAATGTCTGGAAACTACTAAAATAGTAGATATAACCTTACAAAAATGTACCTTTCAATTTAAAATGACAAAAAAAGTTATTTAAGAAGGTTGTTTACTATTAAGCCTAAATTTAAAAACCTTTTTGTGTGATTTTGATTTCGATATATTCTTAATTTAATAAAAAATAGTTTTATTTTATTTTATGTGACGTCATTATAGTAGGACCCTGGAAAAAGACAGCCTCTGGGAGGGAATGAAAAAGTTATAGCTACACTGTTAGAAAAAAATGTGTAAAATTACATAATATATTATGGCTACCAATATGCCATAAAATATTAAGTAATTTTACATTTTACCAAATTACAGAAATGTCTGTAAAACAGACTTCTGTAAAAATACAGACCATATGTATTTCCATTTTTTACGGAAATGTATGTAATTTTAGAATTTGTAAAATTACAAACTGTGTAATTTTACAAATAAGCCTTTAAATTATTTATGTAATTTAACTAATTGTAATTTAAATTAAAAAAAATCATTTTACATGCTGTTTATGTAATTTTACTGTTTTTATTTTACAAACAAAAAATTAATTTTACATATGGTTTATGGAATTTTACTGTTTTAATTTTACATAAAAATTAATTTTACATTCATGTAATGTCAAAATCTTGAAAATTACATTTGGAATTTTATATATATATATATATATATATAACTTCTGTTGCAATTACTATAAAAATAAAACTGATGTAAAATTAATAAAGCAATTATTAATTTGAATTTAAATATACATATATTTATATATACTTACCTAAATTAATGGAAGAAAAGACATTAAAAATGAATAATAACTAATAATATTTTTAATATATAAATATATTTACAAAAAAGTAGAAACAATATACAAAAAACACATGTAATGCAGATTAGAGACATTCTGAAAACAAAATATTTGTTATTATAAAATTATGCAATTTTCGTAATATTGATTATTGTTACATACTAATTAATTTAAATATTATTCAAACATTAATTTACGATAATAGATAAATTAAGTATTATAATTTTATATTTATTTATGTTCTGAATCATAATGAAGGAAGAAAAATATAAAACTAAATACATAGATTAAATAATAATGTTATTACATAATCTATGAAATTATAAAGAACATATCTTACCTATAATCTGATATAAATTATCTTCAAAATTGGACAAACAGAAAATATATTTAAATATTATGTATACATAAACGTAGAGTACCCATATCCGCAGGCAACAACACTTCAATGTGAAAATGACGCTATGTGTGATCATGCGCATTATATTTTCTGTAATTTTACAGAAAATAAAATGTAGTGTTCGTACTTTTACAAAGTATTGTGTATTTTTACAGATATTTTTTAAAAGTTCAGGCATATATGTAGAAGTACAGCACATCAGTAAACTTATTGAAAATATTATGTAAATATGGAATTTTAGTTAAATTATAATGGAAATTATATATGTAATTTTACATTTTTTCTAGTGTGATCATACGCATTATATTTTCTGTAATTTTACAGAAACTATAATGTAGTATTAGTAATTTTACACAAATTGTAATGTAATTATGTAATTTTACAGAAATACCAAAAATATTATGTAGTTTATTTAAAAATACATGTCATATATGTACAAATATATATATTTTGTATTATTACAAAAATATAATAGGATATGTACAGAAGTATTATGTATTTTTACAGATATTTGTAAAAGTACCGGCATGTATGTAAAAGTACAACACATCAGTAAACTTATTGAAAATATTATGTAAATATGGAATTTTACGTAAATTATAATGGAAATTATATATGTAATTTTACATTTTTTCTAACAGTGTAGCTGTCGCCACACAAAATAATCGCGATGCTGATCTATAATTATCTCTTTCCCTCCCAGTCTATCTGTCTTCTTCCACGATCCTACCATAATAACGTAACACATCCCTACTCTCTTCCTTGAAACATAGGCATACACGTTCGTTTAATTTTGAAGCAATTCGCAGTATTAAAAAGTCATAATTGTTTTTAGTTTAACTGCATTTGATTTTTAACGAAACCTATTGTATATATCTCGCACCAGTTTCTATAGAAAGCTGCGCGAGAAAGAGTAACAGTGTGACATCACAGTGGAACTGATATTAATTTCAAATATTTCGCAAAGTAATTAATAAAAAATGTTTTTTTTTTATCTTAATCGTTATTGATTGAGTAATACTTTCAGGATAAAGTGTAGGTATAGTTTATTATTTTTTGTTTTAGTGCAGGACCTGATTAATTATAAACATTATATTAAATTTATACGTAAAAAAATCTGGTGTGGCCAACACAATACCTCCCGCCATTTACAGCCCGAATCACAAAAAAAATATTAAGTTTTTTGGATTAGCGAATTTTTCTCTAATTTTGACAGTTTATTTCTTAAAATATGGTCTAATCTAATCCAAGTAACTACCTTTTTTTAAACCCCTCAACAGGATTAAACCCAATTACAGAGTGGGTTCACATTCACACACATCCATGCCTTAGTGGGATTCGAACCCAGTGCCCCGAGAGCACTCATGCCATGAGGCGTTGCTCTAACCATTGAGCCACCGGAGCTATAATAAAATGAATAATGGGATAGAATAGAATTCACTAATCCAAAAATGAGGATTAACTTAAATATTTTTGTGAATCGTTAATTTTTATTAATCTAAATACATACCTACATATTTACTTATGCTGGAAACTGTATTGAATTCCTTTTCTATTGTTCTATTTACTTTTTCCTTTTTAAAATGTTACTAATATTATTTTGAAATGATTAGTTCTTTGATAGTGAAATTTATGTGTCAGTTACATTCAATTGAATAACTGCATTTTGTTTGTTTAAAGCGTAGGCTCTGGGATTTAAATTATAGATAATTTTATAAATTTATCCATAAAATATATAGAAAAAGCATTAATGCAAATCTATAGAAAATTTAATAACCTTTAATTTTTATAATAACATTAATCTCGAAAAATAACATTTATAGGTATTTTTCGAAGAAAAACTATTTTGAGCTTCCAGTAAAGTGCCATTTCCGGTTATCCAATTTTCACCAAAATCTAATGGGCTCTTTCCAATACAGAAAAAGTTCGAAATACAAGATTTCAAAATTTTCTGAATAATAGTATTTGAGTTAGAGTAGAGGATACACACACACACACACACACACACACACACACACACGCACACGCACACGCACAGGCACACGCACACACACACACACGCACGCACGCACGCACACACACACACACACACACATCATCGTGAAAATGTTAAAACTGGATTCTAGGGACCTTAAAACGTGGTCATTTACCAAATTCTCGATATGCGATTTTTAGCACGATCCCTATACCTCCCTTACCAAGGGTAGCGGGAGGTAAAACCAATGTTTTAATAAAAATTACTCATATTCTTCGGGAATTCCGAAGATGCGCATGCTTTTCTAAATTATGGAGGGGGTAATTACCCCCTTTGCCACCCTCTGAATACGCCACTGTTGAATTATTATATTTTATTTAACAGAAGTAAATAAATACGAATTGTTTATAAGAAGCAGGGGACTGCTGCACCGTTCGCAGTTGTCTCAAGCCGGCCCTGGTCAGGCAATGAACAAAATTTTTTTTACGCTCTTTAATTATTTCTAATGCCCTCTCTGGCAAATATCTGGTTCATGTAGGTAACACAACACCACTAGTGGGTCTTGGGTTCGTGTCTCGTGGGACGTGGATTAGTGTGTTGGCGTTAAGCTGCGGATGCGGTACACGGTTTACGCTTTCGCCCTCAGAGGGTGTTGGCATATCGCGAGGGTTGCTCGGTGTAACTTTAATGGACGCTAAAATCGGCCCTGGGTATTATAGGGTATGAAGTGATCCTATGAAGAGTATGAAGCTAAATGTAGTGCCCCATGTATAATAGATATGGTGTTATTTACCGGACGTATAGTCATCAAAAAATTATTGAGATGGATCAATGAAATACTTTTAAATTTTTTTGGTTATGTTAAAAGAAACATATCAGCACCAGGGAAATTATTGTAAATATAAGAGGCGTTGCACATTTTCTTATTTATTTTTCTGAAAGAATGATAAAAGTATTTAACTTTATTACACTAATTTTTTTCTTAAATTTATTTCAAATTTATTTTATGTTATTGAAAAACCAGTTTCATTATAATTATGACATTAATTGCATATACATTAATTTTCTTATAGTTGCCTCTCTAATTTTGACCGTTCTTTTTGTCGTAACTGAAGTGAGATAAAATGAGATCGAAGTGAGAAGAGTTCCTCCGCCCTTTCCAATTCTTAGTCACCACAAGAAGTTGTGCTTGTTGAGTTTTTAATCTTAGATGGTTAGATGAACAATCACTGGCTGTCAAATAAAATTAGTTTGGTCATTAAAAAGGTTATTTGTTTATTCCTTTAATAATAGTATTATTATATTGGTTATGTGAAGAAAAAGACCGATAATATGAAAACAAAATTGCTGGAGTTTAAGTAATGATTATTTAAAATTTATTACAATTTTTTAAATTTATGATATGGTTAATTTGTTATTTTCAAGTTCAGCGGACAGTACTTCGGATTTTCTGACAGTTCTACGGAATTTATTGTCGTTCTTTTTACTTCACAAAAATCTCAACTCAGCTCATGTTAAACTTATGTCACTTTAAACTGAGACTTACTTAGAAAACTAAAAATGAGATTTCATGAAAAAAATCTGATGTGGACACCACACGACTTCCTTGTACGCAAGACCAATATGAAGATGAAGTATAGACCCAATTATAAAATTGCACGTGTTTGACGTAATTTGACATTAACATCTATTTTTTTATTTTTTTTGTCCTAATCCATAGCAAGCTTCATTAAAAAAACCAAAAAGTATATGTTTTAAATTTACATATCTCGCTTATACAAAGGGCTAATTTAATAATACTTGATGTGCTAGACGCAGAATTTAATTCTCTAAAACTCTTATTTGAAGCATTAATTTCTAAAATCAAAATGAAACCATTTTATTCAAGAAAAACTGTTAACAACTTCAGGTAATATATCACTTCCGGTTAACGTGTTTTAACAAAAATCTGCTATGTAATTCCAATTGTAGTACCATTTCTGGAAATTATGTAATGACCAAAAAGGGAGGTGCACAACTAGATGTTATAGAAGTCCTAAATACAAAATTTCAACTTTCTACGGCTTACCGTTTTTGAATTATGCGTGATACGTACGGACGTACAGACGTCACGACGAAATTAGTCAGAATGGATTCAGGGATGGTCAAAATGGATATTTCCGTTGAAATCTCAAAACCGAAATTTTTCGCGATTACAATATTTCCTTTACTTTGTACAAGGAAGTAAAAAATCACAGTCCTTGCTGGAGGGCACACGTTTATGTATAAGTTTGATGTACACTTACGTATAGAATACTTCTGTATTTCTTAATTAAACTCTTAGAACTACTTATACTTATAGGTATAGAAGATGTTGTAAATAAATAAATATGTATATCATTACGGCATATTACCCAATGCTGGGTGTGCCAATTTGCTTTGTATATATTTGTACCGTGCGGGCGTTTACCAGACGTCACGTCACGGACATTCAATTTTGTGCTATTTAAAATTCGAAATATTTGGCGTCGGCCGGGATCGAACCCGGTTCACCAGATTCGCGACCAGACACACAGGCACGCTGCCATGCACGAGACCTCATGTTGAACAAAAAAATGACCTCTAAAATGTTGTTACGATATAATTAAAGCGTATCTGCATGTTAACATTTTTGCTTTGTTGAACTATTACAAGTCTGTATGATTCGCCAAGACTTGGTTGAACTATACATGGTCATACCCTCGGTCATACCACGAACGTTACTTACGGAAATTATGAATGAATAGTTTTAAGTTTGTTGTAATTTTTTTATAAACATGTTCATAATTCGCTAAAATTTTATAATTTATCAAAAAAATTTTTTTTTGCAACGTTCCCAAACTTTTAGAAAATGAAATTAGTTACTGCATCGTTTGGAAGACTGTTAAGTAGTGAGATGTGAGTTGAAGAACAAAAAATTAGATAATTTTGAAAAGAAGTGATTGTATTATTATTATTATTATTATTATTATTATTAATTAATTGTATACAATATTTGATAAGAAATTAATTAAAAGAGGTTTGAAAATGTGTTAAGTACATTGTTAATTATAGTACATTATTCTTATTCTGATTCTGTGGAACGTATATTAAAATTTGTTCAAATGATCAAAAATGTCTGTTTTTAAAACAGATTGTTGGTGGAAAACTTTTAACTATATGAATGCAATATGCAATAAGTATAGCTGCTTTAAAATATTCTCTGATTTTAATTTTATATTTGCAATCTACAACTTTGGGTGTAGTAAAAATTTAATATTATTTTCCTTATTATTATTCTACTAAACAAAAATTTTAGTTTATAATTTACATATTTTCTTCTATAAATGTAAGTTTTAAAAAGTCTCGTTCGTATACCTGCATAAAGTTTCCCAAAAGATGTAGGGAAGTATCATAACTCTGTTGATAGCAAATACAGCATGATCATTAGCATGAATTGGGATCAAACTTCTTAACTCACCAGGGCGTCACTACAGCCCTAATTGTGGACTTTCCGAAATTATCACCTCGTACAATACCTATTCTATTCAACACGTTCAATTCTGAATTTCTTTACCTGTAAATATATCGGTTTCTATTTATCATTAGGGAAGGAATTTTCCAATTCTTGATTCCAAAAGAAATAAATTGGAGGATTTCCCATAGATATAGATACTTTTCATTTGGGATAAATCACGATGTTAGTGATTAGATTACTTAAGTGTAATTATATGAGTATCTTTTAAAATAAGGCATATGGTATAAGTAATATAATAAATTATTGTAATGAAAAAGAAAAACAGAATGTCTTAGTAACTTGGATTGGTAGGCATACAGTAAAATACAAGAACAAGAACTATTAACAACAAGGCCACAAGGCGCATTATTATAAGTTTGCAAAATGCTTTATATATATATATATATATATATATATATATATATATATATATATATATATATATATATAGGGTGTTCCATTTAAGTGATACACTATTGCTATCTCGAGAAGTATAAGAGATACGAAGTTCGTCAAATTAGCAAACAATTTCTAAATTATATGACTATTAAAATGACCAAAACAAAAAATTTTCTTAACCAGTGGTTCTCAAAATATGGGACCCAATTTTTTTATTTTAAATTAGCTTATTCGATTCAGTATTTTTTTTTTCTGAATTCAACGATATCTATATGTAATACTCTATTATTACAAAAGTTTTAAGAAAATGTAAAATAATGTATCATTTTTATTTAAATATGATTATACAAGAGTGCTATGGAAAATACAAATAAATCAAATGAAGAAATAATTACAAAAACTTTTATAATGTGTTGTGAATAATTATTATTTAAACAAGATAAAATACATAAATAATATTAACATTTGTTTGTTTTTTCCATAGCGCTCTTTGTATAGTCATATTTAAATAAAAATGATATATTATTAATTTTGCATTTTTCTCAAATATTTTGAAATAATAGAGTATTACATATAGATATCGTTGAATTAAAAAAAAATACAGAATCGAATAAACAAAAAAAAAAATAGCTTGCCATTTAAAATAAGAAAGTAGCACTCCGTATTTTGAGAACCACTGGTCTAAAAAAATTCTTGTTTCGCTCATTAAAGTAGTCTTATAAAATAGAAATTGTTTGCTAATTTAACCGACTTCGTATCTCTTATACTTCTCAAGATTTGCAGCATTTGAGCACTTAAATGGAACACCCTATATATATATATATATATATATATATATATATATATATATATATATATATATATATATATATATACAGGTGTCCCAGGACGAGCTTACGCTATCGTTATTTCAAAAACTATAAAAACTATTCAAGTTGTATTTCTTTACATTAGTTATTAAATTTAATTGAAGTGGGTAATGGTGGAAAAAGAAGAAAATTATGTTTAGTACCAGTACCTATTTATTATTTCTTATTTTAATGAATTTTTATGAATTACTATCATTTTAAATGTAAAATACGAAGTAAACATTGGAATAGAAAATATTACATAAAGCTAAAACAAAATGTTCATAGGCAACTAAACTAGACTTATAAACAAATACCTACTAACGCATGCAATTTAAATATTTTCCATTTTACTAAAAATCTATCAACTTTCAACATAGGACATTTACATAATAAAAAATGGGGCGTTCCATTTAAAAAAAATGCGTTTTTTTAATTTTATGAACTTTAACTTTACGTTCACGTAGAAATTACAATTTTCAAAAATTGTCGATTATTAATGTACATTATTGTAAAGAAAAGCTTTCTTTATAAAACTGTTTTTATAGATTATAGAAATTCTTTTCCATTCTTGAGATGTAGTGATAAGAAAGTGGCTGTTATTAGTAAAAATAAAAAAAGTTTAATTACACCGGAAGTGGTTGATCATGAGTAACATTTTTTATGGTTTCATATGTAAAATTTTGTGCTGAATTCAATGGTAAAATAAAAAATATAGCATTCCATTTAAAATAAGAAAGATAGGGTCTAGTTCCGGTTAAACCGGAAGTGCTACTGTTTTGAAAATATTTTAGTTGAAACGGGCATGTCGGAAAACCCCTAGATACCAAATTTTGTAAAATAATATAGAATAGATTTTAAAATAACGATAGCGTAAGCTCGTCCTCAGACACTTGGTTATGAAGTATTGTGCTGTATGCTGCATGGATGCGAAACATGAACCTTGAAGAAGGAGCAACATAGTTCGAAAGTTTTAATGTGTGGATACGGTTGGAGAGAGAGAAAGAGTGACGAGTGAGAAGGATTGGAGAAGAGAGAAGAATTTTGATAGAAATAAGAAAGAGGAAATCTAAGTAAATTGGACATATTTTAAAAAGGGATAGTATTCAGAAAACTATACTATATTAAACTACCTATAAAAAGAAAATACATAAGAGCAGGGAAAGAGGAAGAAGAAAATTTGGGTTGTTAACACATATCAAAGAAGGAAAGGAAGGAATTACGAGGATCTGATGACAGAGGCGCAGGACAGATTGGTGCGGAGGCAGCATTTCCGCGGAGATCTACCCAAAAACAATTCACAATTGACGATACAATAATGAATAAAATCATACTTTTAATACCAATCGGCGAAAATGTATGTTAATGTATCTAACGTTTTCAAAAACTATATTTATTGCATTTGTTTTGTTAATAACTATGAAATTACTATTTTGACAAAAGTTACAAGATTTTTATTTATTTTGGCTTTTCGCAGATGTTTTCTGTATCAGCAGAAAAAGTTGTACCTTCATTCAAATATTTGTTATTTTAAAACTTGTGATGAAAATGTAAAGAAACTTAAGTAGCCATCAAGCAAATAACCTGAGCTGCTCTCATAAACTTTTTCTTTATAACGTGATATTTGTATATTTCCTTTCCAACATTTTAATGTTTATTTAACAGAACCAAGTGGCGGCTAAATATCGAAAAGATCTACACTACCAGAAAGTTGAACCTTTATAAATTATTGTTGCTTATTTAAAAAATGTTGTACAAATCATAATAATATTAGAATATTTAAATAATTCTCACCGTTTTTCTAAGATGTATAGCTCTACCATGGACGAATATAAATCTGAAACAAGAAAATATATTTTAGTAAAAGTCAATTTCTGTGGTATCATAATGGAAAGAGAAGTACACCACATTGCCTTTTGTGACGAAATGTGGACATTATTCCCCTAGTTTTTATTATTTTGTCAAGTAATTACATTTAATGTTTTAACATACAATCCTTCGGATTGCGCAGTAGCAGCATATACTAATTATTGCGGTTCTTTAGAAATGAATTAATTACAATTATTGAAAGAAAAAAAAAACAATTTTAAAAATACAGTCTACTATCATGTATAACGAAATACTTAAATACTTGTATATAAAAACATATACGTATGAATTTTTTGTTCAATATATTTTTTATCCAACACCGACGTATAATATACTTGTTACTATATGGCTATGTACAACATTACTCACTCCGTGAGAGAATATTTTAGAAGTCACGGAGGAACTATTACTAATTTTTGTGTTTTTTTTAAATATAAGCAATTTTACAAAATTATTTTATTGAAATAATTTAACATTATGAAACTTAAAATTTAAATTAATATTAGCATTTATGCTAAAATAGGTTACTTATCTTTACACAATGGCAGCTGTCATGTACGGTTGATGAAACGAAAACGAGAAACGAGTTAGTGGTTATTTGCTTCGGAATTAAATTCAAAGTTGCTGCTTGTGTTTCGAAGTGAATACATTTTAAAGGAAGATCCTCATTTTCACCCATTTTATTGAATTTTTTTTTCAAATAATTCCCAATGACAGACAATAATTATTACAGCAAATTTTTTTTCAACAACAATATAACAAAACCATAACAACCATTCAATGGCTACTTTGTAATTTAAAATACTACATCAATTGACATGTCAGTGTCAAACGATTAATAAAAACATTGTGGAATGTAGGTATATTAGTCACTAAAGAAAATTAGCCACTCGCCCTGCGTGCTACGTGGCTAAACTTTTTCTTTCGTGACTAGTACATATGATACATTCCACACACATAATAAATATTTATTAATAAACCTACTATAGACGTATTTTGTATTTTCTCTTTTCTCGATTCAAAAATTATGTAACAAAAATAAAACCATCTCGTTTAATTGTTTTATTTTTTATCTAAATAAATCAGAATATTTATTATGAGTTTTAGTTATATTTCTTGGAAAGACAGTAAATGTGGTTATCTTTTTTTCTGCGGTGTCTAAATAAAACGCTGTTTATATCAGATTTGAAAAACATGTAAATTTTGGTTTTAGCTTCAAAATATTCATAATCAACTACTGTGTTGTATTCCGTTTATCGTTTTCCATTTTCCTGCCATTCCTGTTTCATTTTCCGGTAGTATAGAGAACTTGAAGGCCGTCTGCGGCTGCTCTGGTTTATCCAGGGCTGGAGACAGGTTCTAAAGCTGAAGGGCGAGGGCGCACGGAAGGTAAAGAGACACGCGACAGCTGGCGCGGATGTTGTTTTCATTGCTGGCCCGGTGGCGCCACAGGCTCAAAGCGTCAGGCACCGGAACTATTAGGATATTGTCTATGCTGTACGGGACCAGCGTCAATGAAGTTCGAAAAGATATCTCAAACTGATTGCAATATTGTGAGATGTATTCTATGAGCTTCTATGAAACTTTGGGGCGTAAAATAATGAATGAAAAAGAATTCGAAAAAACTATCAAGAAATGAAGTAAAACTTCACTTGAAAACTAATGCAATTTGTAATTGTAACTTAATTTTGAGTAGGTATACATTATTGTTATGATTTTTAGAATATAATTTTCTTTAATTTATGATGTGTTTATAAACAAATAAAACTAACCTATATTTTCAGTATAAAATCAGCTTACTCGTATACTTGGTATTTACGCATATATTGGAAATCACACTATTATTTGTGGCAATATTCTTAAGGCCTGTGTCCACGATCCTAGAAATCGATCCGAGTTCTCGGATATAGTCCGCAATTCGATATCTGGGATCGTGGACACTACCAACTCGGACGCAAAAATCGAATAGAAAATTAGAATGGAAAAATGCGTTCTGTCCCATTTTTTTCGTACAAGTTGCTAATTTCATTTAAATGGTACCAATTTAAAATCTTGACGTTTGATGTTTGATAAGCTTGAAAATGATAAGGTTATAAAATATTACATAATTCTATTCATTTTTGATATTGATTATAAATAATTACTTATAAATAAATTAATATATTCGTAAAAAAATAATTTATTTACTGCCGAGATAATTTTGTTTTATTAGTTTTTAGTAGGTATTGGTAGAAATGGTTGAAACTAATTTCATAAATTCGACAAACCTGACATCTGTAGTCATACAAGTTCAATGTTCATGATCAAAAAATGTGATCGAGAACTTAGAACGATTTCTCGGATATAGTCCGCAATTCGATATCTCGGATCGTGGACACTACCAACTCGGACACAAAAATCGAATAGAAAATTAAAATGGAAAAATGCGCTCCGTCCCATTTTTTCGTACAAGTTACTAATTTCATTTAAATGTTACCAATTTAAAATCTTGACATTTGATGTTTGATAAGCTTGAAAATGATAAGGTTATAAATATTACCTAATTCTACTAATTTTTGATATTGATTATAAATAATTATTTATAAATAAATTAATATATCTATTCGTTGTAAAAATTTAATTTACTTACTGCTGGGATAATTTCTTGGTTATGTTTTATTAGTTTTTAGTATTGGTAGAAATGGCTGACACTAACTGATAAATTCGAAGAACCTGACATGTAGTCATACAAGTTCAATGTTTATGATCAAAAAATGTGATCGAGAACTCGGAACGATTTGTAGCATCGTGGACACAGGCCTTTAAGGACATGATTATTTCAATAAATTTGAATAGAATAGTTTTGGAGATAGGGTAGGGTACAAATATTTTATTGTAAAAATAATAAAGAGAATAAATTAATAAAATTATTTTTATTATCCTTTCTTTAACGTTTTTGAATGGTTTGAAAAAATGTCAAATTCTTCTGGGGGTGTAAATTAATTTGATTTACTTATTGTCTATATATTAATTAGTACAGATTTTTTTACCTTGATAAATGATAACATCAAGATTTGCATTTCATATAGACGGAAAAACCAACAAATAGGTGTTTTTATGTCGGTTTCAATTAGGCAATTTCGTATATTTGAGCTTCAAATGTATTCATTTAAGATTTTATTAACGATTTAGTCAAAAAGATTGTAAATATTTTGCTAATTCTTTGTGTTGAACTCGCAAGAAATGACGGTTCTTAGAACAGTGATGCCAACTTATATCTATAACAAGTTCTTACTTTTTGTCGGGCTAGTCCGGTAACAAAGTATTCTGGATGATTTAACGATATGTGAAACTAACCATTCCGCATGCAGCATAAGAAATAACTATGTAAATGAATTATTAAATATTGGAGTAATAACTACTTATACGGTAACTATAAATAAATAGAAAAAAATCTGATGTGGCCAGCACATTACCTTCCGTCACTTCTATGTATTTTGTATAAATGTCATACAGAAAGTTCCTTGCAAAAGATTCTATTTCTTGTACATTACCCTAAGGCAGTTGTATGTATTTTATACAAATTCCATACAGAAAGTTTCTAGCATAAGATCTTATATTTCCAGTAAAATTATAACATAAACATATTGTCAACTGCACTTGACACTGGCACCTTTCAATCAGAATTTTCTTAATATAGTAGCTGTTATAGCATAGCTGGCTAATATATGATATTTAATTTCTTTATAATTTTTTAACTCTATATCCATTTAATATGAAGTATAAAATGCATTCAAATCGTACCTATAGAGAATAACATATTTTTCAATATTTATAATAACATTAAATTTGAAAAGATGATATTTAACATCGTTTTTACAAGAAAAACTGTTAAAATTCTCAAATGAGGGTACTTCCGGTTGACCAATTATAACCAAAGCTAATCAGCTCTTCATATGGATGTAACGAAGAGGAATACGAAAGAATTATAACTTTTGGAATTGTAGTATTAGAGTTAACGCATTAGAAAATTTTGTCCCACACAGACACACAAACACACACACACACACACACACACACGCGCGCGCGCGCGCGCGCGCGCGCACACATATACAGACATCATGGAAAAATTAGTAAAATCGTATTCTAGGGACCCTAAAACGTGCTTATTTATCAAAAACTCACCACCTAATTTTTTTGACCAAAGACAATACTTTTCTTACCTAAAGGTGAGGGAAGGTAAAAAGCCGTATATTATACGTGCATTGTTAAATGATTTTTTAGGCTTTACAATGTCTGAAGATCTGAAGTAATTTGTATATAAATGACTATGCCCTGGTGAATTCATGGTATAAGTATTTATTTAAGGCCATAATGTTGTAACGATTTTTCGATTAGTGGAAACATTTCATTACACTAATTTATTTTATATTTATTTACATTAGAATATCAGTCATGTATGATCTACTAGAATAATTTAATGCATTGTAAACGAACATTTGTCTAATAAAGAATTCAAAAAGAAAATAAATATTTACCTAGGAAAATTTTAATCATATTTCAATTTGAATATAAGAGTAGTTTATAAAAAATACAAAGCAGATTAAATTAATAACCGCTTAACGCAAACAAAATAACAAGCATTTCCCGTTTATACTAAACAGACCCTTAGAAAGCGCAAACAGCAAAAAAACCATCACATCTAATATTTAAAGACTCAGCAAAAAAGCCGGGTAATGCAGGGTAATATGGAAGTGTACCACTTTAACCATCAGATTTAGTTAAAGGCCTGCGACGATAGGTCTTAGTTGGTAACACATTCCCAAATGACGTGAGAAACACCCATAGCTCAGCTCATCCCTTCTCCAGCGCTCTCATTGGCTGAGGCGCTGTGTGGTAACCGTGGCAACGGGTCGGGCACTCCGCGAGGCTCCACCCCTGTGCATGCAGCCGCACGAGATGAAGTTATCTTCCAGTCTTCAACCGTGCTCGCTGTTAGAAAGCACGGCTTTCGTTGTAGTGTACAGTGTGTGTATGTGAAGATGGCGTTGAGCCTCAGCTCGGGACCCGGGTCTGGCGCACACTCGGACACGTCCTCCAGCCCCGGGATCAGCATGCCTCTGCCTGTGGCACCGGCGCCCATCCTCCCGAACCCTATGTTTGCGTTGCCCACCCTGAACTTCACCGTGACTCAAGTTGCTGCTGTCTGTGAAACTCTTGAAGAAAGTGGTGACATTGAAAGACTGGCCAGATTCTTATGGTCTTTACCGGTTGCGCATCCAAACATCAGCGAACTTAACAAAAGTGAAGCCGTGTTACGCGCCAGAGCAATTGTCAGTTTTCATAGTGGAAATTTTCGCGAAATGTATTCAATTCTAGAACATCATAAATTCACTAAAGACTCTCACGGGAAGTTGCAAGCTATGTGGTTAGAGGCGCACTACCAAGAGGCTGAGAAGCTTCGGGGAAGGCCTCTAGGTCCGGTGGATAAATACCGCGTTCGGAAAAAATTCCCACTACCCAGGACGATCTGGGATGGCGAGCAAAAGACACACTGTTTCAAAGAGCGAACGAGAAGCTTGCTGAGAGAGTGGTACCTGCAAGACCCGTATCCAAATCCGACGAAGAAGAGAGAGCTGGCGCAAGCGACGGGGTTGACGCCGACGCAGGTCGGGAATTGGTTTAAGAACCGACGGCAACGGGATCGCGCAGCGGCCGCGAAGAACAGGTGAGTCAGGACAGACGTTTATTAGTTTTGTATTTATTTATAATTTGTGTTTAATAAATTGGACTCCCGAAAGGGTAAAATTGATTGTATATTGTAAATACTAGAAATAAGTACCACTAACAGATAAATATATTATTGTTATTCACATTGACAATTTAAACTTGTACTGGTTGACGCCCATACATTTTTAATGCCCATATTCTTAATTAATTAATTATGAAGTGTAAACTTCATAAAATTTTCCAAAATATTATATAAGTAAATAAATTCCATGAAAGGAGGCGATAAATGAAAACAATTTCACGAAAGACTTTTGAACCAATTAACGCTAAGGTATCACTTAAAAATAGGTTAATCAAAATATTATGCGGCATGTGTCATTGCTGTTAAGTATAAGTGGAGCAAACGGCTGTTATTATTATTTTAACTTTAAAGGATGTCATAAAGGAGTTACCTTAGATAATTGTAATCGTTTATTAAATCCAAATATAAACTATTTTCTTCATATTTAAACTAATATGAAAGAAATAGATATCTACATTTTCTTTTTATTCAATTATTATTTTAACTTTAAAGGATGTCTTAATGGAGTTACCATAAATAATTTTAATCGTTTATTAAATCCAAATATAAACTATTTTGTATATGTTTACTAGCAGTTATGAAAGAAATACATTTTCTTTTATTTAATTGACAGGGGAAAATAAAGAATATTAAAAACAAATTTAAATAAGTAAAGAACTTTCAGAATTAATAATGTAAAACAGTACAACTAGTTTTTATAAGAATTATTTGTTTTGAACTTTGGAAATATAACTGAAAGAAATTTACCTAAACGGTATATATGAATATTTTTATAATTATTTGACTATCAAGTGTGTTAATAAGGGCGATTAAAAATAGAGACATTTTAGATGACATTTTTAACCGTCAATTAACATATATGTTAGTTACAATACTTTTCCTTTGATCATATATTATTAAATTGGAGAAAATTTATATTAAATTCTTTCATTACCAGAAAATCAAATATTAATAGAAGTCATTATTAAACGATTTTGTATGTAGTAATGAAACTCATAAATACACAATCAACGGATAAAATAATTAAAATCAAAATGATGAAACTTCAATTTGGCAAGATTATTTGCATTTGGGTGTAAACAATGTTGACAAATTTACTCATCTCCGTTTAAAAACGGATTATTATACTTTATTTTCTACCTTCGTGAATGTTTCGAAAAGTAATCCTAAAATTGTTATATTTCCTACATATTTCCTTTGTTAATTTTGCGGCCGTGGAAACCGCTGGCCTACTGTGGAATCCTTTTTTTCTTAAATTCCAGTAGTCCTGTTTTGTAAAGTCGTCCATCATCTGAGTTTATAATTATCCGAACCTCGAAAATTACACACTACGGTCCGGTTCAGATATATGGCTCACACCTCTCTAATCGTTGAAGATTTATACGTGGTATTAGTTCAGAATTAGTGACAAGAAATTGAAATTATGAAGGATTTTTTGTGTAATAAGACGCATTAGAAAAATATTTGGAAATAAATCAGTTAATTATCAGTCTATTAGTCAGGAATTCGATCGCAGCTGGGCACAGAAGATCGAATTTACAATTCCAATTGGAGTAAATTAATATTTGGAATGTGATCTACAATTCTATGAAGTTTACCTGTAAATATTACCTAACAAAATATGGAAAAATATATAAGAAATTGTTTACAGGCCGTGAAAATACAATTGGTTCCAATGCCAACATCATTACTTAGTATTAAACTAAAGAGATTTTTATTTTTATTTATTTATATAATGCTAAAATTGATTTTAGTCGATGGCAATAAAATAACAGCTGTGAAATTTTCAACTGCATGATGAATGGTGATACAAAATAATAATGTTCCACGTACTTGTTTCCTAAATATATCATACAAAATATTCAAAAAATTAGTCAAAATAAAAATACAAATATTATTCCACAAAAAAAAAAAAAAACTGTGTGGTTAAACAAATAATCAATAGTAATACTACCTAGTATGTCTTTAATTTGCTCCAAACCGCATAAATATCAAAATAACACACGATTTTGGGGTAATTTTAAGACACTTAAATATTGAGGTAAAAGTGAGACAAGTTTATTATTTTGTTGAATATTTTAAATTTAGTGTGTTTTTAACCCAGAAGCGATATTTTAATGTAAAATGTTAGGTTGGTAAAATTTGACCAAGTTGCATGGTCGAAAATACCCTAGAAAAAATTACTAAACTTTTGTCACAAATTCTAATTTGGAAAGTTTATTTTTGACGTTTCATAATTTCGTCTCTGGAAGAAAACCACCAAATATTCATACAAACTAATGAAGTACGAAACTTCATTTCAATGAGATTTCAACCCACATAATAGGTATATAGGAAATTTTTATTAATTAATAAATATATTTAGTAAAATGCTCAAAATCAGGCGACTAGACAAAATAAATTTTCGATGAGAAAATTGATGTAGAAGAGTTATAAATTTCCAAATATTATATTTTGTACTTCAAATAAATGTACCTATATTTATTTTTGTTAAAAAAGTACCATATACTGTAATTTTTTCAGTAAAAAATGTATTATATTAATGAGATACTACCTAGTATGTCTTTAATTTGCTCCAAACCGCGTAAATATCAAAATAACACACGATTTTAGTTATGTCTCACTTTTCCTCAGACCCGTCTTATTCTTACCTCACAACACGGGGAAAAATGAGACACGATTTTTTTGTTGTAGTTTGTTTATTTTTAAAAAATCATAAAGAAATAATTTGAAAACAGCATTATCTGCTCAAATTACCCCTACTAAACCGTTTAAGTCTTACTTGAGATAAATAAATCTAAATTTAACATCTTTTAAAATTTGTCTCATATTTACTCCAAGTGACCCTATAAGGACTATAGAGTTTTGCAACGATGGACAGATTTAAATTCCTTTAGTTATAAAAATATAACTATGAGAAATAAGTAAAATTATACACGATTTATCAGTTGTTTGACACTACGGGCCATTTTAAAATACGCGATTAAAATTTTAACTGGCAACCTGACTGAACTGTCAATAAATTATAAATTTTTCATCGCTGTTAATAATATCCGATTATTGACAATTATTGTTTATTTGTCTGGTAGTTAAAATTGTAAGATTGGTCCTAATACTTCACAGTAAGCGTTAGTAAAAACTTTGGCCCGTACTCTCGCCTCTTGAAATACCGCTTTATTCGAAAAATCATTAGGTATTTCAACTGTCAAATAATGTCAACTTTAATCTTAAAAATTAAAGAAATAATAATATATTATACAAATACGACGCTATAATGGATGCTCTTATTACCAAGAATGAAGTTGCAACACGAGCGAGAGAAGCGAGCAAGGGTTGTAATCATCCGATGTAGTAAGAGCCATTATAGCGAGTTGTATACTATACTTTATCTACGATTAATGTATTACAAGATTTTTTGTAATTTAGTTTCGTAACCCCAAACTAAATAATCCGCATGACAAATTTTATTTTAAAACTATTATTACTATTATCATCTCAATGTATTGTGATGATATGTCATGTAATATTAATTTTTTTGCATATTTATTTTATTAGAAATATTCTTATTGCACCAATCACAGGGAATAATAACTATTATTTCCGGATCATTATTCCCTGCGGGATTTATATACCGTAGCAAAAACCACATATTTAATATACATATTATTTCTTAGTCGTAGATAAAATTAAATTAGATATAGTCCATTCGCTGAGACGAGAAAATGTGGAACTAATTTTTGAACAGAGATTGACAAATAGAACGACTTGTTTCTGTTCTATAATTAGTTCCTCATTCCCTCGTTTCAGCGAATGGTGTAAAGCAAATATCATTTATTTAAAATAATTTAGATTTAATTTACAAAAAATATAAAATCTATTCTACATACTTTATTCATAAAAAACCTAAATAGCGCTAATTCTTTTCTGTAGTAGCGCTATTTCAATTTCGATGAAAGGAGAATACGGTCTTTTACGAGGTCTTTTATTACTATCAAATTTAAAAAGTTTAACATAAAAATTAACTAATGTCAATTGCAAAATGAATATGAAAATAATGTATTTTGCTTTTTGACATTCAAGCTTCGTTATTCTCATTTTTGTTTTGTCACTATTGTCTGAAATTTATGTACATATACATATTCCAAATTTTAATACGTTTTGTACAATGAAAATTGTTTATGAATAATAGATTGTAATAAACAATAGGTTATAAATTTTATTCTAACTTAAAAATATGGTTGGTATTTACCTACAACTATAAATTTAAATACATCTGATGTTTTTCCATAATTATATAAAGTAAAATACAAACATTTATGCAAAAATAATAACAATATATTTAAACAAGACTTGTAGTCAAAGAGAATGGACAATACGGGATACTGAAAATCAGTGCTGGCAAAAAGGAAAAAACCAAGGGTTTAAAAAACCCGGCCCAGTGGGTTTTATTGGGCCTTTTGTGTTTCATTGGGCTTTATTTGTCATCTTTTGAGTTTTGCTGGGTAATATTGACTACTTCAATTGTAATGAATTTTATTAAATAACTTTATGTTAATATAAACTTTATAAATTATCCAAATTTTTCACAATAAACAATTATTATTAAATTTTAAAATAATTCTTAGTGTATGAATAATATATTGGTTTAAATATTTACAGACATTGGTATTGAAAACCTCAGTGTTCATCAAACCATTAGTTTTTTTGGGGGTTAAGGAGAGTTGGACCAGCTCTGCTGAAAATAGAATGAGCAAAAATGTTAGGAAATTTAAATAATCCAAATAACTAGAAATAATTAAGCGTCACACTGTTGAAAAAGTTTTCAGAACTCATTAGAAATTAATAATAAATGTTATTCTAACGTTTCAATACTATACGAGTCTTCAACGGAAAATACAAAACAGTATATATACTTTGGTTTCGAAATGTTAAAAAACAAAACTTAAACAAAATAAAGCACATTTATTCTGAAATAGCTTTCAATTTAAAGCAAAATTTGAACATTTCTGTAGCACGCCAATGGGTACGAGGAGAATTTGTAAGCACGTGGTTATAAGCACTAACTAAATAAACATTTTTTTGAATGAAAAATATTAAAATTTGTTACTTACTTTCAACACCTTGTAAAATTTCCTCTCTGAATTCTAATCCCTCGGAACTGGTCCCCAACACGTACGTAAAACTGTTAAAAACTTTCTTGGTTTTCCCAATCAATGGCTTTTCTCACAAAAGGCATTTAGTACTTAGCATTGTGCTACGGCTAATCCCTGTTTAGCCGGCTAAGCGACGCAAACAATCAGCGGGATTTACCCGGGTAGGTTAAGGAAAGAGACTTGAATGGGAGTCTAGGACTACCAGATGTCCGGTGGACAACGAAGGGCTAATTGGAGTGATTAATATTGTAAATATAGAAGGAAGGGAAGGATTGTTTTTGTGCAAGGGTGCGAAGTGGGTGGTGTGTTTATTTAATAAAGAGGGGTATATATTTATGGTTACGTGTGGTTACAGGCAAATATAAATTGATTTAGCTAAAGATTTGTAAAATTTTAATTTTAGTTTGACAAATCAATTTCATGTATAGCCAAAGTTTGGTAGGATGTATAATAATTGGACTAAGTTATATGTTGTAGCAACCTTGGTTAATGTTTAATTTTCAAATAACTTAGTAACTACAAAGGAGCATTCGCAAATGAAAATTAGATTTAGATTTATGGTTTATACTTTAGACTTTGTCCGCATATTATGTAATGACTCCATTCACACTTCAGAATTTAGGGTGTCTAAATCCAAATCATAAAGCTAAACATTGCAAGGTCCAAACTTTAGGTTTATGATTTAGTTTGACGTCACAAACTTCACCAATGAGAACGAATCTGAATTGATATAGATATATACACCCATCTTTATTTAGTATCCACTTGGTGGATTCGGCTTTTTACACAAATGCGAGAAGAACATGGACACTGTCATAAATTATAATTGCTGATATATAAGCGAATGACAGTTTCACGGCGCACAGGTGTCTTGTTAAGTACTGGTCTATCGATATTTTAATCTTATTTTTGAAGCATTTACACAGACGTTTGTACATATCAAAACTAATTTTCAGGTAATTTAAAGTTAAATTAAAATGATGAATGACTTACTTAAACCTAAACAAAACCATAAACCTAATTTTCATTTACTAGAAACTGATTTAGAAGATAAACTTATATCGGCCTTTTTGGGAAGATTTTAATTTTTGATTTTGCTTCTTTACACTTATTGGACATTTCGAAGGCCCAATGGCCTTCATCTTCAGCATTCTAATTTTTTTCCAGAATATGGTTTTACATATTATTTTGTCTTTCTCAATCTTTCGGCCATGCAAATTCAAAATTTATAAAAAAATTCAATCAAGTAATTTTGCATAAAATAAGCACATCAATCATTAAATCCTTCAAAAAACAGAATGGAGGTGTTCACACAGATGATTTCATTAATGTTTGGAGTCATGACGGAACTTTGTAGGCAAACATATCCAAATAAAATGCAAAATAAAATGTAAAACCATATTGTGGAAAAAAATTATAATGCTGAAAATAAAGACCATTGGGCCTTCGAAACGTCCAATAAGTGTAAAGGAGTAAAATCAAAAATAAAAATCTTCCCAAAAAGGCCGAAAGAAGTTTATCTCTTAAATCATTTTCCAAGGGGAAGCAAAAGTCTACACACAATATTAGACAGACAGTAGACCTATATTGCATAAGCTTTTTTTACTCATTTTGGTCAGTATTATATATCCTCAAAAAATAATCTTTTTTTAACATCACGGATTATTACCCATTTCTAGGTGTGCGAATTCACTTTTGATTCACATATTTCGGTAATTATTGTTGAAGGTGTCCTATTATTTGAAAATTGGAAATCATTTTTAGATGGAATTGAACCTAGGACATCAGAGCTACAAGCGATTAACAAACGCGCATACAGCCACGCAACTCCGTAATTAGTTTGATAAATAAGAATTCATATTTAAATATCATTTTCAATAATCAATAATATGACGTATGAATAATTATTCGAAATATTTGATCAGTCATACAGTATTTATTCTTACAATGTCGATTTTATACAGTATGTGACACTAAATAATCTGTGCGGTAAGGGAGAGCATTCTACGTACAGTGTTCTACCAATCACCAATACAACGTGTACAAGAGAAGTGGGGGAACAGTCGGGCAACTATAGTCTCGAAATAACGTCACTGTGATATAGTGTTCATGCCTCTGGTATATTGCAGTTAATTCTGATCGACCAAGCGGTTCATGTATTGCGTATAATAAATCATAGTAAAATATTTTAATCTTAGTGCCGCTTTACAGAAATTCTGATGGAATTTAACATTCTTCAGCATGTTTTTCTTTCGAGTCATCATCATAAATTCATGTATACACAAATATATTCGTTTATTAACAAATTTCATACAAAATTAATGTTTTTAAAAATTGTAAGATCTTACTCTGAAGAAGGTTTTGTAAAATAAATGCTATATGAGTGCGATTTCGAGAAAAGTATCTATAATTACATACAAATATGTGTCGAAAAAAATACCAAGTTACTGAACGATTAGGAAGTTGTAATATTTGGTTAATAATAATTCGCAATTTGCTCGGAAACGATACTACAACGCACATATAATTGCCTTTTCAATGCTAGATATATTTTGCACACGAAATCTACCTTTAAGCCTTTTTTACATTTTCAATATTAACTATGACATTTTTTTATTTAAATTTTATTTTTATTATTTTTTCTTAGCAACGTGTTTCGTAATATTATTATAAATTATGTGTATAATTGTTAATTTTTCAGATACATACTTTTTTATCTCGCAGTTTCAAACCTTGCTGTGTTCTGTGTCATTTTCATGTAACTGAATATATTTTTAATACTAACTACGAATTATATCTTCCTTCTTTATCAAGTTGGTAATTATGAAACGCGAGTCCATATAAGAACTAAATATTTTTTCTAGTATATTTGAAAATATATTAAAGATATTATACAATTTTTTACATTTTCTTATAGCGAAATTGAATTGATCAAAAAAAAAAAAATTATTAAGATTTATGCTTTTTTTCCGTAATTAATCCAATAATTTGTAACCAGCCAATGTCATTCATAAATAAAGTTTTATCTTATAGGTTAGAAAAACTGGCTTCTGTATTATTTACATCAGTGAGTACGAAGTATTTGATAAAGGAAGCCGATGTAACTGATATTATTGCTAGTAAACGTGAAGGACGGATCGGTTACTTCGGTTTTATGTGTTTCAATCATGCGGCAAAGTAGCTGACCGAACTCAATTCATTACTGATTGATTTTACTTATTACTGGAGCTACTGCTCAGAGCGCGATCAGAAATCTATGGGATATTTTACACATGACTACATATTAATATTAACATTTTTAACGCATTGTAACTGCTGGAATTTGAATATCTTAATTAAAGACATTTGTTTAGTTAGTGTTATGATTATATTTTTAACTGAACAATCCAAACAAGCTACAATTATTACAATTTAATAATACTTACATACGAAATTATGTAAAAGTGACAAAATAGGCAAAAGTTTACAGAATATATGAAATAGTGTTTTTGGAAATATAAATAGGTATAGGTATTGGCATTAAATGATGACATTTTGATTTATTTCAGATTTCAGCATTGCTGATATTTTTTTTCCGTAGAAATCAATAACCGTGTGTAGCTTTCAGAAGTTTTGTTATAATTCAACTGATTAACGTCGTTCGCATTTGAACTCAAGTTTACAAATATGTGAAATAAATTTATTAGTCTATTATAACGTATATTTTCGAAATAATTACCTATTTTGTGATGGTATCGGTAGTATCGCGCATTAAAAGCTCCGTATAACTCTGTATGTTATGTTTAAATGAACTAAGCTCGAGATACCTTGGTTCAACTTCCCATACTGCCTTAATTTTAAAAATGTCAATGCAACAGGATCATATGCGGGAGTAATAATTTAACTGGTTTTTCGGCTGAAAACAAGTACATAGTTCTGATTACGTTGCGTTCAGAATCACTAGTTTTTCCAACTTGTTACAAAAGTATTTCATTACGTATAAATATGATACATTAATAATTTAACGCGGGCGTAATTTTTTACTGTGAACTCTGACATTAAATTAATACAATTAGATATTAAACATTTTCGTAACAAATTAAAATAGAATGATGCATCATTTTATTATTTGATACGAAGTAATTAACAACATTTTTTTCTATTTGGGTGTCATTTTCAGTATATATATATATATATATATATATATATATATATATATATATATATAAACGCACTGAAAATGCGTTGTTAAGAAGATCTATAAACGCACTGTTTTCGGCGCTTTTCGTTTTCTAGAGGTGTATGACTGCTTTCAAAACTGACAGATGAATGACATATAACCTCAAATGCTGTCAGTCAACAATGAATTTTTATCGGTGAAGTAAAAATTTAGCGGTAATGCTACCAACATAACTGATAAAAAATCTGGTGTGGCCAATACAATACCTCCCGCCATTTGCAGTCGAATCACAAAAAATATTATGCTAATCCTTATTCTTGGAATACCGAATTTTACTCTAATTTTGGCAGTTTATTTCTTAAAATATGGCCTAATCTAATCCAAGTAACTAGCTTTTTTAATAATAAAATGAAGATTCGGGATAGAATAGAATTCATTAATCCAAAAATGAGGATTAGCTTAAACTTTTTTGGGAATCGTTAATTTTTAATAATCTAAATACATACCTACATATTTACTTATGCTGGAAGCTGTATTGATTTCCTTTCCTATTGTTCTATTTACTTTTTTCTTTTTAAAACGTTACTATTAGTAATTTGAAATGATTAGTTCTTAGTGACATTTATCTGTGAGTTACATACATTTAAATAACTGCGTAACCAAGAAGTATTGTTTTATAAATTTATCCATACAATATGCAGAAAAAAATATTAATGCAAATCTATAGAAAATTTAATAATCTTTAATTTTTATAATAACATTAATCTCGGAAAAATAAAATTTTAAGGTATTTTTCGAAGAAAAACTATTTTGAGTTTTAAGGAAAGTGCCATTTTCGGTTATCCTATTTATATCAAAATTTAATGAGCTCTTTGCATATTAGAAAAAAGTCGAAATACAAGGTTTCAAAACTTTCTGAATGATAGTATTTGAGTTAGATACACACACACACACACACACACACACACACACACACACACACACACACACACACACACACACACACACACACACACACACACACATATATATATATACATACACACGGACAACATCGTCAAAATAATAAAATTGGATTCTAGGGATCTTAAAATGTGCTCATTTACCAAAATATAGATATGCGATTTTTAGCACGATCCCTATACCTCCCTTACCAAGCGTAGCGGGAGGTAAAAACATCATATTATAATTTTGACGTTGAATTTTTAAAAAATATAATAAAATATAAAATTACCTCGATAGAAAAAATAGTATAAAAACAAATTTCATAAGGCCTGTTAACAGATTGCCTTATGAAACTTGTTTTTTAATGTACTACTGTTACTCCGACCAAAAACTATTCGTGTAACGTTTACAAAATTTCAAATTTATCTAAATATCAACTTTACGGTACACCTACTACGTTATTAGAGAATTGTATAAATACTAAATAGGTCCTTATTATTGTTTTAAGCGTAATTTAAATTATAATTTTATATAAATATTTATTATTGTATCGGTGTTTGCGAGGGTGTTTGTGTATAAAATCAATTAAGAACTTTTACTTTAATTATATATTTTCGTTTACGACACATATGTTAATAACACGTTGTCTTTGGTAAACTAAACTTGTTATATTTCAAAATAAAAACGTCCAAATAAGAATAAAACACGTATTGCATCAGCGGGATTAATTGCAGCTTTAATATATAGTCTACATCATAAATTCAATATTTTTTGTAGGCTCTGGCGCATATAGCTGGTTGGAAATATAAAACGATAATATCAAATGCAATGCATTTACAGAAATAATGTATGGAGTTAAAGCGTAAAGTATGTACCCACATAAATATTAATTGACTGTCCGGGGTGACAAATGACATGCTACTATTGTACAGTAATTTGTAACAAAAGAAATAAGTAAATAACTATAACAATTATTGGACTACGTCGATATCAACCTTTGAACTATGCAAGATGTGTTACAAATTTATATATTTATAGGTCACATAGTATTGACCAAAATGAGTAAAAAAAGCTTAATCAACATAGTTCTGATCTTCATCTGTTTTTGAGATAGAGGTAATTTTGTATTAGAAGCGAAGAAAAACTGACAAAGATAGTGATTGAACAAAATTTTGTCAGTAAATAGACTATATAAACAAAATTTTAAATGAAACATTTTATTCACTTTCTAACAGTTATGAAGTACAATTATTTAATTTTTTTGAAAAACATAAGCACATCTAAGATGTCTTGTCAGAGGTAATCAAAAAGTCTCAATTAATCGAAGTCGTAACTGTTATAGTTTTCCAGATAACAGTGGCAAACTCCGTAAAAAACTCATTTTTCGCTGCCTTATATCTCAGAAACAGTTGAAGATCTACGTTGATTAAGCTTTTTTATTCATTTTGCTCAGTACTATATGCCCTATAAATTTGTAACACGTATTCATTAGTACCCTGTATACATAAAAGTTTCAATTAGTAGGTATGAATTAATTTTGAATGTGAATATAGTTCTCCTATTTCGCCTTCACAATGTGAATTTTGTGCCAATGTTTGTGTCAAAAACAGTGTTACAATGAATAATTTTGTACTACTGTTTTTGGGGATTTCTTATTTGTGAAGTTGGTAACGTAGTCTAAATGTCAAATATACATCTTTCATTTTAGGTACCACTATTAATGTATAATTACTGCAATTAGATCAAACAGTAAAGCACTCTTTTAAACCAAACTACAGTGTGTTCAAAAAAATTTTTAACTCGGAGTAGGCTTTAAATAATGAAATGTATGTCAATTTAAAAATATTTAATGAACCTTTTCAATTTAACGGCTATCTCTTTCTATCGCTATAAATAGTAAGAAAATGGCGCGAACAACTGCCAGTTGGGCTGTCAAACGAAACGTCAAAAATATTGCAGTCATTAAAATACCTGTATTCTCAATGAAAATTTGCATCGTTAGACATTTTAACTTCAATAAAATCTTTTGTAACTTATTTCGATAAGATTTTTTAAAGTTATCTGAGATATTCTCACATTTTACGTCTAAATTTTTTAGAAACAAACGCCATAGATCTCAGTTGTTCTTACTTTGCGCAGATTCCCAATGCGCATATCTTCTATCTCTTTAAATTGAAAAGGTCCATTAAATGTCAATATGACATAAGATATTGTTAAAACTGTTATCTAAAGAAATCAAAGCTTTTCTGCTTGAATCTTATTTTAGAAATGGAAACAAATTAGACAACTGTCAATATACTATATCCTTCTTCTTGTCTTTTCTCCTTAAAATTACATTTTAAGATCAATTTTAACAACTTGACTTTTGAATTAAATAAGATCAGACATACGTTTCACTGTACAATTTATTTATTTGTGGGTTCATAACAGAAATATAAATTTTAACTCTAACCTATCTTCTGAATACCAGTTGTCAAAATGTCAAATATCAAAATAAACTAAATTTCAAATGTTTACCAACTTTCATGTTTTAATATTTCTTTCAATAGTAATAAATTTGAAATTTGTAATATTTATCTTTTAATATACTTTTATGGTTTAATTCATTTGGGAAATTCTTTGATAGCAGTGATCGATTGCTGAATTGATTCAATGAGAATTTCACAATCCAAATTTTAAATTACATAGTTTAGTTTTAGTTTTTGGTCGAAGACACTTATTTATTGCATAAAAGCGACTCTTACAATGACCTTCCCATAACAGTTTTGAGTTTTCCTTTGTACGATTTGTACGTATTTATTTTAAATCATCAGTTATTTTAAATTATATTTGTATAACTTTAGTAACGAGATTTCAGTAGATAAAGTGCCATTTCATAAATAGATATTGATAAATTGAAAACGCTTATATTTTTTTCTACACCCATGACTAAAATAGTAGCTTCACACAATGATCGGATTACGATTACGTGAAGTTCGATTTTCAATAGGGATGCGTAAAATGCATTGCATTTCTTATGGAGTTTGTTTTACGAATTACGCACACAAGAGCTCTTTTACTTTTTGACACAAATAATTTTTTTGAATACTTTCGTGGAAGTAGTAAAAAAAATGAGTTTTCATAAAACGCCTAGTCGTTTCAGCGTATAATCTAACCCAACGTCCAAACTCACGCCTGCTAAACTCGGTCTGAATTTAGTGTGTTAGGTACCACATAATATAAAGTGAGTAATAACTAATAATATACTCATTTTCATTATTACAAACGAATATTGAATATACAAATCGATAATTTTATGTTCAATTTAATTAGTAATTTTTTTTTAGATATAATTAATTATTATCTCTTGAACTTATTAATTGTTTTATAGCGTTTATGATGTCAATAAATATTATAGAATATTAAGACAACTTATGATTTATTAAGATTAATATGATTAGAATGATATTTATGTATATGAATTTCAAATAACACCAGAACCATTAAGTATTTACGTACGTATTTCCAAATTTAGAAATAGTAACTCATACTTGTTTTCTAAACAGTTTTTTCTATTGCTCAAGGTAAAAATTTTGTCATTCAGGACAATCATACAATATAAAAATGTAATAGTGGAAAACTATAATTTTTATTCAAGTACAAATTTTGAATGAACGTCCAAAATATTTGTGTATGCCCTTGTATGATTTCAAAGATGCATTGTAGATAAACTCCATTCATTAAAAGTAAATTTACACATATTAACAAAACTTTCAAATTGACATAATAGCTATTGACAATATTATTGCTCTTATCGACCATGAGATCTCAATTCGTACTAATTTTATCCAAAGTAACGATTCATACGTGGAATTTTTGCTGGAAGGAATATTGACAAATCAATGAAAGAAAAATAGGTAAACAATGAAAACATGTTTTGTGTTTAATTCATGAAAGTTCATTGAGTGTTTTTGAAATTTTATTCAAACGGTTGTTTAAATTTCTCTTAGTCCATTAAAAAATAATTTTCCATTCATATATTAAAGTAATTATTGTAATTATTATTGTCGTTTGTCGTTCAGGTTTACTTTCAAATCTTATATATCTATATATGTAAAGTTTACAAATGCGAGTAATTATATTGATATTGTATACATATTAATATGCCTGTGTATTGCATAGGATACCTTTATATTGGTATTTATATCGTAATCACTTCTGACATCTCTACAACGTTTGCAATCACTAAAAATTATTTCATCCTTCGTTCTGTTAAAATCCAAACTTCAACTTATTTGATGTTTTCCTTAGTGATGCACACGAGGCGAGGCGAGACGAGACGAGGAATATAAAATATCGATCTCGGCTCGTTTTCGGATCTGTAATCTCGATCTCGTTCTCGCACATTTTTTTGGCTCTCGTCTCGTTCTCGCGCGAGAGTCTCGCTGTAAAAATAAGTGCTTGCGCACTACGTGTTTATTTACCTCGGTATTTACGTATCAGTTGAACTACAAAAGACAAGTTCGCACCAATCGTTCGGTCTTTCGTGTATTTATAGTCGTACAACTATAATAAAATATTTAAAATATTTCAAATTTTAAAAATGGCACAAAATTGACCCCTGTGGTGCACTCTCCACGCCAGCAATGAGTGCCCGTGAGGTGACGTCTGAGAAACGCCCGCACGGTACAAATATGTTATCATTACCGATATCTGCGAACAAAGCAGATTGGCACACCCAGCAATGGGTAATATGCCGTGATGATTTATTTATTTATTTTTATTTATAACTATAATAAAGAGACGAAACATTAAATTCTAGTCACCAAATTATTTCAGTACGAACATCTGTTAATACATTCTGACATCAGTAAAACTAATTAAAGATTAAAAAAAATCTATGTTATAATTAAAAGTTTCTACACTTTATCATTAACTATATGCCACTATTTAAGTAAGATTTACTCATAAAAAAGCGCTACACTGAGAACCCGCTGGCAACTAATCACTCCGCTTCACTCCGTGTTGGCTCCTATCGACGCTTAATATAAGATCCTTTACTTTTCAGGGATGACAAGAATTTTATTAACCGTAGTTTTAACTGGGATGAATTAGGGGCTGAAATGTTGGAGAAAATCTAGTTCTATTAGATGCAAAACCGATTTAGTCTTTATTTTGCATTTCCTCGCTCTGCGACCGATATCATTCAACTCTAGATAGACAAAAAAATATCGTCAATTCATATAATTTTCACATTCACCTGTTCTATGCACGAATTATCGTTGACTCTACTCCCTGTACGGTGCATTTTTCATTGAATTTATGAATCAAAGCTATAAAATTACAAATACTTTTTACACTGTGACACCTTTGAATCAGAATTTTCTTAATGTAGCAGCTGTTTCCAGAGTTCATTTAATATGAAGTATAAAATGCATTAAAATCGTATAGAGAATAAATAATTCTTTAATATTAACATTAAATGTGAAAAAATGATATTTAACATCGTTTTTTCAAGAAAAACTGTTAAAATCTTCAAATTAGGGGACTTCCGGTTGACCAATTATACCTAAAATCTAATCAGCTCTTCACATGGATGTAACGAAGAGGAATACGAAAGAATTATATTTTTTGGAATTGTAGTATTAGAGTTATCGCATTAGAAACTTTTGTCACACACACACACACACACACACACACACACACACACACACACACACACACACACACACACACACACACACACACACACACACACACATACAAACACACACATACAGACATCATCGTAAAAATAGTAAAATCGTATTCTAGGGACCCTAAAACGTGCTTATTCATCAAAAACTCACAACCGAATTTTTTGACCAAAGACAATACCTATCTTACCTAAAGGTGACGGAAGGTAAAAAGGCAAATTCTTACCATGTATTCAGCCGCTGATTACTTAGAAATGATTATAATTTTCGGAGAATATGGACGTAACGCCAGAGAGGCAGCACGAGTCTATTCGGACCGTTGCTAACCTAAATTTGTTGACAGTGAAAAGTCAACTCTAAAGTGTCAAAATTACAGTAAGTCAAACAAATTTTGTAACTCACAAGTAGTATTTTAAAACCTAGCAACCAGTTTTATTTTGTAATAATATCATCACACCTCAAGATATCCTTCCGGGATTGGTGGATTAAAAAGTCTTGTAACTCCGTTGTGCAAGCAGCCGCAAATTATATTCTTCTATTTGTTGGCAACCTATTGTCGTCGGCAAGTGTCAGTTTCGTCTGGGGCGCGAGTTGTGAGACACCCTATATAGTAAAACTTATTATACTAAGTATTACTTTACTTACCTAATATTGTTTATTTTTTGAGGAATTTAAATTTCTATCATAAATTGTTATTCTGGTTAACTATTTTTTAACATATCTCTTTCAGAGTTCATCCTATGTAAAAATGTAAGAACCCTTTTATGTACAAAAATTACGAGCTTGTATTCCAATAATTTTCCTTTTTTTCCGAAGAGACTAATAATACTGAAATAATGAAATTAAAATTAAGAAATTAATTGTAGAAATTGTGTTACGTTAACAAAGCGTTTTAAAAAGTATTACTTATAATCTTTCAATTAAGGTAGGTATCAGATAAAAAGAACAGTTTATCAATTGGAGAAAATAATTTATTGCTTCAACTTTCTATTATGATTTTTATTTACTCTGCTTTGCAATTAGAGTAAAATAAAAAATGTAAATTATCCTTTTAATTCCAAAAATGATATAATTGAAAAATAATCCAGATATGCAAATGTAAATTACTTTTATCTCATTAGAGCATAGTTAAAATCGTAATTACAGTACATGGATGGTTGTAAGACACATAGTTCGTATGCCATATTGCAAGATTGATTTATCAAGCGCTGGCTCCTATATGTATGTGTGCATTAGCATACAACGGCCCGACCACGCCCTAACGTAAACTTAAGTGTGCCTTGCTTCGAATAAGAAATGAAGGAAACATAGGAATATAAATGTCATTTGGAACAAGTGGTTTCTACGATTGTTTGTGTTTGTTGCTTAGTTACCTCATAACGGAATGAAAAGCTAAATATGAATAGAATGGATATTCCTGCTTAATCATATCATTATAGTATGTACATATACAAAATTATATCTATAGCTAATAATATAAGTTGATAGATATTTTTTTCTTTTTCTGTTTACTTTCAAAGTTTGTATCAAAATAAAAGAGTATTGTTGTTTTTGCAGATGTTTTGGGTACAAAAATGTGACAAGAAATGAATTACCGTTAAATGTAATGTGTCTAAAAATTATCTACAAAAGGTTGATCGGCGTATATCGGGAAGAAGCACCATCATGTTTTACAGGTGTCTCATTTTCGATGGGTTTTAACCCTGCACTGGTGGTGTGATAGCGATTTTAACTGTTCGTTTATTTGTGTAGTAAATCGAATATTTCGGTGTTTGTTTCTATAACTTCCTAACTTCCCCTGTAGTAGGTATAGTTTATGCACAAGTAGCGGGTGGTTACTCTTTCTTAATTATAAACTATATTGAAAAAAAATAATCTGATGTGGACACCACACGACTCCCTTGTACACAAGACCAATATGAATATGAAGTATAGACCCAATTATAAAATTGAACGTGTTTGACGTAATTTGACATTAACATCTATTTTTTTATTTTTTTGTTATTTTTTGTCCTAATCCATAGCAAGCTTCATTACAAAAACCAAAAAGTATATAAGTTTTAAATTTACATATCTCGCTTATACAAAGGGCTAATTTAATAATACTTGATGTGCTAGACGCAGAATTTATTTCTCTAAAACTCTTATTTGAAGCATTTATTTCTAAAATCAAAATGAAACCATTTAATTCAAGAAAAACTGTTTACAACTTCAGGTAATATCACTTCCGGTTAGCCTGTTTTAACCAAAATCTGCTATGTTATTCCAATTGATATAAAAGTCTTATATACCAAATTTGAAAAGTTTTGAATTATATTTTAATATATAGTTTTTCATTAAAATCTATTATAGGCTTCAAATAAAGTACCATTTCTGGAAATTATGTAATGACCAAAAAGGGAGGTGAACAACTAGATGTTATAGAAGTCCTAAATACAAAATTTCAACTTTCTACGGCTTACCATTTTTGAGTTATGCGAGATACGTACGTACGTACGTACGTACAGACGTCACGACGAAATTAGTCAGAATGGATTTAGGGATGGTCAAAATGGACATTTCCGTTGAAATCTCGAAACCGAAAAATTTTTCGCGATTACAATACTTCCTGTACTTCGTACAAGGATGTAAAAAATATCAGAAATTAAAATTAATGGCGAGTTAACCACTGCAGAGTTAAGGTATGTTGGGTAATATTAATTATATTCTACAGTAAATTTATTGAAATAAAATTAGTAGTTTTCTACAGTCTATATACAAAGTAGCCATTTCCGCTCTCTTTTGTCAACGCAAAATGTCACTTTGCCCCTCATGCGCGACAAAGTAGAAAAACGCTCGCTGTATAAATTTCTAACAGGTATAGGTACAATGTTAAGAAATGTCACTTGTCTACATTCTAACGTTTAGTCAGGAACTAATGTCACTGTAGTTACACATTTACCAACTTTACAATCACAAGTCAATTTGACATATAACTGCTCTGTGGGTATATTACATAACCAAACAAAATGCCGCACTGCTGTGAAATTAAATTAGCGCATTTATTTACAAAAACGAAAGTATAAAATGCTTAGGTTAGATTGAAGCAATAGCCCAAGAAGAATGGAAAGTAACGATAAATTAAAATTAAATATAAAATAAATTGTGTGAACAGTTGTGCTGCCACCTGTAAAAGTTTGGCGTGAACGCTCCCAATGGACATCCACATTTCACTGCACTAGTTTAATGTACTTGTTATGGTGGAGGACCCCATTGTGGCGACTGTAGAAAAAATCTTATGTGTGTTTCGAGCGCAAATGGACATTGTCGATTTCCTGCGTCGCGCGGCAACAACCTCTCAAGCGACAATGTCCCATATTGCGCTCTTAATACACAAATAGCTATTTCGTTCGTTATGGAAATATCTAGTATTTCTTTTATTATTACAGAAAAAAATATTTAGCTAATTTATACGGTTTTTCACGTGCCATAACTTAATATAATTAGGTTTTTTGAAATTATTTTCAAAATATAACAGAAACGTAATATTTACTGAGTTTACATGCAGTTTTGAAATCGTTTTTAAAACGTTTTTAGTTTTGAAAACGCAATGTATACAGTGTCAAAACGGTTTTGAATTATCTCAAACCAAAACTAAAATTCATGGGTTGGACTTGAAAATTAGTTTCAAAACTACTCATGTAAACACTTAAAATTCAGTTTCGATACTGCGCATGCGTACAGAGCATAACGTTTCTGCCGTTTTGTGTTACTAACCTTCAAATATACTGATAGTTGTGTAGTTTTAGTGCGTAGTGGTACGAAGTATAAAAAATAATTGGAATAATAGCAAAACGAAGTATTTGGAGTGAATAGGATCTGTCACTTACATCAGCTAAATGCGCATGCGCCGAAACTGATTTCAAATCAATTTTTAAACTTGTTTTGTAAACTGCATGTAAACAGTTTTCCATAATTTTGACTGAAAACTGAAACCATTTTAAAAACTGCATGTAAACGTAGTAATTTTAAACAGAGGAACCTATGTTGAAAATAGTCTTATTTTTTTCTTATTTTCAACATATAACATATCTATGTTCTTTTGTTTTAAACACGAATAAAACATGGATTACTAATTTATTTAGGTTTAATTTATAAAGATTAAAAAAACAAAAGAAAAAATCAAATAAATTCATCATTTGTTTATTTCTAATGTAATTTTCTTAATTTTACTCATTTCATCAATATACAGGTTGTCCCATAACTTCAGGTGCATATTAGAAGGGCATATAGTTCTTAATGTCCTGATTACGGAACAAAAAGAATTTTTTCAAAATTCCTATAATTAAGGGTAGTTTACTTAAGAAGAACATTTTTGTACCCCTGGATACTATAATATTTGGAATAGTGAAATTAGTTATAACTATTACATAAAATAATTTAACAATAAAATTAATTTATGCAATTACGTAAAGCTTTGTCACACCAATTAAGTTTGGGAGATGTGCATGTAATGAAAAAAACACACAACCTATTCAACCAGTGTCCCAAAACTGTTTCCTTCAAAAACCTCAAAAAATAATTTTTGAATTTTTTTGTTCCGTAATCAGGACATTAAGAACTATATGCCTTTCTAATATGTACCTGAAGTTATGGGACACCTATATAGTTTGCATATTAAACTATATTATGTGAATTCTCGCATTTAACTAATACCTACGTAGGGACAAAAATAATTTAAATAAAGTAATTGGTAAAGAGTTATTTTGAACTTATTTAATAGATATAGAATCAATATAGATAAATTATATGTAATTAATTTTCTAATATATCTTATATTTAAAAAGTTAAAAACAAAAATTATTTTTTTGTGTATAATTTACAATCATGTTTTCATGTCAGTATAAGTTTTTTAATATCTCCAACAATTTTCTAAAATGAATATGAAAGCTTCCACATCACATGTTATATCATAAATGTTACGTTCCTTCATAGAATTTACCTAGCCATCAAGTAGAAGTGGATGTGTAGCATGTAGGTTAGGATTGGAAGAGGAACAAAACGACGGAAAAACGTCCTCACATTTCTGATGCTTCACTAGCCAAAGGGCTATGCTGTTCGCGTTCACTATTCGACTGTTTCTGCACAAGTACGAGGAGAGCACAAATTGTATGAGGGTAAACGTGATTCCTTTCACAGCGAATCTCAAACGTCGACCAAGATAAGAAGAGTTGTATAATATTTTTGACATCTTAAAATAATAAATTTTCAAGTTTTTTGGTCTGTGAATGAGATTTGTGCAAGTATTTGTTCTAAAACGGTCTACAGATACATCAATTTATTGGGCGATAAATCGAACGATTTGGTTTGGTGGATGTGCTAGTCTGCTTTATACACAGATATTGGTAATGATGATGATATATTCGTATCGTATAGGCGTTTACCAGTCGTCACCTCACGGGCACTCATTGCTGACAGGTGCAACACAGGAGTAACTTTTATACCATTTAAAATTCGAAATAAAATTACCAACCCGGGTCCCCAGATTTGATTTGATTTGATCGTATCGTGTATGGACTGTCGTACGACAAGCAATACAAGTCAGGGTTGTTGTAATTTTACCCAACCAAAAAAAAAAAAAAAAACCCACCCGGGGTTTTTTTAAAACCCAACTTAAAAAAACCACTTCTATAAAATTAGATTTTTTTTAGATTAGGCATATGATGCAGTAATAGACTTATATATCTTATAACTACCATTTTTTATATTTTTTTAAAAGCCGGCCCCACACTACTCTCAAGTATTGGCAAGTATCGACAATTACGAGTGATGTACTTGGCTATGGTCGAATTCACTTGTACTGGCACTCCGCGTTCCCCATCCGTTGTCGGTAATCTTGGCACGAGTCAAAGGATAATAATTACACTCGCCAATGCTTGCCTATCATACTTTCCGAAGCTCCTACACCACTCCTAGATCACTCCCTATGTCCTCGTTGGAGTTTCTGTTCAATCGCCATATTTCGTGTTTCAACACGTTTAGTTTGTTTACAAGTTTAGTTCCTCTGCTGTGTACCCATCGGCGCATAAATGGATTCGTATGAAATTATCAACGAATTTACACAATTGTATGAACAAGAACCTATATTATGGAATCCAGAACATCCACTACACAAAAATAGGAACGAACTTAGAAAAATATATCCCCCATTAAAAATAGCATATGCCGCACTAGCAAGGAAGTATGTTGTCTATTTGGCTCTCCATCCTGATACTGACTAATTTAAAGTTGGAGGGAAATGAAATGACTGCTTGCAAAATATTCCCAAATATTACCAAGTAAGCATAATTGCAAGCATACACGAGTGATTTCCTACTTGTAGATACTTGTACAAGTACACAAGGCGAGTAGTGTGGGGCGGGCTTAAAATCAGTTTGGTCTGCAAAAAAATTATCGTACGATTGAACTAGTTTGCTAGTAGGACGAACAGTTTGACTATCTGTGTGCATCTCATGCAACAATTGGATAGATTTCTTATTATTCAAATTATTTGGTTATTAAATTCCATTCTTAAATTATTTTGTAGATCCTTGAGTTCATGTATTCTTAGATCATCCAATAAATTCATATAAGATTAACGATTACGTTGAAATAATCAATTCTTACACCATTTTCATTATTTTTTTATCTCATTACTATCATTAAATATGTAACAATAATATTACTGTAAAAATGGAAGCAGCCTTCTTTGAAATAGCATCACAGTGTATTAATTTTTAAATATATTATTTTAATAGTTTTTATTATATGGGGTCTTGTGACCGCGTGCCTGAGTGTCCGTTCGCGAACCTGGGAAAGTGGGTTCGATCAAGACTGACGCCAAAAGAAATATTTCGAATTTTAAATGGCATAAAAGTGACTCCTGTGGTGCACTCTCCACGCCAGCAATTAGTGCCTGTGAGGTGACGCATGGTAAACGCCCGCACGGTACAAAGCAGATTGGCTCACCCAGCAATGGGTAATATGCCGTAATGATATATTTATTTAATAGTTTTTTTTTTTATAGAAGCACGAAAGAATGGGTTTTAATTTTATATGGCATTGTAACGCGAGAGTAGATACCTACATTTAGTCCGCGAGCCCCCGACCGGCGCGTGCGAGCCGAAGCCTAAGAATAGAATCATTCTAGTAGGAGGAGGAGCCTAGGTAGGCGATCAATAACAGTGCAGCGATAGACATCAAAATTAAATTTTTATACTTGATTAACATTGTTTTCACAGAAGTTTATTTATTATGATTATGCTAATAGAATAATAATACATCATAATAGTACATTAAAACACAAGTATCATAAGGCAACCTGTTAACGTACGAGTCCAACTTTGGAAAACGAGCCGCTAGGCGAGTTTTACGAAGGACGAGTGCGTTAACAGACCATATGAAACATGTTTTTTTATACTATTTTTTCTATTGAGGTAATTTTACAATTATTTTTTTTAAAGGATTTGTTAAAAATATTTCATAGTGTTTTCTTTGTCAGTTATGTTGGTAGCGTTTCCCGCTAACAATTGAAATTTCACATTTTGACAGTTTGTGTATTGTGATTCTGACTGATTGTTTACATTAAAATATTGTATTAAGCATTATATAATTATGAAAGAGAAAAACCAATACTTAAAATGTACTCCACCGGTTTATTAATGAACCATCTGATTTGACATATCTTGTAATAAAGGTAAATTTGTCAAATAATGAATCGGGATCGCTGGTTTGTGTTAGTTATTGTCATAAATAAAACTTTTTAAATAATGAAATACTTTAATGAACAATTTAATGATCTACACTTTTACATTCCACCATTTTGTTAACACATCCACTGCTCAGTTGCAGACATAACAGCAACAGCTGTTCTTATATTCTTCAATACAAAACATATGTTGTATTTGTATATGACACTATTGTAATATTACCATAAAATTAAATTGTAATAAATAAAACTTACCGTTTAAATTCCTTTGGCAAAGTAAATCTGAGCGCATTGTTTCTTGTTTAATAATTTTTTAGTTGAAATATTTTAACTTCACAGATTCTTCTTTTTGGAGAAAAGATAAAAATCATTAATTAGAAGTAATATTTCTACATAAACAACTTACCATTTTGAGGTATATGTAATTCATCTGTCATGACTACCACCTCTAGAATACGAAAGGCTCCAAAAACAGTACGTTTATAGATCTTCTAAACGTCGTGTTTCCAGTGATAAACAGTGCTTTTATAGACTCATAAGAACACCGAAATAGAAAAAAAAATTTTTGCCCGATCTATAATAAAGTCATATATTTGTAAATTTCAAAATACGTAAATATTTATAGTAAAATTATAGAAAAATTAATTTTACATAATAAGCATTCGTCCTTGTATTAATTGAAATTTACATTGTCTTCAAATAATGCTTATCTACATATATCTATATTTAATCTTAACGACTACTAATGATATACTCGTGCTGTATGTACTCGTACAAATAGTCAGTTGTCTGTATAAACTTTATAGGAAAAAACATATTGCTTTCCATTTTTATTGGGATATTAAATTTTTCTTTGCGATTTTCTTTCTTCCGGGGGTGCAAACATTTTGAGAACCCTTTCTCATACCCTGCGTTGTGCTCGGAGCTTACGAGTCTGCCCGATAATATACGATTACTGTTATTAAGTTAGGGAATAGCTCGTTTTGCCATAGAGCAGGGTAGCAGGGCCCACTGTAACGCTTTCTATGTATGCATGGCGGGATTGGGATGTATGCAAGAAGCTTGAATGCTGTGTGTACCGTGTTCGTCTCTCCCGATTCAAAGATCACAGAGCTCTGTGCCTGCGAATAACAGTTGACGACCGGCATTGTAACGATGCATGATTTCGTTGAAATTGTTTGTTTTCAGTTGTTTTCTAGTTTGATTGTTTTATCTCAGAATATGTGAGAAGAGAATACTTATAAATTTGAGCTAATGTTCCATTCCATACAAGTATGAAATTCTTAGAAAACAGTTAACATTATTATACAGGGTGTTTCAAAAATACTGTAAAGAAATTTAAGGGCATACAGTACTGACCAAAATGAGTAAAAAGTTTAATCAACATGGGTCCGATCTTCCATAGTTTCCGAGATTTGAGGTAGTGAAAAATGAGTTTTTACGGGGTTTACGTCTGCTATCTCGAAAACTATAAGAGTTACGACTTTGATTAAATGGAGGTCATCTTAGTTCTGCTTTTGTTTTTTTTTAATCAAATAATTGTACTATGTTAAATGTTGTGGTTATTGTATGGCGCGAGCAATCATGTGATTTTGTTGGCTTTGGCAAGCAGATATGGGGGCCCGTGTCAAAATCACAGCTAGTCTTTATGTACATAGATGTCAAATGTTTTAATTTTTCATTTAAAATTTCATGATTTTCCAATTGTATATGTGGTTTATTTTGCTCGGCTAGTAAATACTATAGACCTAGTAACAAAACACATGAAAACATAAAATTTTCTGCTTGCCAAGGTCAATAAAGTCATATAACTGCTCGCGCTCTATATAGAAATATTTTTTATAAGAAAAGCAGGCAATGTATGTGTCGTTAACACATACTGCATCTAGCGGATATTTAAGGAATCACGTATTAAAAAGAACCCCAAAATCAACGACAATAATGATAAGGGGCATAAAAAGATATATAACTATATTAAATTATTGCGGATATACTCAAAATATTGTAAAAATGTAGACAAACCTGATAGAAAATATAATATTTTTTCTACAAATCTACTATGTCACCAGTGTTAAAAGCGAGTTAGTTGGTAATGACGAATGAAACAACAAATCAACATTTTTGACATAATGTCAAAAATATTATTAGAAATACAAATTTAAATGAAAAAATAGTGTTTGTAGAAAAAATAGTGTATGATATACGTGTTAAAAGTGATTTTATTTTGTTCGAAGGATTAGAGCACTCCGCTTCGCGTCGTCTTCCAAACTTCCTTCTCACAAAATAACATGTCACTTTTAACACTTATATCCTAAATAACGATTATATATTTGTAGCAGGATAAATTAATAGAAACGATATTTAAACTATTTTTTACAAGAAAATATCTTAAGGCCTTCAAATAAAATTATATTCTCAGTTAGCTAGTCATTAGCAAGAACTACACTGTATTTCAGATAAGAATAGACTTGGTGGCGCTGCTGCGCTAGCCTGTTTTACACACATAAAACTTTGAATTAGTTTTTGTTTCGTGTATAACATATTTGACAGCTTGAAACAATCAGAAAGCTGGAATCGTAAGCCCAACTTACACCTAAGTCTATTATTATTTGAAATACAGTATAATTTGCTCTGAAATTATAAAAACCTAATTTTAGAATTTTTTTAATATTAAAATATTTGGAAATCGGATTCTACTATTTATTATATTAGAGGATATTTATTACTTTTGTGTAATAAATATTAAAATACTTTATTTCAGTTGGCTTCGAACAGCTATCGATCATTTATTCCTCTCGTCCATGCTCCATTTTATAAAATATTAACATTTTACACGTAGTTATTATTAATGGTAATCTAAATGTAGTTTTCAATGCGTAATCATAAAATAGTCATTAAATAATCACGAGTTATCTCTTTAGACGCGAACACCAACAAATATCCCCTAAACGGCGTATTTAAATTTTCATCACCCCTTGTAGTAAATTTCGTAATGGTCGTGGACAATACAGCGTTATTAAAATATTGATACATTCCATTCTTGACACTTGGCAGCCCTGGTGTTTACCCTCGCAGCCCCAGGGGTGCCAACTTTCCAACTTACCCCTTCCCCTAGGCGTGATGAATGATGACGTAATGCCCTTGTGAGCATCTACTACCCTCGACACATAACATACCAATTTGAAGCGCATTGACGTATTTAAATTGAACACTACCACTTTAAATGCATTCGGAATTTTAAATCACCACTTGTCTGAATGTCAAGATGATTTCAGGAAAATGTTTACGCTGAATTGATGATCTAATTGTCGCTTAATAACTTCGAATGAATATTTAATACATACAGTTATACTTGTCATAAACTAATGCGGTAATTCTACTATTTTTGATGTGAGGAAATGGGAATAAATAATGATTCTTGAACGGATGTAATATGTTGAATTTGTGAAATCAATATTTTGGTTTTAACAGTTCTGATGATTTGAGTTCAAATCATATCTATGTCAATTAATATATTATAACAAAGCAAGCTCTCTACATTAGCTTTCAGTGCCAGAAAGAGGTTGCATGGTTAAACACTCTATTCTGTCTTCTATAATTTATTTATAACTTGGCTTATTGTCGGATTCGCATTTTTTAGGTGTCACCTCATCTAATCTTTATAAAACGTGCCAAATCTCATCCGAAATCCAACAAACAGAAAATGTGTTGGCCACACAATACCTCCCGCCATTTACAGCCCGAGTCACAAAAAAGATTAAGTTAATTCTTATTTTTGGATTAGCGAATTTTACTCTAATTTTGACAGTTTATTTCTTAAAATATTGTCTAATCTAATCCAAGTAAGTGCCTTTTTTTAAACCCCTCAACAAGATTAAATCTCAATTACAGAGTGGGTTCACATTCACACACATCCATGCCTTAGTAGCATTGGAACGCAGAGCCACGAGCGCACTCATGACTTATGAGGCGTTGCTCTAACCATTGAGCCACTTGAGCTATAATAAAATGAAGATTTTTGTGAATCCTTAATTTTTATTAATCTTGATACTTATCTACATATTTAGTTAAGCTGCAAACTGTATTGAATTCCTTTTTTATTGTTCTATGTACGTGTTTCTTTTTAAAACGTTACTAATATTATTTTGAAATGATTAGTTCTTTGATAGTGACATTTATCTGTCAGTTACATACATTTGAATAACTGCGTTTTGTTTGTTTAAAGCGTAGGTCCGGGATTTAAATTATAGATAATTTTATAATTCTATTCATAAAATATGTAGAAAAAGTATTAATGCAAATCTGTAGAAAATTTAATAATCTTTAATTTTTATAATAACAATAATCTCGAAAAAATAACATTTAAAGGTATTTTTCGAAGAAAAACTATTTTGAGCTTCTAGTAAAGTGCCATTTCCGGTTATCCGATTTTCACCAAAATCTAATGGGCTCTTTCCATTACAGAAAAAGTTCGAAATACAAGGTTTCAATGACGATTAGTTTAAACATTTTTGTGATTTGTGAATCGTTAATTTTTATTAATCTAAATACATACCTACATATTTGCTTATGCTGGAATTCCTTTTCTATTGCTCTATTTACTTTTTTCGTTTTAAAACGTTACTAATATTATTTTGAAATAATTAGTTTTTTGATAGTGACATTTATCTGTCAGTTACATGTGAATAACTGCGTTTTGTTTGTTTAAAGCGTATGCTCTGGAATTGAAATTATAGATAATTTTATAAATTTATCCATAAAATATAAAGAAACAGTATTAATGCAAATCTGTAGAAAATTTAATAATCTTTAATTTTTATAATAACAATAATCTCGAAAAAATAACATTTAAAGGTATTTTTCGAAGAAAAACTATTTTGAGCTTCTAGTAAAGTGCCATTTCCGGTTATCCGATTTTCACCAAAATCTAATGGGCTCTTTCCATTACAGAAAAAGTTCGAAATACAAGGTTTTAATGACGATTAGTTTAAACATTTTTGTGATTTGTGAATCGTTAATTTTTATTAATCTAAATACATACCTACATATTTGCTTATGCTGGAATTCCTTTTCTATTGTTCTATTTACTTTTTTCTTTTTAAAACGTTACTAATATTATTTTGAAATGATTAGTTCTTTGATAGGGACATTAATCTGTCAGTTACATTTGAATAACTGCGTTTTGTTTGTTTAAAGCGTATGCTCTGGGATTGAAATTATAGATAAATTTATAAATTTATCCATAAAATATATAGAAAAAGAGTTAATGCAAATCTATAGAAAATTTAATAATCTTTAATTTTTATAATAACATTAATCTCGAAAAAATAACATTTAAAGGTATTTTTTGAAGAAAAACTATTTAGAGCTTCTAGTAAAGTGCCATTTCCGGTTATCCGATTTTCACAAAAAACTAATGGGCTCTTTGCATTACAGAAAATATTCGAAATACAAGGTTTCAAAATTTTCTGAATGATAGTACGAGTATTTGAGTTAGAATGGAGGATCCACACATACATATACCTATACTCACACATACACACAGACATCATCGTGAAAATGTTAAAATTGGATTCTAGGGACGTTAAAACGTGGCCATTTACCAAAATCTCGATATGCGATTTTTAGCACGCTCCCTATACCTCCCTGACCAAGGGTAGCGGGAGGTAAAAAGGAGTCAAACATAAAACTTTCTATATGTCATGCGTACATAATGCACTTTATTGGACTTGCCCTCTTTATTAATAATCAAGAACTCATCCCATAAACCTATGCATTATGTACATAAAAAGCTATTATGAATTAGTTGATGGAAATGACATATTTTATTTTCTAAATATATAGTGCTACAGATATTATATTGTATTAAATGAAGACTTTTTCAAAGCAAGAATGAATTTTAAACAATTTTTCATTCCTGTACTTTTTTTCAAAAATGTACAGGAGAGCCAATATCTACATACACATTTTTAAAATCATACTAGTATATTCCGCGTTTCATTGCACATCCTGTATATCTGTAAACGTGATTGTTATGAACGTGCAATAACCAAGCAGAATTGTTCTCAGAAGTATTCTCGATTCATCCGTTTATCGTAATCCTGCTCGTAATAAACTAGTTCGATTGTAATTTTTATTTGCTGATAAAACCTTAAAATATCTTCGTCTGTCATATAACCGCCAACCAATTAAACTAGCACTACAGAACAATACAAATGTGACACTAATCTACTCAATACCATAAGTATTATAATCTATTACTCGGCTTACATGGTACAATTAAAGTTACAAGTTAGATGTAATGAAATTAGGCCACGTTCATTACGCAATGATATGACAACGTGTTAAATCACTGGTAGTGTGCTTGTCCAGCTATCTGATATAATAATTAAGACGTCCTAGGTTTGAATCCCGCCCCGAGCGAGATCATCATCATTACTATATTACTCAGCTTTGGTTGATTAATAACTTCGGCTCCATGGCTGCCTTGGATCTCTCCGCTAATGACACGATGAGGAACTCTCAAACGTTTCAAAACAAGGTGAAATATATTTTAAAAAAAATGAATACCCAGCATATCAACAATACATTATTTTAAATATTTTTTCTATTTCGGTGTTCTTCTGTGTCTAAAAACGCATTGAAAACACGTCTTTAAGAAGATCTATAAACGCACTGTTTCTGGCGCTTTTTGTTTTCTAGAGGTGGTATGACTGCTTTCAAAACTAACAGATAAATGTCCTATAACCTCAAATTGATGTCAGTCAACAATGAATTTTCAGTCATATTTTTGACGTCGCATTTTAAAAAAATCTAATAAAATTACAAAATTACCTCAATAGAAAAAATCTGATGTGGTCAACACATAACCTCTCGCCAGATATTTTACCTGGTTGTGCGCATAAAACGAAAAATATTTTTAAATACAAATACATATATTCATGTCTCACTACAAAATAATTCTCACATATATTTGCAAAATCTATGGGATATTTTAATATAAATTATGTACAATACATACATTTTCTTTATATTCAATATCCTGAAATTTTCTTTTTCTACTTTCCTTTTCTTATTCGTTATATTCGTTATTTTATGTATTCCTTTTATATTCTTTTTTACGTATATTCTTTTGCGTTGTTGACTTTTTTTTATTATCATAATCTTCATAATAATGTAGAAATATTTTTGACAGTGACATTTATGTGTCAATTACAAACATTTGAATTTCTTGCCTTATAGTAGTTTAATCACCGGTAGTTTAATCTGAGAGTTTTTACATAAAATTATTTTATATGCCTTTCTTTATCTCTAAATCTATAGAAGATATAATAATGAATTTATATTTATCGAATAAAGAATTTAACGTTCTTTAATATAAGTATTTACATAAATTTTCGATAAATAATATTTAGATGATTTTTTTCTTGTAACTACTATTTCCGGTTGTCCAATTGTTACCAAAACTTAATGAACTCTTCCCATTATTGTTAGATTGAGGAATTCGTAGTTAAAAATGTCTTAAGTCTTATAGTATTTTAGAAATCGTGAATCCAACATCCACACACACATCCACACACACGCACACACACATCCACACACACACACACACACACACACACATACGGACATCATCGTAAAAATGTTATAATTGGATTCTAGGGACCTTAAAACGTGCTTATTCACTAAAATCTGGATATGCGATTTTTAGCATGAATACAATACCTCTCTTAGCGAGAGGTAAAAATAGTGAGGCCTTTTATACCACTTGTTATTTATAAAAGTCGCCGCTCGTTGTCTAAATTTGGACCCGTGCGTTAACAGATTGCCTTATGAAACTTGATTTTTAATATACTATTAAATGAATTGTTATACAAAGACTAAGTATTATGTTGTTCAAATTTAGTATAATAAAACGAGTATACTACGATAATATTACCACCGAAATTTTGATTGTTTGAAAACTTCTGGTATGTTGTTCAACTATAAAGGATATGAGTAAATACTTAAGATAATATTAGCCGGTATAAAGGCATTTGTCACAAGTTATACTGAGAGTAAGAAAAATTGACTTTGATAAAAAATAAAATTAATTATCCTTAATCTTTCTTGTACATTTGACGTGATTTAAATTGACAAATGGTTTTTATGCTAAATGATTATTAAAACTTATTGTAATTCTGTCTTTAATTATGATTATAATTTTTACATTACATTATTTAATATAAAAAATAAATAAATGAGCATGATAATTTTCGTGCGTGAATTTTACTTTATACGCCAAGCAATTTGTACGACTGTGTTCTTAGTATGACAATAGTATATTATGTTATTAGGAGTAGAAAGCGGTCTTTTTGTGTTGAACCCAGCTATTGCGGCCGAGGCGCTAGCCGAGGCTAGGCAAGCTGGGTAAAACACAAAAAGCGCGTTCTACTCCGAATGACATATACTATTTTTTCTTCAAGTGTTTCAAACATTTTTTGACATTTTTTTGGAATTTTTTAATAGTAGTGTTTGCAATTTCAGCCAAAGCTGGCTGTGTACACTACAAAACAAAAACGATACAACTGTCAAATATCAATTTTCAATATAAACTGTGTTGCTGTGACGACTGCCGCCACCAGCGGTGAACTAAGACACTAACATTTTTTTACTAGTACAACAATAACAACATTTTTGTACTAGTAAGACAATGAATATCTTCTATAGTGTGTGTACAGTAGCATAATATGAATATTATAATACGCTTGAAGAAAAAATACATTTTGTGTAACACACTAATTCGCTTATAGTGAAAAATAATAAATGACGATGTTCTTTATCTATAAAATGAGCATAACGATCCGAGATTTGTGTATTAGGTTATGTTAAGAAATAAAACACTTATTACAATGATCGTGAATATAAAGAGTATATTACAAGCCAACAAGTCTTAGCTGACATACTGTGGTGGGGTGTGAACGGAGCTCATTATGTTCTAATTCTGCTGCAGTAAAGATCGGAAAGTACAAACCGAGGCATAAACAATCATTTCCCAAAAATCTGCCTGTATTTCTCGTGCGTACTATCTCTTTCCCCCGTGAATACTTTCTCTCTTTGTGCAATACACCAGCGGGAACGGTCAAGTAAGACTTGTATTAAGAACGGTAAGGACAGTTTACCGATAGAAGATAATGTTAATTGTCTGAGATCGGTAATTCCTTAAAGGTTGTGATGATTACAACATTTTTTGCATGATCGACGCACAAAATTTAAAAAAATATAAGATTTGAAAAGTATTTTGACATGAAAAATTATTATTTGTCATTTTTAAAGTAAGCTTTGATCTTTGTTTTTATTTACTTACCGTCTCGCCTCCTGAACGGTAAGTGATTCGCATCACTTACCGATCAGTAATTTATAAATAAACCTACTGCCTTGGAAATACTACCGGTAAGCATTAATAAAATCCTGAGCGTGAAAAAATATATATGTAGTTGTATAAAGCAGGTACATAATCGTACAAATGCTTAGCTTATAAATTTCTATTCGTAGAATTGTTTTGTCATTGTCATACAAATGCTGCCGTATAAGTTTCCATTTATAAATGTTGACTTACAAGAATCCTCTAGAATCTAATATTTTCACACGTATATTAATTTTAGTAATCTAAGTTCGGTAATATCAACTTTTACTATATAGTAGAATTCATTTACGAAGGTCCTATTCATCCATTGATGAACTAAGTACAGACAATACATAATGCTAAATGAAATGCAGCGTTTCATTTAGTAAAAATAAAGATATCGCTTGAAAGCCGACCGTTTTTACATGCTTTAAAGAAATAATTTATTATCGTACACAAATTCAACTACACTATGTAGTTTAAATATGCAGATCATGTTCTGATCGACATGAGACTGAAGCTAGCAGCCGATTCGTTAAGTAAAATACTTTGGACAACCATATTTCTCGATTCTCGTCCCATCTCATACTCGAAATTTCTCGTCTTGACGAGACGAGACAGATTTATAAAAACTATTTTACGAAACGAGATATATTTGCTGAGATCTCGATTCTCGAAAACTGTTTCGATATTTCTCGATTATTAATTTTCTCATTAATTATATATGAAAGCGTGTGAAATTTAGCATATTTTCAGTGATATCTGTCTCTATTCATCTTTGTATATTTCATGGTTGATATCTTAATATTTATACGCTTCAAAGGTTGTTAATTTAACATTCGAATAGTATAAAATAACTGAACCAGTAATATTTAAAAAAATGACATATTACGCTAATCTACTGTCGGGGAAATAATCATATTCAGTCGGGTTTGAAACAACTTGTTTAAAAATTAAAAAATGATGTAACAAACTTTCCTTTATGGACTACACATTTATATTTTGGTTATAATAAAAAACGAAAAATATTAGATATCAACTTCTACTTTTATTAATAATTAAGGATTGAAATTTAAAGGTTGATGCAGAACGCAGTTTCTAAACAGAATATTAATAAATTTTTATTTGTTACTAGTTTAATTTTAATCTATTATTTATTCTTTATGAGCGTAAACGCCTTGTGCACAAATATTAAGCTATATTAATTAATTTAAATAAAATTAAATTTGAATCGAGAAATCTTGGCGAGAATCTCGATCGAGACAAGACTCTATTAAACGAGACGAGAAAAATTTTAAGACGAGACATAATTTTATGAATTTGTGACGAGACGGGACGAGACAATGAATTTGTCGTCTTGTCTTGTCTCAACCGAATCACTAGTATAGTCAATATTTTAAATTTTAAAATAATTTGTTCACAAGCTTCTTCACTTCTCGGAGGTACCTATAGATTATAGCGGAAATTTCTACAATGACCTCTGGAAATAGGTGTTAATATGACAGTTATATTTCCATAATCATTTAGTTTTATTATCACTTTTTTAAAAGATGAAGAAACTTCTTCAAACAATAGATCAGTAAAAGACAATGGGGTAATAAATTTTTTGATGTATATACGGGAAATTGTAATAGATCAATAATAATATGACGAGTGAAAAAATACGAATGGAATTTTACAGTCTTTAAAGATTTGTGAATGTACAATACCAACTAAATTATACTACGAGAAAGTTATGCTGAAAATACATAATTTTGGCCAATAAATTACATAGCTTGATAATTATTTCTAAATAAAGAGTATTAACATTACTCAAATATGCTTGTGAGAGTTATGTAAATATAGTGAATTGTTAAAGCTATCCCTTTTAATAAAAAAACTCATACGAGCTTAAGTACCAGCAGAAACCTCATACAAGCATTTTGTTTCACATAAACAGTGTTTAACTTCTTAATTGTCGACTTAACTGAACATAGGCACGCAACATCACACTAACAACTGCGCATCAACAGTAGCCGAAGTTGCGCGTAGGACTATACGCAGGCCACCGTCGTTTAGGCGAAAACAAATTGTTTTTTCCTCATAATTATATCTTTTAATGTGTACCTGCGTTATTTCGATTTTAATTAAGGCTAATTTTGTTTTAATCGCTTCATTGTTACTAAACTGACAAAAAGGAGATTGGGAGGGCGAATATTTAGAACCGGAAGCGCAGATATCATCTACATCGCGATTTCTGTAGATGCCTCACCTACTAAGATACGACAACGCCGTTGCTGTTGACGACGTTGATAACAGTGACCGGTGTTTGTTCTCCAAGACCACGATTGTAGTTCTGCTAATGAGTTGTACGTTTAATTATTTGTGCGTGCTTAATTTTTTGGAAACTTTTTTCGGTGTTTTAATTGCGGAAATTTGTAGTAGTTGCATGATAAAAGAAGCCGCGAGGAGGAACTCGTACTGGATTAATAATTCATGATTCTTTTGAAATTTGATAATCGCGGTAATCGAATTAAATGAAACACTTTTTGTAAACTTGAAGGAAAGGAAATCAGTTTAGCGTAGGAATAACATTTCCTATGTTTTCTTTTTGTAATAAATACCTATATCAGTAAATTAAAATATTTCAATATTTTCTAGCATATATAAATATGAGTATTATTATTAACCATAAAATATCAGTTAGATACGAACATTATTTTATAAAAATACCGATTTTTTGTAATTCGATATTTATTATAATCAATTAACAATCTAGTTTTATAGATAATAATTTTTGTTAAATAATTGAAGAAAATTACAAAAATGTAATACAGTGGACCCCCGGTAATCCGGCCCCTGGCTAATCCGACACCCCCTGTAATCCGACATGACCCCACCACTAATGTGCTCGACGCGTAGGTATTGATTTGATAATGATTGATTTATAGTATGATTTTTATTCGTAATTTTTGATTATTTTAGTATGTACAGTTATTATTGTTTGTAAGTTCTATAGCATTAATGACGTTAATTTCATAATAAAACGTAAGCTCTCTATTGTGTTGTTTAATTTACTAAATTTGAAGTATGATTTGTACTTCAGAGTATAACATATAGAATCTTATCACTGGATCTGTAATTTGTCGGATTACAAGGTACTCGTTTGTATAAAATTCCGGACTATAGGGTGTTTTAGGCAGTAATCTATAATCCGACAAATTCGATAGTCCGACACTGCCCTGCAAAACGTTTGTCGGATTACCGGGGGTCCACTGTATGTATTATGAATAAAATTCAAAATCATGGGTTTCTTGATAAAAAAAAATCTGGTGTGGCCAACACAATACCTTCCGCCATTTACAGCCCGAGTCACAAAAAAGATTAAGTTAATCCTTATTTTTGGATTAGCGAATTATACTTTAATTTTCACAGTTTATTTCTTAAAATATAGTCTAATCTAATCCAAGTAACTACCTTTTTTAAACTCCTCAACAGGATTAAATCCCAATTACAGAGTGGGTTCACATTCACACACATCCATGCCATGGGATTCGAACCCAGAGCTCTGAGGGCACTCGACATGAGGCGTTGCTCTAACCATTGAGCCACCGGATCTATAATAAAATGAAGATTAAATTTTACATACCGGCATAGAATAGAATTCACTAATCCAAAAATGAGAATTAGCTTAAACATTTTTGTGAATCGTTAATTTTTATTAATCTAAATACATACCTACATTTTACTTATGCTGTATTGAAATCCGTTTCTAGTGTTCTATTTAATTTTTTCTTTTTAAAACGTTACTAATATTATTTTGAATAACTGGGTTTTGTTTATTTAAAGCGTAGGCTCTGGGATTTAAATTATAGATATTTTTATAAATTTATCAATAAAATATATAGAAAAAGTATTAATGCAAATCTATAGAAAATTTAATTTTTATAATAACATTAAATTTTTATAATAACATTAATCTCGAATAAATAACTTTTAAAGGTAATACTATTTTGAGCTTCTAGTAAAGTGCCATTTCCGGTTATCCGATTTTCACCAAAATATAATGGGCTCTTTCCATTACAGAAAAAGTTCGAAATACAAGGTTTCAAAATTTTCTGAATGATAGTATTTGAGTTACCAAGGGTAGCGGGAGGTAAAAAAGGGGCTATCAAGTGTGAGAATAAAATGTTTCCATTCTTTTTACTCCCTCTACTCTTCACTAACCAATAAGGGAGTATTGTGAAAATTCTTTAAAAAAACTGCAAATAATGTTCTTAATAAATAATCGTACACCAAATTTTGTTGCTTTAATATACTTATTAAGTATGTGTCATCTGTACTTGAATGACTCATTTTGATACAGATTTTCATTTCGATACGGATTATCATTATGGTACAGATGAATTTACTCTTCGCATGCATGAATTACGATAGTCGCCAGGGCTCGTTTCGTAAACTTTATGCTCATGTATTAATAGCTATCATTATAAAACTCGTTCCATAATATACTATTAAGCGTTTTTAAAAGTAGGTAAGGTACCTATAATTTAAAACTATAATAAATATAAACATTATTTTTCTGTAAGAACATATTTTCTTCTTGAGAAGTGACACAGAAAACTGGTATTCGATGTAGATCACCAAACGAGGAAAATTTAAATCATTAATGAAAATAATAGAATATATTCTTCATTCTCATCCTTTGAAGTCCGATATCTGCTAAGTATCCATCACTAATAACAACTCAAACCCTAGCTACTGTATTCTCTACACCTTAATTTGGCAAATGAGTTCGGAATCTTGTACAAAAACAGGAGGTCCTGTCATCAAAAACTTGTCATGTTGTCATCCGATAACCGGCCGTTAAAGTTTCGGTAACCTGTTAGGCGATCCCGATTGCTCGATGGGTAATGAAGCGAGCTGCGTTGGGCTTACCGACCAAGCCTTGTAATGGGACACCCACGTCTAGGATTACGTGGAACGTCACACCAATCACGCGCCTCGTTACACAATTTTAAGACGAGAGTTTTTTGTGGAGGTCTCTCATTGCACGATGCTGCATCGGAGACTGATATAGAATCAAACGGTGACAGTTGCACCAAGGTGAGCTAGTTCGCTAAATAAGAAGCTTTCGAGATAGGTATTGTTACTTGTCCGGTGATTTAGTGGGCAAGACGTTTTGTCGTGAATTTGATATGGTAATACGATACGAGCGAAAATATCACGATGGGGATTGTTTACAAATTATTCCACTTGGTGCTTCCCTTTTGGAACAAAAAAATTGCAAAACGATACTTTATTATTCAAAAAGAATGGTCTATTTCTTTATCATGAAATATTTTTTCTTGGCATATTTTAGATCTGCCCTTAGGTGATTATTTTTGACACTTTGATATTATGTAAAAATATGCACTGTCAAAAAGTATTTTTTATACGTTTGTAGAAATAATTTTTAAACATTATTTGAGACAAATAAACTTGGTCAAATTTTTCTAATCATTATCTATTGTCGGTGACAGATTAATTAATAACAATAAACTGTAGAAGAAATATAAAATAAATTGAGATAAATGTTGAACCAACCTCGCCTACTATCAGTCCAATTTGGCTAACAGAGGCATCATAGATCTCAGCATCTCAGGAAATCCGCTACCACTGCTACCACGAACGTTTACTGGAACAAAATTTCAGTTATTTCACTATTTAGACCAATGAAAATCATCACACATTAAAAATTCATATCACGGAAGTTAATTTGACACTAATAGAAACAAATATACTCTATTTTATCTTCCCCAACAAAAGTTTTTCACGAGAATTGCGAGTACAATTCATTTTCATGTGTAAAAAAATTCTAAAACCATTCGGCATACAGTTTATTATGGTTGTCCATAATTCTTTTTGCATGAGCTGTATGAAATTCCAAATACCAACGTTCTTGGTAACCTTTTTTTAAAGTAAATTGATGATTACTAAGCACAATATCTCCAATTTTATTAACTTTCGCGCCTTTTCGGCCCTCTTGAAAACGGTTGTGCTATTCATAGACATTTGCATCACTTACTGCACTTTATACCATTTTGATGGAAACAGGAAGTAACAATTTCTCGGACTACTATTTATTTGTTTTAATTTTAAATGTCCGTTTTTCAATATACATATATTGCCGTTATCCATATGTATATTTATTTCAACTTGACAATTCTAGCCCTGAAGAAGACTATGGTATAGTACGACTAGCGAATGAAAGTTGCCGTTTCCCTATATTTGATTTGAAAGGAAAGAAGATTAGAATTGTACTCAATACCAGGAGGCATTTAAAATGACCTTAGCAACAGGATTCAGGGAAGTATTTAAAAAAATCAAAATATTTTGTTTTATACAACATAAACAAAAAATGTTAAAAATATTTTAAACTGTTATGATATTCATTTACCCTAGTCGGTCATCTATTTTCAGCCAGAAATAATAATGTATTTCTGTGCTTTCCTAGTTCAGTATTTAAATGGGTTCATGCAAGAATTTCAAACCTGCATATTTCATACAATTCTATTCTTCCGTAGAATTTCAAACGAAACCACATCTATAAAAAAAATTAAACGTCACCTTTCATTCGCTAGTCATACCATATACTTGAAATGTCGGCGTGAATAAATTTTATTATTGACTGCAAGTACGAGAAATTGTTACTTCCTGTTTCCATTTCCATTCCAAAACACAGTCGAATTTCGTTTTTGAATTTATATTTTTTGTTTCGTAAATTAATAAATATATCATCACGGCTTATTACCCATTGCTGGGTGTGCCAATCTGCTTTGTACACAGATATTGGTAATGATGAAATATTTGCACCATACGGGCGCTTACCAGGCGTCACCTCACGGGTACTCATTGCTGGCGTGGAAAGTGCACCACAGGGGTCAATATTTAGCGTCGGTCGGGATTGAACCCGGTTCCCCAGATTTGGGACCTCAAACTCAGGCACGCGGCCACGAGACCACATTCGTCATTTTTAAATAACAAACATCACGGAGCTTGTTAAAATGCTTCGTCAATATGTAGCTTTTTAACAAAAACTACGCGTCCAATATGAATGAAACCTGACATACACTTTAGACCTTAACAGACGTGGTACCATTATGATAAAAAAATGAACACAAATAACGCGCGAAGTTCTAAAATTCGCGTTACTTTTTAATCAAACCACGTATATTTTAAATAAATAAATATATCATCATGGCTTTTACACATTTGTGGGTGTGCCAATCTGTTTACATTAGCAGATTTCGGAAATGACATATTTGTACAATAGAGGGCGTGTACCATATGCGTCACCTCACAGTCTTTCAATGCTGTCGTGGAGAAAGCACCACCGGGGTCACTTTGTGCTATTTGAAAACTGGAAATAATATTCAATCGAAGTCGGGCAATATTATATATCTATTATTTGCATCATAGTAGATCAACAATCTCCGTAAATCCTTTTCGCTTGTTATCCTTGCCAAGGCTGAAGTTAGAGTGTAGCAAATCCTTCTTGGAGCTAGCCGTAGGGCACTCTGGTTTTAGTTGGCTTTGCGCTATCTATTCCAAATCGGATCAAGGCGGCCGAGCTGTCGCTGTCCGCTGTCCTGGCTCCCGGTTTTCGAATCCCGGATTCTCGATCCTGATCCGTGCGTCAGGACTAACAAGCTCGCGGGATCCTCGTAAAGATTGTGGATACGGCTGAAGGATAGAGTAGTAGTTAGTGGGATTTGTTAGAAGAATAAGATGGTTGAGGTGGACTTAACAACAGTATATGGCTGATTATTTACCGCAAATTAAGAGTGAAATAGATTTAAACATCTGTTATAGATATGTAACATATTTTAATTATACACCACGCAAATAATTAAAGCTGTTGTAAAGGTGTACTCATATTACAATAATTAATTTTGTGCAGAAATCGAAAACCAAAGAAAATGTTTTCGGTTTGAAATCTGGTTCAGAAATGAAAAAAAATAGGTTCGGTTTGGGTCAGTTCCGGTGACAAGTATACAAAAAATATATAAAACGAGTTTTTTGTACTTTTTTATATGTTGTGTTTTATATTCTATAAACACTGCTATATTAAACCGAGTTGATTTAGTGAAATTTGTATGTGTAATGTTGTAGTTGGTAACTATTTGAAAGTTCATGTCAATTTTGATTTATGAAGTTTGAGTAAGTAAATGTCATCTAGTACCAACCTTCTAAAACAAAAAATTGCGTATCGAAATGAATTATGTTAAAAACAATTATTTGCAAGATTGCTTTGTAAAGAAATTTTCATTTAATCTGATTATCAAAATATCTGTTAACATTTCTTAAGTTTTTGCTTGTTGAAGTTGCAAAAAATGGCGGGCAACCGGCCCGAATCAAAATTAATCCAAATTTGAAAAAGAATCATTTAAATTTTTTTCTGAAAAGATTAAAATAGTATAATAAAAATCTAATTTTATAAGGCAATCTGTTAACGTACGAGTCTAGGTTTGGAAAACGTGCCGCTTTGCGGCGAGTTTTACAAAGGACGAGTGCGATAACAAGCCTTAAGGTGGCTTTAGAAGATCAAATAAATTGAACTTTTATTGAAAAAAATATTTACAACATAATTTTTGATCAAATGATTACGCTTTACACGTTTAAATTATATAAACATTATTTGCTTATAAGAGGGGTACATAATTACATTTTATTTTGGTTTGACATTTCATCTGCGCGTTTGTCGTTTGGTGTGTCTCTAATATGAGTTTTAATATTGCGCGTTCATTTTTCTTTACTGAAAATACTATGAAATTTAGTCAAACCAAAAACAAATATGACATTTATCAAAAAATCTTTATGCCAAAATTACAAAATACAGTGCATGTAACCTAGCATGAAATAATCCCTCGAAGCAACTCAAATTTGAAGTAAATGGCCTTAATATTTAGAACATGCCCTAAGTTGGATTTTTTGTTCAAATGGTTTGAACATCGAACGTTGAAATTTCTTTGATCGTGTAAAGTTCCAGAATCTTATTGTACAATAAGAAGTTGTAAAAATTTATGTAAATCTTTGAGCGTTTAAAGCCGACTTGGGGTTTTTATCAGTTATGTTCGTAGCTCTTCCTAGCGCGTCTAGAAAACGAAAAGCATCAAAAACGGTGCGTTTATAGACCTTATTGACGACATGTTTTCAAAGACATCGAAATAGAAAAATAGTTATTTGTATCACTAGGCTAGAAACTAAACATTTGCGAGACCGGGTTTATTTTGCAAATACGAGATCTCGCAAAACAGTTTCTGGGCGTGTGATACAAAAGATTTTTGTACCAATTTCTCCATAAATTCTTCGTATATTTCTCTACACTTTATTCTATGTTACATAACCTAAAAAATGAACATATATTTTTTTTGGTTTTGCATTGCAAGTTTAATTATAATTACTTACATTTGAGCTTAAAATGCGTAATTATTTTATATCTATTGAAAATATAACATACAAACATTAGCTATATATATTTTATATACTTTCGCATATTTTTAATGTATCACGTGAAGTTAGTTGTAGTTATAAAACAAACTAGTCGTAAAGTTGGAACTTATAATTAATCTATACGAGATGTCAGTAATGACAGCATATTATTATTTTTATGACAAAATGTAGTTATTTAAGTTACAACAACTAAAGATTTAGCCCTAAAATTTGTAAACATTTTGCTAATTCTTGTGTTGAAAATAATCTTAAATTGACATTTCAATAGAACAGTAATGCCATGTCCTTTTGTCGGCGTAGGTCAGCAACAGCGCAATTCTGGACGATTTTGAATTCTGTAATACTAGTCAAAATGAACGGAGGTACGAAAAATATATTTTTTTCCTTTGATTATTTATTTATAAATTACAGCAGAGGACAGTGTAACAAGTTTTGTTCCTCCCAAAAATTTAATATATTAGCTTGGAAGTCTTTGGACGTCTTCATAATTTTTAAAAAACTACTTATTTTAATTTGAATTTCTTCGGAACGATATTCGGTTCGGCTTCGATTCGATTCCCTGCTTTTGTGTGATTTAAAATAATTTTTAACTTTGCTTACTCAGTCTATACATGTTATGAAACACAAACGGTCATATTATGTACTGACTCATAAATAAATAAGTTGCATTCTACTATAAACGTAGAAAGCTGATCAATATTTAGAGCAACATTTCAGTCTGTCGACTTGTCGGCTATCACTCCATAATTCTCCATCTCAGAATCACTTGCCAACTTCATAATCTTCACCTCAAAAGACGTAACGATAGATTCATTTACAGGCGTCAGCTCTCAGCTCAGCTCAGGCGTCTTGCAGACAGTTTCCCTACACTCCGCAGCGCCAGTGCCAGTAGCTTTTGCAAATGTTATCCCCTGCAGATTTCAATTCTCTCCTCTTCTTTGATGTGAATGCTGCTGCTGCTTCTCGCGCCTACCCCTCCCAGCATCAACACTTCGATCCAAAGCGATCGACACGGGTACACTCCCAACAGCAAGGCAAAGGTTATTGATAGAATAAAATTGTTATGAAGAGGAGAGTAATTAGAAAAATGTAGCTTATGGTTTTAGAATTGTTCAATTAAAAGGCGTTTATTTTAGTGTGTATATTTCTCGATTTTTTTGTACAGCTCAAAACTCAAATACATAAGGATAATTTCAATTTTAGGTAGTGCATGTAACTTTTAATTAATAAGGGTTCAGAAGGCTCGTTGCGGATAAAGTGTGGACAAAAATTTCACGGAATAGAAGAGAAAAAATGTAAATTTAATCAAATTATTATTTTTCCTTTTCATTATATTCCCTCTTAACCCAAATATATTTTTCAATTCCTTCAAGTTAATTTTAATTTTTTATGGAAAATAGACTGAAATTGCAGGGTTGGCCTGATTTAAATCACTTGATTTAAATCATAATTTGAATCAACTGATTTTTTTTAAAATCATTGTTATAAATCAAATTTTATAAAATAATAAATTTTTTGTCGAAATATCAATTGTTTTTCAAATTATTTTAAATACCAACAGAGTTAACAAAAAATTCTACTATGATGATATAATATAAAAATCTGATGTGGCCAGCACATAACCTCTCGCCAGATATTTTACCTGGTTGTACGCATAAAACGAAAAATATTTTTAAATACAAATACATATATTCATGTCTCACTACAAAATAATTCTCACATATATTTGCAAAATCTATATGATATTTTAATATAAATTATGTACAATACATACATTTTCTTTATATTCAATATCCTGAAATTTTCTTTTTCTACTTTCTTTTTCTTTATATTCGTAATTTTTTCGCAAATTCCTTTTGTATTCTTTTTTACGTACATTCTTTTGCGTTATTGATTTTTTTTTATTTTCATAATCTTCATAATGATGTACAAATATTTTTGACAATGGCATACAAATATTTTTGACAGTGACATTTATGTGTCAATTACAAACATTTGAATTTCTTGTCTTGAAGTAGTTTGATCTGAAATTTTTTTACATCAAATTATTTTATATGCATTTCTTTATCTCTAAATCTATAGAAGATATAATAATGAATAATATTTAGATATTTTTTTTCTTGTAACTACTACTTCCGGTTGTCCAATTGTTACCAAAACTGACTGGACTCTTCCCATTATTGTTAGATTGAGGAATCCGTAGTTAAAAATGTCGTAAGTCTTATAGTATTTGAGAAATCGAGAATCCAACATCCACACATCCACACACACATCCACACACACATACACACACACATCCACACACACACACATCCACACACACACACACACATCCACACATACACATCCACACATACACATCCACACATACACATCCACACATACACATCCACACATACACATCCACACATACACATCCACACATACACATCCACACATACACATCCACACACACACACACACACACACACACACACACACATCCACACACACACACACACACACATCCACACACACATACGGACATCATCGTAAAAATGTTATAATCGGATTCTAGGGACTTTAAAATGTGCTTATTCACTAAAATCTGGATATGCGATTTTTAGTATGAATACAATACCTCTCTTGGCGAGAGGTAAAAATGTATACTTATATACCGGGTGTCTACTTTTTTATAGACTGTAGGAAATACAATGGTAAAATTTTCATATATTTCTAAATTCTGCCCTATTAATTTTAGAACTTAAGTGTAAATACAAAAAAATGTTTAGGATTAAACACTGCATCAAATGAGCCTAAATTTATTGATATAATAGGTCCTTGTCATGCGATAAACGTAAAATAAAATATCCGTTTTAAGCGTTTTACAGAGTGCCATGCAAGACATGTTTTGACCTGTTTTATTTAGGTAGGCAGGGTTTAAGTTTAAAGTTTAAACAGGCGCGTGTGGACTCGTACTACGTATAAGCAAAAATCTAAATACATTCTTTGTTTTATTACAGATATAGAATTGTACATATTGTCAGAAATTCTTTTACCAATTCGCGATTTAATTAATTTTTGCTGCCATGTTTTGTGACGTCACAATGCGGTCTAGCCAAGGGAGATGATCTGAAAATTAACCTAGTTGTGTGTGAACAGCTTTGTTTAAGAGAGTTTACTATTTTTATGTATACAATAAAAATGAAATTTAAAAAAAAACAATTATTGACATATACGCCAACCCATCAACTACTCGCCTGACATCTGGCGGTCATTTTCGTAAAGAAACCGCTGACAGATTGACAACCGATGCATACTAAATTGTGTGAAAACGCGTTAAATTAAAAGTACAACTGCGTTAAAATGAGTGTTACCGCGAAAAGACAAAGTGAAGGACGAGTCTATTGTGTTTCCGGCTGCCCTAGCACGTAATATCGCAATCATGAACAGAAATTTTACAGTTTTTTGAATCGTGATTCGGAAAACTGAGCGAAAATAACTTTGGATTGCACGTATTCAGAGAGAATCGTACGTATTATTAAATGATAGTAGTTTTTAATCAAGTTTAACGTTTTATTAGAGTATTTTATTTTGAGTTGAACAATATAACAAAATTATTATCAACCCCTGGTAGACACATTTTTTTAGCGTCTTTGTCTAAAACATAAACTACACTCTAGTGTCTCTCTCGTTGGTGCAAATTTGCACTAGTAGCCGCCTCGGTGGCCGAGTGAGTTGATGCAGCGTGCTTCTGCAGCGCCTCGAAGCGACCATCACCTACCAGGGTTTAACTAAAAAATTATATAATAATCTCGAAATAAAATAATATTTTTTTTTAGAAATGATTCCAGCAAAGTATATTATAATCTGTATTGCACATTTTGTTAGAGGGAAAAAATCCAATGACCCTCGTAATGAAAACTACAATCCAAAAATTTTTTCATGAAGACCAGAAACATTGACATCAGCAGATCGAAGAAAAAGATTAATGGAACAGCGTGAAAGAGGGAGAGTATCTACCACTGATGGAAACAAATAATGTTAATAATGGTACAATGTTTATTTATTTTTCTGTCCTTTTAAATATACCGTTAATTAATCATTTATAAATTGTTTTAGATTTGGAAAGTGGTGAATTACCGTCAACATCATCCATAGGAAATGAGACCTATGAAATATCTGTTCAAACTAATGATATTGCATTTGAAGAGATCCATGACGCTACGTATATAAATAATATAAATGTATATTTACTTATTAAATTATTTAAGCAACAAAAATTACTTGGCCACATTTCATTCTACAGCAAAAAAGAAACAGTTTTTTAACTTCATTTAAACTTTTCTTTCGAAAAATACTAAAGCCTGCTTTATAGATTGCATAGAATAGAATAAAATGGATTAAGGAATAGAATAGAATAGGAATAGAAATTTTTAAGACCGTTTATAGTTTACATGGAATGGAATAAAATGTCACTTTTAAACTATTATTCACGAAAGATGACTATTCAAGGTCATTTGTGAGCCGTCTGATATAATATTACTTGTAGATAACTTCATTGCATATCATATGGATAGGCGTGCAACAAAATATTTATGGATACATTTTAACTGAAAAACTAAGAGTAATTCATTTGAAAATTATCTTTCTTTCTAAATAATGCCTTTCTGAAAGATTTATGTTCTTCACTTATGTTTTTGCAAAATACAATAACATAGACTTAACTTATAAACCAAGGAATAATAATTTGATTTAAACGTCAACGCCACTGGGTATATATTAGAACAGAGGGCAGTGCAGTAGATAATTAGGTATCTGTAATTCTACGACATATATATTATTATTTATAGTGTGTTAGAAAGTAATGCCGTACGTATACGTATATCTATCACACTACATAAATTAAATAGACATAGGTCAAATAATCTTTCTCTTTCTAATACAAAATGTTGCTAAGCTACTGCTATAAACTGATGTGTATTCTTTCTTCGAACAAATGACCCTGAATAGTCATCTTTCGTGAATAATAGTGTAGAATAAATTGAATATTCATTCTTGTGCACTAATTTCACTGTTTGTGAAGTAAATATATGTCATTTTGACAATTGTGTGATTTGTGACAGAATGATTAATAAATATTTATTATTTATAACTACGAGATGAAATGAAAAGTACAGATAGCGATCAGTTTTTTAAGTACACCCGTACGAATGTATCCTTATTTACGAAATTACTACAAAAAATTACATCGGAATCACAAAAATAGCATCGGAGTAACCCAAATGGAATAGGAACAGGAATGGAATAGAACAGGAAATAAAATATGGTTATTTCGTATTCTATTCTGTGCTATTCTATTCCATTCTATGCAAATATAAATGGTTCCATGCATATGCACTGGTTTATATTTTTATTCCCTGTGCTATTCTATTCTGTTCTATGCAATTTATAAAGCCTGCTTAATGTATACCGTTCTAAACCACATTTGATTATAATAACCGACATTACACAACGGGATTATATTAGTTTTTATCACAAAAGACACTATTTTGCATTCATAATAAACCGCGTTCAATCCGTTCTGTTTAAACCTATCAGCGATTTATTGTCGCGCGTGGCCGCTAGAGCGGCGCTCACAACGCACCGGCTGATGTTAGGTTAGCGTATTGACATTCCGTTTATATTTATTTAATATAATTTAGACATATTTATATATTTATTATTTTTATTTATTTTATATTTTATTTCTATTAAACCATTGCGAAATAATGACAATATTTTTCAATGCATAATTAAAGTTGATGTCAAAACGTATCAAACCGCTTTAAATAAGGGTAAATTATGGATCGCCGCATATGACTATTGCTCTGTTTATGACGGAATTGATGTGCGACGGTGTTTTAATTGCTGTGGTTTTCATCATATTTCAGCAAAGTGTACTAAAGAAGTCCCAACTTGCCCTAGATGTACTGAATCTCATACGGTAAAACAATGTAACTCTAATACATTAAAATGTACTCATTGCTCTCACCTGAAATCTACAATGAATTTGAATATAGATACTAATCATGCTGTATGGAGTCCTGAATGCCATGTGTATCAAGAAGTACTATCGAAATTTAAAAAATCAGTCTTAGGTGAATCATAGCAATTACTGACTACAGCCAAAACATTCGCTAATATTAGTAATATTGATATTATTGGAAAAAAATTACTTACTTTCTACTATCAAAATGTTAGAGGTATTAGATCGATATGTCAGGAGATATTTTCCTTTTCCAGAAATTCTCCGGAATATCAAATATACGTTCTGACTGAAACTTGGTGCAATGAATCAATCAATAATTCTGAAATTTTTGATACCAATGAATTCAATGTTTATAGATCTGATCGTGATTTTCAAAATACGAATACAAAACGTGGTGGTGGTGTAATTGTTGCTATTAATAAAGATATTAATGCTTATCAAATTGATATCCAAAATATTTGTCCTTCTATTGCTGACATTCCCTCAATAGATATAGTTCTCATTAAAATGGTGTCACATCATAACTCGATGTATGTTGGTAATATTTATATTCCCCCTTCGTCTACTCTTCAGGATTACTCTTGCCTGTTTAATCTAATTTCATCATTAGAGTTTCTTTACAATTCAGACGTAATAATTTTTGGAGATTTTAACATACCTCATTATTTAAATTGTTTGCAAAATAACTATAGATGTCATTATTATAACAGCCTGTCACAATTTTTGAACTTCCTAAATATTCAACAATATAACTTTATTGTGAATTGTCAGGGCAGAATTTTAGATTTAGTTATGTGCAATAAAACCTGCGGGGTGTCTAGAGCCATTAATACAGCAGTAAAGGAAGATAATTACCACCCCGCACTTGCAATTGAAGTCACATGGCATTCAGTTTCTAAAAAATTTCAGTCTCGAAATAATGATGCTTTAAATTTTAGGAAAGCGAACTATCCACAATTGTATCGTGATCTACTCAACATTGATTGGGCTTTTCTTAAAGATCAAACTGATGTTAACTGTGCAGTCGATGCATTTTATAAAGTATTGAACAATATTATTCGTAGCAACGTTCCGAAGAAACATAAAACAACATGTAATTATCCACCTTGGTATAATGGCTCTATTATTCACAAAATAAAATTAAAGTACAATGCCTGGAAAAATTATAAAAAATATAATCGTTTAGATGACAAACTTAAATATATTAATTTACGTTCGCTTATAAAGAATGAAGTCAATAAGGCCTACAAAGATTATTGTACTAAAATACAAAATGAAATAATTAAGGAGCCAAAAAGATTCTGGTCATTCATTAATAATAAACGAAATACTTCCACTATACCCTCTATTCTCAAATACAATAATGAGGTAATTGAGTCACCTCAAGATATCGTTGATAATTTTGCTTGTCAGTTTTCCAACTCATTTACTGCTTCTAGTAATAGTACTGTTTCTCATAATGTTGATAATTGCCCGTCTCTTCATTTTACCACTGTTACTAGTGATGAGATCTGTTGCGCTATTAATAAATTGAAGAGTAAAATGACGATGGGCTCTGACCTAATTCCTGCTTTTTTAATAAAAGACTGCAAATCAATTTTTATTACACCTTTAGAAATTATTTTTAATCTCATTCTACGAACATGTACTTATCCAAATTTATGGAAAATAGCAAAAATAACACCAGTTTTTAAAAAGGGTGACAAAAATGAAATGAGAAACTATAGACCCGTTTCGATTATTTGCAACTTCAGCAAAATATTTGAAATAATTCTCCACAAAAAAATATACAATCACGTACGTAACTTGTTAGCTCCTGAACAACATGGGTTTTTTTCAGGGCAGATCTACTGAAACCAACTTAATTGCTATCACTCAGTTTATATCTGAGGCAATAGATGAGAACTCTCAAGTGGATGTAATATACACCGATCTATCTAAAGCATTTGACAAAATTGACCATGCCATTCTCATAAACAAACTTGACCTTTTTGGTTTGTCATATTCTTTAATTCAACTTTTTTCTTCCTATTTAAATGAAAGATATCAGTATGTGTATTATCAGGGATTTAAATCAGAATATTTTTTACAAAAATCTGGTGTTCCCCAAGGTTCGGTGTTGGGGCCTTTGTTGTTTAATATTTTTATAAATGACATAGTTACAAATTTGAATACTCAGTATTTATTGTATGCTGATGACCTAAAATTGTTTAGCAGAATATCCAGTTATAATGATTGTGAAAATCTTCAAACAAATCGAAATACTATAGTCAATTGGTGTCAAGAAAATAAACTGGAACTTAATATTTCTAAATGTCAAGTAATGACGTACCCCAGAAAACATAAATGTGTTACATATAACTACTCCATTAACAATACCACTCTTGATAGACCCGAATCTGTCCTTGATCTGGGTGTGATGTTCGACATCAAATTGACGTTCATTGAACATATTGATAATAAAGTATCATGTGCTATTAAAAATCTAGGATTTATGGTTAGAAATGCTGGACAATTTAATATAGATATATTGAAATTACTGTTTGTAACACTTGTGCGCCCTCACATTGAGTATTGCTCCACTGTTTGGAATCCAATATATTCCGGTAATACAAACTTAATTGAAAAAGTACAAAGAAAATTCCTACAATCCGCTACTTTCTTTACTGAGGGATCTTACCCCGCTAGAGGTACGCCACAAGAAACACTACTTGCGAAATTCAATCTTAATTTTTTGCAACAACGACGAAATATGCATGCTGTTACAATTCTTTATAAAATTGTGAATAATATAATTGACAGCCCTCATTTACTATCCAAAATAAATTTCATTATTCCACGATTGTCCTCCCGTCATAGTAATACATTTCATTTGAAAACGGGCAGATCGAACACCTTAATGAAATCGCCCCTGCATTATATGATTAGTTCTTGCCATGCTGTTGAGGATAATTTAGATATATTTTCTTGTGAACTTAAAGAGATTAAATGTTTATTTGGTCATCTCTGAATATATACTGTTAGTATACTAAGATTTCTTCCTCCCCTGTAATTGAGCTTTGGTTTGTTGGGGATGGTATTAAATAATAATAATAATAATAATAATAATAATAATAATAATAATAATAATAATAATTATTATTATTATTTTACGTTAAGGAAGATCTGATGATGCTAATGTTATAGCGAAACTGGTAATAAAAATAAAATAATTGTGAAACTTAAAACCACGTATTTTCAATAAATAAAATAAAATTAAAAGAAGTTTTGTATTATTTAAAAGCAACGGCTGATTCCCGATATTATAGTGAGAGAGAAGAAATTATTGATTCCGGACACATAATGACGTGGAAAAAAATTCGTTGAAGGAGATAAAAATGAAACAAATATTTTTGCTTTATGAATACTTTTTAACAACTTTTAAAGCAGAATTACTCAAACTGACGTTTATGTTTTAGTCACATCGGCCATTCTACATGCCGGCCGCATTATAGCTACTAGATAAATAACTCGTCCACCATTATGGAGCCATTTAAATCATTCAATATCAATGTTATAGTATTATTAATCATAAAAATTATCCATAACAACGGGTTGTTCTGCTCCAAATTGTGCAAATCATTTGACAAATGGTTATAATTTTTACAGGTACTTATGCAATCCATATACTTTTCTCTAACCTTAAAAATCTTAACGAACCGTATTTTTTCTTGTTTTATTATTTTAAATAAGTATAAAATGGCAAATATGGAAGTTATATTTAATTATGACAAATAGTTAATACATAGACTTATATGAAATACACTTTTATTTCATAATTTACTGCATTGATTTTGGCACCAATATGGCGGACGAATCAGCTATGTATTATCTAGTAGCTGTAGGCCGCTTTGTGACGTCATTTTTAAGAGCTTCATAAGTTAGCCGCTAGTTGGCAAGCATTTTTCTTGAATTGCGAATAGGTATAGAATTGTAAGTCCCAAAATATTTAAAAAGTCTTGCTGACTATGTTGATACTAGAGGTAAATCATATTCTTGTAGTTTCGGTTTCGTTTATCTTTATCTTGTTCACAACAGAAATCATTGGCTGTTTCACGGAAGGACTATTATATGTACTTAAGAATGAGTCGAGAAATGAGTATTTGTAAACAAAGTTCAACAAAGGTTGTCTTGCCATTGACAAAATGTTACAAATCATTAGAGATACTGAAAGCAAACACCGTTACTGACATAGAATCGAAAGTATTCCTGTTCATAAATTATTTAAATATTATGCGTATGAAAAGTATTTCAATTTCTTTTGTCGCCATTGTTTAATATAAATTGACATGTATATTATTACATATGTATACATTGTCACATTTGGCAAACACTTTGTGCAGTGAAAACAAATAAAATTCATAAATATTTAAATGTATACAGTGGGCTAACATTAGTAGTACAGGATAGTGAAACATCTTAAGATACAAGATAAATGTTTAAAGAGAAAATATTAACGTATGTTTAAATAAAACGTAACAGCTCTTTAGCTCTTTAACCATGTGTTTACAAAGATTTCATCATGGACAGCATTCGTATCTTCATAAATTTAAAAGACATTAAAACATAGTTTAATTTCCAAACAATGCAAGTACTATAAATTAAACAATTAATTAAAATACACTTACTCGCACAATTAACGCCTACTCTAACCTCATTTACATCGAAAACACTAAACAAAAAGCGAGGTTTAAGTGTGAAAATTAGCCTCTGTAAACATTTATGTAAAATTAAAAACCTACATAATGTCCAGCACCTCCTAATCTACCATTTATCAAAAAACAAATCTCACGTCGACCTCGTTATTTCCGGATAGTGGAATGGAATGGGAATCCTGACGATTCCTCTGAAGATGTTATCATCGCAGATAACAAACAATGTCTCTAACAATGGCTGGAGGGGGCAACATAGACAAGGCGGTTGTCACTTGTTCGTCACGGCTCGTTACCGTCAGATGTTTGTCACATTATTGTTACATCTAGTGATCGTAGAATTGTCATAACAGGTTACCACGGTTACAAATGATGCTATCGCAAGGCGACAACGGATTTTTAATAATGAACGGTTAGATTTTGACAAGAGGAAAGAGAATCTGTTACAAACTGTCACATTACGATATGAAGTGTTGTTTTATTTTCCTAGCAGAGATATTCATAATTATAATTTTGATTAGACCAAAAATACTACCAGTATTACGGCAGCTATTACATTTGATTAATATGAAGAAGAAGTTTTTGGTTTATGGAGCCATATCGTTGGATTCTGGTCGCGGCACATTGTGAACAAGTTTCGTCAAAAACCAAGCACAGCACGGAAAATATAAAGGTGCACGTTTGTTGTTCTTCAAGAACCAAATTAGTCCTTCTTTGTATATGATAGACTTGGCCTAATTTTCCCCTAGACAAAAAAAACTCACCTGGTCTTTTTAAAACAATCTATTTAAAAAAAATCCATACAAACTAATAACTGAATAACCACTGAGGTTTTCAATACCAACGCCTGTAAATATTTAAGCCAATATTCAATAAAAATTAGTCTTACATCTTAATAAAGTTAAAGAAAAAAGTTAATTTGAAAAATTTGGGAATTTTATAATGTTTAAATTAATATTATTTATTTATTAATACTCGCTTTTTGTTACATTTTAACGTATACCTACAGAGTATTGGTCGTTTTAAATGGTACACTATTGCTAACTCGAGAGCTATATAAGAGCTACGAGGTTGGTTAAATTAGCAAACAATTTCTATTTTACTAGACTATTTTGATGAACGTAAAAGTATTTTTTTTCAGCCAATGATTTTGAAACTGTGGGGAGCAACTTTGTTATTTTAAATGGGTTCATATATTTTTTATTTACTTATTAGATAGAGAATTTTATTCTGATTTCAGTGATATACCATTTTCTTACCCTCACATAACGATTTTTTAAAGAAATATACATATAAAGCTTTATTATAATATGATTAAAATATGATTATAATGAGTGACCCACGGATAGAAAAAATGAATTCATGTTAATTTTTTTTACATAGAATTAGAGTGCCCTGGCAGAAAGTAGTGAATATTTTCTTCTGTCAATTCATCATAAATGTCAACATGTTCACGTATTTCTTTCACGACATTCTAATTATATGTAAAAAAATAACATGTATTCATTTTTTCAATTCGTGACACTCTTATTATAGTGATATTTTAAACATATTAATATAAAACTTTATATGCATATTTCTCAAAAAAATCGTTACATGAGAGTATGAAAATATTACCTATATCACTGAATTCAGAATAAAAATCTCTCTCTAATAAATAAATAAAATATATATGATCCTTTGTAGAATAATAAAGTTGGTCCCCAGAGTTTGAAAACTACTGGTTGAAAAATAATTTTTTGCTTATTAAAATAGTCTAGTAAAATAGAAATTGTTTGCTAATTTAACCGACCTCGTAGCTCTTATAGTTCTCGAGACAGCAATAGTGTACCTCTTAAAATGAACACCCTGTATAAGCGATGATATGATGGGGATGAGACAGTTTTTCCATTAACTTTTCATAGCTTTGTATTTCTTTAACGACGGTAATGAAGATGTAATTGCGAAAGACGAACACAACAACCATACCTTACCAGGGATGCGATCCCGTAATCCTTAAGTCGTGAGTCGGCCATGTTGCCCACTACACCACCGGGCCGGTATTAATATTAATATAAAATTATTTAATAACAGTAATATTAAATTTAATAAAATAGACAACTCAATATTATTCAATAAAACCCACTGGGCCCTGGTATTTGAAAATATTTTAGTAAGTTTGCATTTTTTTTTTTAAACAAATAAAAGTTAAAAATTTATGGTATTAGCAAATGAAAATTGACGTTTAAATTATTTTATAGATGTGGTTTCTTTTGAAACCCTAGAGAAGAATAGAATTGTACGAAATATTCAGGTATGAAATTTTTGCATGAACCCATTTAAATACTGGACTAGGAAAGCACAGAAATACATTACTATGTCTGGCTGAAAATAGATGGCCGACTAGGGTAACTGAATATCAAGACAGGGGGTGCGTTTAAAATATTTTAAACATTTTTCGTTTATGTTGATTGATAACAAAAATTTTTGATCTTTAAACTATTTAGTTTGGCAATTCTACGAAATAGGATTATTTTTAATTTCCTCTAACAGTAATTCCGACTCGAGGGTTGCTTATACTTGAGACGAACGAATTAGAATTTGCGGTATTAAATTTTGCAAATACATCCCTGAATCCTGTTGCTAAGGTCATTTTAAATGCCTGCTGGTATTGGTATTGAGTACAATTCTAATCTTTTGTAACGGAAAACATAAGGGTCAGTTTTCTTTCAAATCAAATATAGGGAAATGTTTACAACATCTATTAAATAATTTAAACGTCAACTTTCATTCGCTAGTCATATTATACCTGTGTAACTATATTTTAACAACTTTTCCTTCTTTATTTTCATAATATTCATGGATAAATACAAAATTCTAACAAAAAAAATTATTTATTTCTTAATTAATGATGGAACTAAAAAATAAAATTTCAGAACAGTATACCGTGCTTTTATGATAATAGAGCAAAATTGCCACAGTCATACAACGAAATAGAATATTTCGCCATGTTCGCTTTTCGAATAAAAAGCCCTCATTATGAATATTAGAGGTAGCTATGAGGAGCTAATGATAATTGTTTTCAATTTTAATGTGCAATACGTAAGATAAGTGTGCATCCAGCTTTACGCGTAGCTAAGAGGCACGTTTACAATTATCACGGATCTCTTAAAGAGACAAGGTCTTGCTACTGCTCAGCCTCTGCATCAAGTTGCTTCATTTTATTTGCAATCCTAACGCAGATAATAAATACAAATAATAAATTGTTGCCATGCAATATAAATTTGCGGAAGAAATGAGAATTTAAATATGGGTGTAATTGTGAGGAATATTAAAAAAATGTATGTGATTTTTTTTTCAATTATCTGAAGCAATATATTTTTTACTTTTTACTTTCAGTGCATTGTTATATACTTCTATACGAGTATATAGGTGTTCTAAGATTAAACGACTAAACTTAAAATGTAAATAAAGGATCTAAAAATAAGTGGACAAGTCCATGTAAGTAAAATCTGGCAATGTTTCGTTTCAAGTACATTTGATTTTAATAAGACAGTAACAGCGTAAATGCTGCGTTGCAAATAATATTAGTTTGGCAACGAAATATTAAATTTGTGATTCCATTTGAATGGTTGTCTAGTTCTTTATGCCAGAAATACTGGAGCTTGGTTAAATGACTATTATGTCCAACGTTAGATTGTCATGACTAATAGCTAGCACGTTCTCCAAATAGTTTACATAGAACCATTTAATCTCTAACACTCAGAAGAAAAATAATTCACCCAAGAATAGTAATATAGTTGGAGGGAGGAATCTATGAAACTGACTTATCCAGGGTCTACAACCTTTTATAGACGGATGGGCTTCTTTGCGGTCAGGATTCATAAATTATTCGAATTTGAATCCATCACTTTTAGGGTAAGAAATGGGCTGTATTAAAAAAAATCATTCTCAGTTTTTGTATGAATTTTGTAAATTGAAACTCTATAATAAATAAGACAATAAAACAAAATTTTAGTTTATTAAAACCCATTAACGCCCAAGACATTTTTTTAAATTTTTAAAAAAAAATATTTACTATTTGTGTTTAACATACTTCTAAATAACAGTAAAAAAATAATATAAAAAATATTCACCAAGCAGTTTTTCAAAAAAGTGGTGTTCTATAAATAGATCACTGGGCAGATTCAATATATATCTTCAACACAATTTTTTTTAATCTACTTATAAAACCAATAGTATACAACAAATTATATCATAGTTAGAAATCTACAAAATATTTTTTATTATAATAGCTATCAATAAATATCTATTTTTGGTGGTATGGCAAAAAACAATTTGAACAGAGGGTAACGTCGCATTTCATACAATAGCTTTTAGGTCTGCTCTTGCAATTTTTTCTTTGGCATCTTCTTTGACCATCTCGATATTGTATGGAATGATTTAGACCATCGAAACGAACATCTTCAAGGGCTACTTCAGCTTTGGTTTTTCTCTTACTACAGGCCGTGAGTTTCATGTATGGAACTGCAACCGCTCTACGAAAATCAAGACTGCTAATAGCATCGCGACCATGCATGCAGCGGTATAAAATCCAGGAATTAGTTAGTGCCATATCCAGAATGCGAATGAACATAGGCCAATACCATTTTTTCCCATGTATTTGGATTCCATATTTACCAATAAGCCAGTCATGATGGTCGACACCTCCCATATCAATTTCGGTTGCGGTACCTCAATTCTTTGTTTAGTTTCTCGTTTCCAGCGACTTGCTTTAGCTAAAGGCTGTATTTTATCGTAATTACTTGCTACTATTACGCATTTATTGTCATGCCATCGTACCATGAGTATATCAGACATAGTGTCATATCTATGATCAAAAGAACCACGAGGTTCCTTGGCCAAATCTTTTGCAGACTTCATAAGGCATTTATCTGTTCTGTTATCACGCACAGTTCCTGTTGCCCGAAATCCAGTATTTTTTAAGTGAACCAATAAGTCTCGATTCGTAAAAAAGTTATCAAAAAAGACAGCATGCTCATTAGAAGTTGGTACACAAGACAACAATTCCGTCACAACCCTTGACCCTAGTGTCAAGCCTGGTTGTTTATTTGTCTCTTTGCCGGTATACAAAATAAATTTATGACAATAACCATTTGATCCACACATCACCCGTAATTTGTACCCAAAATAAATTTATGACAAAAACCATTTGATCCACACATCGCCCATAATTTGTACCCGAATCTTATGGGCTTGCCTCGAATAAACTGTTTCAGACCATGGTGTCCGTAGTACTTTACAATCATTTCATCGATTGACAAATACGATGTAAAAATTCCAAATTGTTGAAATTACATTTGTTTATTTTTTATATTGTAATTATTACAAAATTATAAAATGAACAATCAGTAACCCACAATAAAAAGAATAAAATACTATATAAGCCTACTTACCAGTTATATTTTTCACCACAAAAGTAAAAATCACAGAATATTTTACTAAAAAGAGCACCAAATGTATTTATTTTAGCAACTGTCTAAGACTAAATGTTCGCACTTACAACCAGCACATACACTTGCTACAAACGGTAGAAGACGAGATTCATACTGCACATTTCTAATGAGATATTGTTTCTGCCCAGTGGCATATATAAAGATCAGCTAAACAAAATTGTTTATAATTTCACTTATACAAAGAAAAATGTAGAACAAGTTATGAAATAATATACATACATGTTTCAGTAACCCATTTTATTATATATAATTATTTAGTACTTATTAGGGTTCGGTGTATAAATAAATAAATTTGCTAGTGTACAAGACAGATATTTTCGTGTTTTTAGAAAATTCATAAAATATATTTCTTGTTTAAAAAATGATAAGTAAATGGTCTTCATCTATTGCACTATTCCTAAATATTAATGTAAATCACTTAAATGCATAAAAATATAAGTAAATGTTACGTTATAATTTTTTATTTCTTGTGATCTATAAATAGATCACTGGGCGCTAATGGGTTTTAACTGGGAAAAAATATGTACATATAAAAAAACAAAATATAATAAAATAGAGATTTAGTACAGAATACATGTAAAGTACCGTGCAGTCAGATTAAAAAAATACATATAACAAAAAAACAACACATTACACTAAAATAGCAAAGAAATGACGTTTCGATTTGATGACTATTTCAACACTGAAAAACGTTTTTGCATGTACCTCAAAAGAAAATTGCCAATAACTGTTTGTATTCAAAGTTATGTTTGAATTTATTGTAATCCCTACAATATTTTAATCTCTTCTCAATTTACAAATTGCAGTTACAAGAAGGATATTTCAAACGCATTGCTATTTGAATACAGATTTAAAAGTACATAATTAGGAAACATCTTATAATATTTTCATATCTTTTCTATTTACAAATTTACGGTCCAGGATAGAAATTCTACCTGTCTCTCGTAATCCTTACCACAAGTCCCATAAAAATTTGTCACGGGCATTTGGCCGATTCTATAATGAGTTTCATAGATTTCTTCCTCCAACTATAACACTGGAAAAGTATTATGCAGCATCTGTGATGGAGCGGTGTCATATTTGCCCAGAGTTACAAAAGCAATTTATTAGGAAATATTGTGATATTTAATTTTTAATAATAAAAAATTTAAATTCATGAATCTTTCATTGTTATAACTAAAACTGTTTGTACCGCGTAAGTGTCGCCTTTTCACTTGTTTTAAGATTCTTGGAACATCGTGTATAATATAATTTTGAAATGGTTATCCGACGAGCGCTGAATTGACACAATGAAATAAAATATTACGTCAAAACATTTTGGAAAACTAAACAAAAGTGTAAAGCGAAACGTGAACTTCGGTTTGGTTTGATCTATATCCAATTATAGGTCATCCCTCGGTCAAACTATACATATATGTAGAACGGAATGTATAAGAAGAATATCCTTATATTAAATCGGACATGTATCTAATACGTGATATATTCACTTCGTTATCGTTTAATATCGAAATATTGATTGTAATTCCTTGGAAGCCTCTATAGACAAAACCCGAAATCAATTTCTACCAAATGACACATCTTACGATCAGAGTAGGCCTGGACACGCGAACATCTCGAGAAAGCGTCCACATCACAGTGTGCGTGGAGATGACAAATGACGGATGACCGATCGCCCAGCAGGGCTGCCAACCCGTGCTAATGAAGCAGGCAGGACGCCTCCGTCGGTAAACGATTGCCTCACTACGCCCAACAAATGTGATCGTCAGTTGTTGATAGCTCAATCCGTCACCACAGACAAAAGACCATCGGAACCAGCGCCAACAATGGAATGAACAACAATGAGCGGGGCTGATTAATAAACAACATTAGACTATCGCTGACAAGCGAACAATAACGGAAACCGGCGAAGATACGCGATTATGGTATTTATCACTAGATGGTTAATTGATGCCATTTCAAATCGATTTGGGAGTAAATTGGAAAATGCTTTTCTATTATTATTGTGCGCGAGATAAAATTTCATTTATTTTCGTTGTACGAACAACAGAAAATAAATAGATGTTGAAATCCCGTTACACGAATGACAAATGGTCATATAATTTTCGCATTAAGCACTGTTATTACAATTTTCGCAAAAACTGCTGTGCTTTTTATGAAAAGAAGTATGCAATTAGGTCTTTATTTTTCTAATTAGATCATGATGCGGAAATTATACTTGTTTCTTTATTATTTTTGACTGCATTTTACATTTTTAAAGAAACAGAACATTTTAAATTATTTATGTAAATGTAAATTCTAAATATTTGATATTAAATTGTTAATTAAAATATTCTATTATTTGAACTTTTAAATTCTATACCATATTTGAAAAGTACTTCATATTTATTCTTGAAACATACTTTCGAAACAAGTTTCTATGTCAGACAATCATTTACTTTTGAAAGGAAGTAAAAGATATGAATTATGATTTTTTTGCAAGTTCAGCGATATTGCAATACTCGTATAATCAAAGCATTAAAAGTTTTGCGATAAAAATTATAGAAAGATATCTTGCAGAAAATTACCGTATCCGAAGTTCCTTCAACAATTCTTGAATAAATAAAAATTGATTTTGAAAGGTATATGCATGCAACACGCTTATAGAATACAAATTCATTCTTCAGTAAAATGGTATATTGTATCTTTTATGAATACGTGGATTGTAGACACGCGTTAGTTGAAGCTTCATTTTCAGGCGCATATTGCAAATGTAGGTACACATACCAGTGTATATATAGCTGGTAGAAATTAAATTACAAAAGTTTCTTTTTAATTTTTCTCTTTAAATGTAAGAGATACGTTTAATATTTCTTTTATTTTTCTGGATACAAGAATTTGATTAGAGCATTCAGACAAACAGAGAGAGATTTTAACCTCTCTGCTCCAGTTCCAACTGTCATTTGACATTTGAAAGCGATAATAATCGAACGCATCCAATTCATCATTTTCAAACTTCATCGTCATTTTGTTGAGTGTTTCTATTTACCCTCTTAATACGGTTTTTAGGTAAATTTAAGGTTACGGGTATTTTTTAATTTTATTATTAGTATTATCTGTTTATGAAAAAATATAGAGGTAGACAAATTGTACAATTCGTCTTTTCATAAAAAAGCCTTGTACTTACAAAAAGACTTAGCGAGTTGAATATTTGAACATTTTTGCATGTACTTTTTTTTAAACACAGGCAGTGTTTTGTGCTTTAGGATAGGTTATGTTATCGTATATTTAGAGCAGTATCCAAGTAAATTAAGTCCAAAATTCATGTCATTACAATATGCATAGTCATTTTCATACTACTATGCGATTTTTAAAAACACGGATTTTACAAACTGACTCCAATATAAATAAATGTACACAGATTATCAGATTTTCTTTTCATTTCGATATAGATTATCATTATGATACAGATGAATTTTATAACCAATTTATTGGTTTATAGTTTATTTTTTAATTATTATGAATAGTCGTAGAAAAAATAGTTTACCTATGCCACACATGCATATTGACTATTAATACACTCGTTGCATAATATACTATTTTAAAGCAAACTTATATTGTCTGAGTGTCAGGGGCGGATATCCGTACAGGCGCAGGAAGCGCGCGCTTGGGGCCTCTCAAAATAAAAAATTGTTTTCTTTTATTATTATTTTCCTAATAAAAATAATTAATAATTTAATAGTATTAATAACGCCATCTAAGCCATATGTTTCGTGGCGGTTTAGCAGCCATATGCAAGTTTGCTCTATACTGACGAGATTAAGATAGAATATCCTCACTACTTACTTTAAATTTGGCGCTAGTACGATTCGTTCACAACTCTTTCAAAATACAATTAAGAAACCGGAAGCGTACTTACAACTTTTGTAATTCCCGCTCGATTTGGAGGTCATCACTTTTGGAGTCTATTCTATTTGTAAATTAAAAAAAAAACTTTAGTTTAACGATAACCTAACGCACAGAAGACAATTTGACGAAATTCGGGTATAATATTATTCACGATAAAATTCTTGAGGGGTGTTTTCAAATAAATCGTTAACTTCATAATACAGAATTGTATTCATTCACGCTATCCCATTATGTCTTCTCCATATCTCATCAATTTGCTTTAGACCAAATGGTTATTGTTTACGCAGTACTCAGTATATTAACTTCAATTTCCCAGTGTATCTAGAGTGTATAATAGGGAGTAGAGGCCGTATAAAATATCAAATTTAAAGCTATTTGATATCTCAATAGTGTCATAAGCCAACAATAGAGACGCATGGGACAACAATGGCGAATCAAACAACAGCAAGCGCATAAATGAACCAACACAAAGCGATTTGTAATTTCATTGAAATGATTTCAGTAAACAATAATTTCCACCTGAACTATTTGAAGCAGCCACAATGTATCACGGATTTTACAGCCAGCCATTGGCGTACGCAAAGAGGAGTTATTCAGAGATGATTGAATAACTGTACATAATTATATAAACTATGTATGTCAGTGGATCTTTGTATCAATTGAACATGTTTTTTCTATTTTACTATTTACTTAGTAATGAATTGTGTTTCTATTGATCAGAGTTTGAATTCGGTGCAAGAATTTTTATATGAGTTTTAAGTACTAAATTAAAAGATGTTCTTTAAAGAGCTTCAAATTTAAAAATAGCACGAAATGTCCATTAGTTATTTTAAAATTAATTATTGAAATTTGTGTAATATTTTGAAAAAGTCACGTGATCTGAAACAGAATGTGACGTTAGAGCACATACAGTTTAACATGTGACGAACTATCGCCAACTTTTATTTATATAAATAAAGTAAACTGTTTTCCTATGGGCTATGAATGACGTACTGTATGTGTTTCGACGTCACAGGAGTGGGGGGTTGTTTTTTATGACTATTTCGGGCGTCAATCTTTTTATTTATTTACGACAGTAAAAATAAATTATTATTATTTAAATTAATGTAACGCAGGAGTACCTACATTTGGTCCGCGAGCCCCCGGCCAGCGCGTGCAAACCGACGCCTATGAATAGAAGCATTCTAGAAGGAGGAGGAGCCTAGGTAGGCAATCAATAACAGTGCAGCGCGCGATAGGCGGGGACTTGAGGAGGGCGGTTAGGTAGACAAGGGGAGATAAACGTAATTACCCGCGTATTGTTATCTAGTTCGAGGCGTCACGAGAATATTCCAGAAGGTGTTAAGAGCCACTATATAAGCGACGTACGCGTGTGCGAAGACATTTACATAGAGTGTTAGTCCGTCAGAAGGACATTTACATAGACAGTAAGACGAAAGGTGTTAGTGAGGTTGAGAAGCACAGCAATATCGTGGTGAGCGTATGCAGTTTGGTGTCGAGTGGAATAGTTGGGAAGTTACTGGTTTACTGGGATAGCTGTGAAAGTAAATACTCGGTATTTTTGAAGAGTATTGGGTATCTAGGTATACAAGGACAGTAAGTGAAAGTGGATATTCGTCAGTGGTGTTGAAGAACTGTGGCGTACGGACAGTCGGTGATACTGAGGCTGTGGAAGTTAGACAGTTAGTTACATAAATAGACAGACAGTGAAATGAAAGGTGTGAATTCTGTCCGTGTAGTTGAATATACAGACGCTGTTGTCAGTTGAGTATATAGACGCTGTGGAGGTAGGTAAGTTGGACAGTTGAAGGTGAAGTGAACATTTATTTTAATTAATAATATTTGTCTAATATTTGCACTTAACCCAAATAAATAAAAACGTTACATTATTATGAAAAATTTGCATAAACTCATTTAAAATACTTTATGAGTGTTTTCTGACAAAAAAGGTTAACAGTTCAATTCAACTCGATTTTTAAGTTTATTTGGTCGAAACCTTTATTAAGAAACTTAGTTTGAAGTACATCAAGTCATAAATTCGAGATTAATTACTACTTATGGCTTACCTCAACCAAGTCGGAACTGCAGTGTGCAGGGACAAATATTAGTGAGATCAATGAAACTATAAATTTTATTTATCAATATTGTCAATAATTGTACCATAATACCAAATTGGATTATAGTATTCTATGTGATATGCAAGGAGCAGACATATTTAATTACCTATATGTTTAGTAGATCAACAATTTTCTTTGCTAAAAATTATGGAATATTTATTGAATTTTTGTTGTATTTCGTACACATTTTATTTAACACTGACCGTTTCGATGTGATGTATGTTAATTTTATTTAATTCGCTTATTTTTCATAAATTTTCAACTTAAATAATAAAATCGAAACGTGAAAATTTCTTTTTCTGTGAAACAAAACGATGACGTTTACATACCATTAATTTAATTCGAAAAAATTCCGCTGATGTCGCATGCGCATGTGGGTGCCAATTCGTCGAGTTTTTGAAATATCTAATACGTTTAAAATGATGATGAAATATTTATTTCCCCGTTTAAATTTTGCGCCCGCTGGAAACTATTCGTCGACGTTTATGACTACACTACAGAGTGTAGCGCCGCTGGTGGTCGTTTTCCGCACCAATTACCGGACCAAGCGGATGTGACGTGGTATGCTTTCATCTGTCAGGGGCACGGACGCGATTACTCCGCCAACAATGCACCCCGTACGATCTGCACTTGCACCAACACAAGCGGATAGGCATTGCGATTGCCATTTCTTACCCTATTTTTACTCAATATTGAATTAAACGTATCATGTTTCGATAGATTTTTTGCTTGGAATAATTTGAATAGCAGAGGAGGAAAAAAATGTAAGAATGTTACAGAAGATGAAACCAGTTGTAATGCAGATAGAAAGATAAATGATGGAATATATTAAGATTTATACCGTTTTTTGATTGTTTACGGTTACGTATTTTTTTTTTATATTACGAGAGCGGCAATTATGTTTACTTTTGAACAAATCTTAAATAAGAATTTGAAGATATTTTCGATATAGAAAGAAAGAAAATTCTGCCATTGACGACAGTATCGCGCATCAATATTAAAGCCCAAATACTGATCAGATTTAAGTTCTAAAGGCCTGTGTCCACGATCCTAGAAATCGATCGGAGTTCTCGGATATAGTTCGCAATTCGATATCTCGGATCGTGGACACTACCAACTCGGACGCAAAAATCGAATAGAAAGCAAGAATGGAAAAATGCATTCTGTCCCATTTTTTCGTACAAGTTGCTAATTTCATTTAACTGTTACCAATTTAAAATCTTGACGTTTGATGTTTGATTATCTTGAAAATGATAAGGTTATAAAATATTACATAATTCTACTCATTTTTGATATTGATTATAAATAATTACTTATAAATAAATTAATATATTCGTTGTAAAAATTTAATTTACTTACTGTCGGGATAATTTTTATTTTTTATTTTCATTAGCAATGGCTGAAACTAACTTCATAAATTCGACCAACCTTACTTCTGTAGTCATACGAGTTCAATGTTTATGATCAAAAAATGTGATCGAGAACTCGGAACGATTTTTAGCATCGTGGACACAGGCCTTAAGGGACCGCTCTTTTTGAATCTAGAAGTTGTAAAACTGTATTTACTTACACAAGGCTGTAGTCACACTAGTGCGCGACAACCGTACCAATAAAGTAAATACAGTGTTATAGTTTTGTGGAATGGATTAAAAATCTTTATAGTTCTATAATATGTATCGGGCACAGAACAAGTATCAGGTTTGCAACCAAAACTGAATTGGTTTCTTGCGTCATTGATGAAAATTTCAATCAAATTAACAATAATCAGAAATTGGAAAATAAAATAAAATGAATACTAAAACCGATTAAAAATTAGTAGTAGTCCCATTTCCCATTAATGTTCCCTCTAAACATGACACGGATCTCTTTGATCGATGTAGCATTGGCACAAGCATTTAATATTGAGTAGCTACCATATTTAAAACCACCATAACTAACTAGACAAATATATAAAATTCTTGCTCTAAAACTAAAGGGTACCTACTATTTTTCAGCCCGACAAAACTGAGATAATTCAGGAAAAAATTAGTGTTCTGAACGACAAGAAAATACAAAGCATGACAAATATTTTAAACAACGACAATGAATTTTACCAACAAAAAATAGTTAGTTATTATATGAGTGTTGAATGTATCATATTAGTCAACAAAGAAAAAGTTTAGCCATGTACCCGCAGGGCGAGTGGCTAATTTTCTTTAGTGACTAATGTACATTCCACACCAGTGTAATACAACGTTTTATCCAAAACTTTTTAAAAACTTCTTAAATCATTTTTGTTTTCATTCATCGTTTCACACTGACAAGTCAATTGATGTAGTATTTTAAATTACAAAGTAGCCATTGAATAGTTTTGTTATATTGTTATTGAAAAAAATTGCTGGAATAATTATTGTCTGTCATGGGGAATTATTTGAAAGAAAAATACATTAAAATGGTTGAAAATGAGGACCTTCCTTTAAAACATATTCACTTAGAAGCACAAGCATAATGTTAAATTATTTCAAAAATAAAATAATTTTTATTTATATTTAACAAAAAAACACAAAAATTAGTAATAATTTCTCCGTGACTTCTAAAATATTCTCTCACGGAGTGATTGATGTTGTACATTAGTTAATTCAAATAATCATACTAAGAAGTATATTAAGAGTCGGGGTTGGATAAATATTTTTTTAATGGTAAACTTTTTTCTAGACATCTTGACATAAATAAAATAAATATATCATCACGCCATATTACCCATTGCTGGGTGTGCCAATCTGCTTTGTACACAGATTTCGGTAATGAAGATGACATATTAGTACCGTGCAGGCGTTTACCAGGCGTCACCTCACGAGCACTCGTACATCCTAACATAATCTAACCTAATGCATAAAATTCAGGCCTTGCATTAGTGTTCATATAATTTTTATAAGTATACTTTAAAAAAATTAATCTACCACACAAACTTATGTTGTCGTTTGTACTAATTTTGTCATAAATTTTCCTATTTTTATAGTGCTCTATTTATCGTAGGTACCTACTATATACTAATTTTCTCGTGAAATTTCCTTTTGGTTGTACCATATACCAATTTTGTCGCGCTATTATATGTATATTGCCCAAAGTAAATAGTTAGCTAATTATTTTAGTATAAAATTTTAATACATAAATATATCTAATTTTAATTTAAAATAGTCGAAGGGTTAATCCTCATCGGGTTAATCTTTAGTGTGATAATACAACGGAAATTTATGTCAAATATATCTTGAATAATTAATGGTTATTATAACTAAATCCTTTTAAATTAGTTTAATCTCTTGAAATGTTTCATCTAATTTGTCAATCTACACATTTAGGATATACCATTTGTAGCTAATTTGAATTATTAAGCTATTATATTATTATAATATATTGATTCTATCAGTCATACTAATAGAAACTCATTGCTAATAATTTTCAGTCCCAACTTTTTGGAATAAATATCTACAGATTCCACGTTAGAATTAGAAACTACATAAAAATGTAATGTTTTTCTGTCAGTGTCATGTCTTCAATTTACACATTAACGTCTCAATTGCCGACGCATTTCTTGAATGAGTGCAATGTGTATTTAATTTGAAGTTAGTAAACAATCAAGTGCGTCTAGAAAAACCATTTACTATATTTCCCATGATGTCATGAGCGTGTGTAACTTCTTCACACAGTGTGATGCGATTTTGTTTACACTGTCTACTAAACCATTGTTTCGACCTTCGATTGTTTCCTCTTGAATGCATCGCAGTGGCTGGAGAGCCAGGGTAAACATGCCACGTCGTTCGTTGCTTGTCATTGTCTAGTCTATATATCTTTCTCTCTGCTACTGCGCTCTTCAAGTGTTATTTAATGGGATATCATTAAATCCAGGGGACAAGTTCGAAACCTGACGCGGGATTGATTTCCTTGTTTGCAACTTCAAAGAGGAACGATCTCAGAGATTAATTGTTGTCGCGACGGGAGATGAACTTTTACAAAAGCTCCCAAAGCGCGAGTGTGATGGAAGGTGCCTGTTTATACTTTAACAAAGTTCTTAAACTTCTTTTAACTTAAACGCTTTTTAATTAATTGCTTTACTGACGATCTAAGATGTCAATAACTACTTTCTTTAATTTACAAACTGCATTGTTTTCGATTGATTTCAAATCAGAATAAACTTCTATTTAAATGTGATATACGTATTACGTTTAACAAAACTTTTTGAACAGATAAAGAAAACTTTTATTTATTTGCTTAATTAATTACTTTGCGTTTCCATTTTGTCTAATGTACTTCGATTCGCATCTAATACGAGAAGAGCCAAAAAATTCGCGGAATGAGAGAAAAGAAGAAATTTAATCTTTTTCATGTATTCCCCGTTAACTTTAATAAACATTTCATTTCTTGCAAAAAGTTTATTTATACTCACGAAAAAAAAGTCTTTTGATTCAGTTCGAAATTCCAGCTTTCACTGCCTTCAAATTTCTTCAATCGGACGGTGCTAGGTCTGGACTGCAGAGAGGGTTGTTTAAAATTTGTTAGCCAAGTGCATGAAGAGCAGTACACATTTGGTTCGTTTTCCTATTATTTTTTCCTTTATGGCTTCTCTCAATAGTTTCTGCAGATCAACCTATCAGTCTAATACTGTCCCGTTATTGAAACACCTTTATCTTTGTAATCAAATGGCAGAATATTCTGTTTATCCAAAAAGCTTTTATTTATCCAGCCGATTGCGACTAGTGATGGGTCAATTCCCGAAATCGAATGATGACGAAAAATTCCCGGAAATTCCCAGAGAAATTTCCAAGATTTTTTTTTTGAAAATTTCCCTAGTATTTTCAAATATTGCGTAGCACCACAATATTTGTAGACGGAGTAAGAATAGGTAACAGAGGCATAAGGCACAAACATGGAAAGCAAAAAGAACAGGCATCAAGGTATAATTTTATCTAAAATAAAATTGTTCCCCCAAATCGTAATTGCAGGAATTTCCGGGAATATTCCCGGGAAAAACAAAATTCCTTGCGAGAATTATTTATCATCACTAATTGCGACTGACATTTTGAACTTTTAGAAGGTGGTCAGTTGAGATGGTTCGACCATTGGGAGCGAATAGACTTTCGAAAGTACAGGAGAATACATGCCATAAATGGTGAATAAAGTGTCTTCGATATTTATCAGTTTGAACGTGAATGAGGCAGAGCCAGACGGCTCTCCAGAAGGTAATGGGCAGCTGTATAAGACGACACAGCTTTGTGTGAGGGACAGTTTCGTTAGTAAAGTCGGACAGCGAAGTTCAGTTCAGTTCCGTTTGTGAACTCGGGCAGTTGAGTATTCAGACGTTGTGGAAGTCAGTTGAGTATACAGGCGCTGTGGAGGTTGGTCATAATTATAAATAAAATTTATTTAAATTTCAATTGCATTTTTCTCAATATTTTTGTAGTGTAAAGATATAAAATGTATACATGGTTGAATTCAGAAATAAATATTCTATCGAATGGGCCTAAAAATATAAACCATGCCATTTAAAAAAAATCACTTTGTTATAGTTTGAGAACCACTGGTTAATTATTTTCTTCAATAAGTGAATGATTTTCTTCTATTTCCAATAATAAAGAAAATAATCGAGAAATAGCCCGTATATAATATGCACAATTTTCTACAAAATGTCCAAAATAACAGGAAAATTAAATTATAATCATGACTTTGTACAAATCTTAATCTTATGGGCGATTGAATACAAATCAAAACTCTGACATCACGATGAAAACGAGAAACTTCTACTGCTTATAATTAGAGTTGTAAAATAAACTGAGTATAGATGACCTAAAAACGCAAATAATATGGATACGAGTTTTACCCTCGATTTTATATTTAACATCGTAATGTAGGATGTGATTTTATGTGCAGATTGCGCTGTATGTTTACAGTAATTTAAAGTTATTTTAAGTAAAGTTTATCAGTAGTTCTGGGTAAAATACCTTCATACATAATTTGAGAATAAAAAGGTTTACTAAAGTAATCCATTTCCATCAGCAATTACTTCACTATTCTATTCTCCTTGCGTGACAATTCGTTGTGGGTACTCACCCCTTCTCCTTCGAGGGGTGGGGATAGGAAGGTAATTACTTCCTGCGCCCTCTCCTTCATAGTATAAATTAAACTTTTCACGGCTACCCGCGATGTTATCGTCGCGTATGTTGTCTGACATGAAATAATTCTCTACAGGTTAATTTATTCATGACTGGCGAGTATAATGCGACGTATAGAATGAGTGAAGGCTGGTTTACACTACTATCAATTATAATTAGGAAAAGGATAAGAGTAAGATTTACCTTTAGTAGATGTCTTCAGATACTTTAAGATTTGGGAACTGTACGATGAAAGTTGATAAAATAGAGGACTGTATCTGTTACAATAAGAAATGTTATTTTACTATAATGCATTTCACACACCTATACTCCGCTCGCTGAAACGAGAGAATGTGGAACTAACTATAGAACAGAAACAAGTCATTCTATTATTGGTTCGGCGAACGGAGTATAGAAATGGGTAATAAGCCGTGTTGATATATTTATTTAACATCTATAATTATTTTTAATAAGAAATAAGATTGAATGGGAATATTTTGCTTGATATTGGACAACAGACAATTTTATGAATTTCAATTTTGTTGTAACGTTAAGTATATATTACATTGTTGTTTTATGGCCCTGTATTCCATTGTCATTGTTAGATTGCACAGGAAGTTTAAATGTATAACTATTTTTATTTCAATAATATAATCGTATACATATATTTGTACATATATAGGTATGTCACTATTTTGATTACAGTGTTTCAAATTTTATGGTAACATTAGAAAATCACCCATTGTTTGCTGTCTTTATTTCTTTCCATAAAATGTTTGCAATGGTATAATTCAATTATTTTATTTTTCATTGTCAAATAATACATAAAATATAAATCTTTTATTTCATATACATTTCAAACAAAGAGATAGGTACATATTTTCTTACAATTTTTACCTTGAAATACTTTTCATATCTTTTGTTTATTGTGTTCACTTAAGAAAATTTAATTAATTGCAAAACTTTTGTTAGAAAAATGCTATATTTGCAATGTAAAAGTTTCTATAAATTTCGCATTATTATATGAGTTATTTTCCCGCAATACTTTTTCTAGCCCATCGAAAATGTCAGATAAACTAAAAATGAATATTTATAATATACTTAACTTAACTTATCCAACACCGACTCATGATATACTTGTTACTATGGTTATTTGAAATAACTAATGTATGACATTAGTCACTCCGTGAGAGAATATTTTAGATGTCACGGAGGAATTATTACTGATTTTTGTGTTTTTTTTAAAAATATATATAAAAAGCAATTTTACAAAATAAATTTGTTATTGAAATAATTTAACATTATGAAAATTATTTATTTAAATTAATATTAATATAAAATAGATTACTTATGTATATTTACCCAATGACAGCTATCATGTATGACTATTGAAACGAAAAGAGACACGAGTTAGGGGTTACTTGATTAAATTCAAAGATACTGCTTGTGCTTCTAAGTAAATATGTTTTAAAGGAAGATCCTCATTTTCACCCATATAATGTATCTTTCTTTCAAGTAATTCCCAATGACAGATAATAATTATTACAGTAATTTTTTGTTAATAACAATATAACAAAATCATTCAATGGCTACTTTGTAATTTAAAATACTACATCAATTGACTTGTCAGTGTCAAACGATGAATGAAAACATAAAAATGGTTTAAAAAGTTTTTAATAAAGTGTTGGATAAAACATTGTATTACATTCGTGTGGAATGTATATTAGTCATTTAAAAAAAAATAGCCACGTAGCCCGCAAGGCTCACTCATATAATAAATAACTATTACTTGTCTGGGGATTATAGTTGCCGTCAAATAAATATAATGTGGACTGGACATTTCTACACTATTGCTAATTCAGTGGCAGTGTTATGAAGAATCGACAACGCCACAGGGCAAGAGACAAGGTACGGAGAAGGGGAAAAATTAAACAGCAGTCCATATCCATACTTATTTGACGGCAAATATAATACAAAATAAACACTTATGAAAATATAGTACAAAATGAATCTAAACTAATCGGCATTCGACCGAATAATTATTATTATTCGATATTCGGCAAAACAGTAAAAATAGTCGCGTTCTTTTTATCATTTGCCTCATCTCATCTCATCTCAAAATGAGATGAGTTTGACATGAACTGAGCTGAGATCAAGTGAGATTTTTATGAAGTAAAAAGAACGACAAAAGACAAATTTTGTTGGTAACTTGAACGACTGATGTCCGCTGGATGTCTGTGATACTTTTCAACGGTCAACCACGATATTTTCAGGTATTATTTTGGATCGCCCACTAAGAGTGGGCATTATTTAGGCTTATTATTCTGTCGATTACATAATAACATATAGTGCGACACATTCTAAAATGTTTCAATTATACAGTACCTACTATAAACTATAACTTCCACATGATTTTCAATTCTATGAAGTTTACGTCTCTTTACTATATTATTTTCCACGGCGGAATTTTCTGCATATTATTTATTCTTCAAATAATAATAATAATATTTATTAAAGGAATAAACAAATAATCATAATAACCAAACTAATTGTATGTGACAGCCCGTGACAGCAAAACATTTATCCCCACCATTCATCTAAGATTAAAAACTAAACAAGCACAACCTCCAGAGGTGACTAAGAATCGGGAAGGGGGGTGGAACTCTTCTCACTTCGGTCTCACTTTATCTCATCTCCGTTAGGATAAAAAGAACGGTCAAAATTAGCGAGGCAACTGAGGTGAGCTGAGATGAACTAAGGTCTCATGTAAAAAGTGGTAAAAAGAACGCGACTAATGTTGCCGAATATGCCGAATACCGAATATTCTTTGTGGTCTGCGTAAGTAGGCTTTCTTATTAGCCTTGGGTTCACAAAGTGCTATTATTGGCGATTTTGTTATTGCTCACACATTTGTACTAAAGAAGTTGTTTATCAAGCTTCACCAAATAACGAGCGAAATGAAAATTGGAAATAACTAACACGTTTGACTTCGGTTTGGTACGAACCTGGGCAGCCAGAATCATACTAACTAACCCACTCGCTCGTATACGAATATAACGGTGTACCAGGACGAGCTTACGGTATCATTATTTTTAAAACTATTCAATATTATTTTACGAAATTTGGTATCTAGGGGTTTTTTCTATGTCCCATTGTGCTCGTACTAGTTTTTATTTAGGTGTTAATATTTTAATTGTCTTGAGTTTTAATATATTTTTATGTATGATTTCATTTTAATATGTACTTATACTTGACGTGTCATCCTATATTTTTTGTGACAAATAAATTATTATTTCGGATATGCCAATTTCAGATAAAATATTTTCAAAACAGTAGCACTTCCGGTTTAACCTTTCTTATTTTAAATTAAATGCTATATTTTTTATTATACTATTGAATTCAGCAAAAAAATGTATATGCGAAACCATAAAAAAAATTTACTCTAGATCACCCACTTCCGGCATAATTAAACTTTTTTGATTTTTAAATTTACGTTAACTTTAACGTTAATTACATTTTTCAAAAAATGTCGTTTTTTAATTTATATTATTGTAGGTAAACAAAAGTTTTCTTTATAAATTGTTTTTACAGATTATAGAAATTCGTTTCCATTCTTGAGATATAGAGTAATAAAAAAGTGGCCGTTATTAGCGAAATAATCATATGTAAAATTTTCTGCTGAATACAATGGTAAAATAAAAAAATAAGAAATTTAGAGTCTACTTCCGGCTAAACCGGAAGTGCTTCTGTTTTGAAAATATTTTATCTGAAGCGGGCATGTCGGAAAACCCATAGATACCAAATTTCGTAAAATAATATTGAATAGTTTTTAAAATATCGATAGCGTAAGCTCGTCCTGGGACACCCTATAGTCAATGTAACTAAGCAGTGTTTTAAATATATTATGATAGATTTGGGGTTACATCCATACGTAATATAACAAGCGATATGATTATCATCGATGATATTCTCGAGTGAAACTGAGTTGCAGATTTCAGGAGTCCGAAGAACGAGTGAAATGTGCTGCTTCGGTTTCACGAGCAATATCTTCGATTATTAATCATATCACGAGCTTATGAGAAAATGTAATGAAATTTTGTGACACATTTACTGAGTTTACATGCAGTTTTCAAACCGTTTTCAAAACGTTTATAGTTTTGAAAACGCCATGTATACGTAGTGTCATAACGGTTTTGAGTTATCTTAAACCAAAACTAAAATTCATGGATTTTACTTGAAAACTAGTTTCAAAACTACTCATGTAAACACTAAAAATTCAATATTGATGTGTGTTACTTGGTGTTACTAACCGACAAATAAACTGACAGTTGTGTAGTTTTAGTACGTAGTGGTACAAAGTAGAAGAAATAATTGAAATAATAGCAAAACGAAGAATTTGGAGTGATGAGGATTTGTCAATTAATTTGGCCAAATGCGCACGCGCCGAAACTGTTTTCAAATCAATCTGTAAACCTGTTTTAAAAATTACATGTAAACAGTTTCGCGTAATTTTGACTGAAAACTGAAACCATTTTCAAAACTGCATGTAAACGTAGTAATTGTGTGTGCTGCTAACCTAACTTTTAATATATTGTATTACAACATGGCTAATTTGACAATTGCCTTATTATTTTCATCCTTGTTGATATCAACCCAACGATTTTCGCACATTTTTATACTCAAAATTAACTGTCAAATGTCAAATAAAGCACAACAATCCCTTAGCAAAGAATATAAACAAGGTGATAATTTCTTTGTTTTTTATCATCTCTGTGATAGACATGTAACTAGGGAGATTCTGAATGTTGATTGGCGGAAAAAAAATCACGTAACTAATGAATGAGTTATATTCTCAGTAGAATATTTTATTATACATATATCACGTGTGAAGGTAGATTTCTTTCTTTTATGTTGGGGCGAGTGAAACTAATTCTACACCGCGGTGGTATGACGTTAAAATGATATTAATGTTCTTTTATTGATTCGGACGCAAATGTCAGCGAGGGTAATTTGTTTTGGAATGGACGGTGGTTTGGGCGACGTTGTTGGTTGGTCGGTGGAATTCAAATTGTGACGCCACGCCTACACACTACTTTGTTTTACCTCATTGTTGTGATATTTATCAAATGGGGAAATGCTATAATACGACAAATGCCACCAACCAAATGGATGTGTTTGTGTAGGACTAATTTTTTTTTGGGGTAGATATGTAATTGTTTATGGAAGGGAGAAATTGAAGTATGATTGAAATTATTTCGGTTCTAGGGTTTTTGAAAAATTGTTATTTTAATCAATAAGTATAATATCATAATAATGGTTACCATATTTATAAAAAGAGGTATATGATATTTTTTTTAATATATCTGATATAGTAAGATATATGAAAGCCCAGAGAATTAAGTGGATAGGGCATATTATGAGAATGAATAATGATAGAATAGCAAAAAAAACTAACCGTATGGAAGCCATGGGAAAACAGAGCAAGAGGAAGACCAAAGAAAAGATGGAAGGACGACGTAGTGGACGATCTGGAAAAAATGAAGATAAAAAATTGGTCTACGAAGGTGGAAAACAAGAAAGAATGGAAGGAAGTAGCAGAGCAAGCCAAAATCCACAAAGGATTGTAGTGCTATAGGAAGAAGAAGGAGAATAAAAGAGTATTTTATTTAATTTTTGCGTATGGCTGTACAATCTTCACATAAAATTTTAATGTACATACTAAAATCAGACGTAAAAATAATAGTTATTTACGTTATAAGGCTGGACGCTGGAAAGTGAGTTATTATGGTACGAGTCAGGAATTTCGAAATTATTACCATAATGCTACTTCACGACCGTATGGCGTACAACATTTTGTTTCATATTGGCTACGTGTTTTATATTAATTCAAAACATGTTTATTTAACGTAGGTCACATCATTTTTGAATATGTGACATTTGTGTGCATATGTTTTATTTGTGTTGTTTATCTTGATTGTCAAAAATGACAGCTGCATATTTTTTGGTGATATTTATGGTTCGTCGAGTGAAATTTTTTCAAATTATGGCAAGGCTACGGTGAAGCTTGTTTCTATCAACTTGTCGAAAAAGAATACCGGCTCTTGACGAAAAGTCTACAATTTTTTACTCGTACAAGCGCTCCAGCAACATCAAGAAGTTTCCTCTGATGAATATTATAATTATACCGTATTAATCGTTCATAAGTTTAAAATTGTGTTATTTAAAATAAAGTTGTCAGAAATTGAGTATGGCATTTCTTGTTTCTTTTTTTAAAAATAGTCCCCGAAATGTTTCCAGGCAACACTTCTCGGCTCTGGTACTGTAATGTTCCATTTCCCGGAATCAAATTAGCAATGTAAAGTAGTACACAGTGGACAGTTTGAAATTGGTGCTTGCTAAACTGGGGTTAACGACGTTGATACTATACTTGAAAAGACTAATGGCCGTATCCATAGTTGACGCTCAATTTGGTACTTTAGCATTTAGTTCAGCAAGCATTACACCGGTTGTTCTCGATCTCAAGCACATGATGTGTTTCATAGTCAAATTGAATTCACGGTTTTCAACGTAGGAATTTTGGAATTTGCTATAGTTATGTTGGCCAAATTGTAAATCCACATACACGTCACAGCTTATAGATATGAGTCATATCACGGATATCTCTTCTTGGAGCAACTACTCTTTCATCGTAATTATTTAAGACTTCTACTACTAAACTAACAAAATTACCCCTTAAAATTAATTTTAATAAAAACTAAATGCGTATTTCGAGAACTAAGTTCTCATCATCAGTAGTACAACAAGGCAAAGTTAAACATAGTAGTCAAGATTACTCAACATGTCAACCATGCCAGAGGTCGTAACAACTCGTTAATAAAGCTTCTACTACTAACTCTACTACTAACTCTACAAATTAAAAAAAATGTAACTGATACCCCACTGGATATACCTATAAGTTAAAATTGAGATCCTTCTTAAAGTAATTTTACTGTGTACTGTATGACGGCCCGAAATTTGCGGATGTGACTTTTGCGCCTTAGGTTTTGATATGGTTCAAAAAATTGAAAGCCAAATTTGTTCAAATGCTGAGAAAACAAATAATATCTAATACGAGTAGTGTTTTGCATTTCCGACATTCCCTGGGTAATGTCAGCTCTGTATATCTTTGCCCGTAACAAATAGATTAAGACCCAGAAGATTTAGAAAGAAGATCTGGATTGTAAAACTAGAACAAACTTATTTTCAAATCATTCAATTCATTAGGAAATACATTTTGTACATATATCCACTCCAACAATCTAAAATAAATGTAAAACGTAACACAATTTACTCGTATTTAATTTTATAATAAATATTCGATTTTAAGAATTAATAGCAGTAATAAAAATTATCTTTTGCGTATTTATAAATGTCACTTTAGCAAATTATTATTGACACTAGCTGCCCAAACAAAAAATAATTCACAATTAGCATAATCCAGATAGTATTAATGAATGAGCTGTGCACATTTTGACCAACTGTTCCTTGCAGTGTGGTTTAATTTAAACTCCATTATATCTGGCAACATGTAAGCGATTTCGCACGTGGCCAAGCCAAGGCAGCCGCAGAGGCAGATTTTTTATCGACATACTTAACTGCCAGGTGTCCTGTTTCTCACAAATTTTGACACTGACTTGTTTGTTTAAATAAGAATAAAGCACATTAGCAGAATGAAAGTTGACGGGAAATTAAGACAAAGAAAAATAATTGAAGGTTTATTAAGATCCTACAGTACGGTTTATTTGCTTAAATTACTTATTGTTTATTTTGGTTCTGTTTCATTGTCATTATTTGTGGCAGTAAATAAACAATTAAAATTAGATTTTATCATATAGAAGAAGGGTCATTTAGAATGATATCTACCCATCTATGAACGAAAACAATTCTATGTAAAGTAATATTTTGTTTATAGTTATTTCTAAATTGAACCATGGTAACCAACACCGGGCTGGAAAAACGTAATGATTTTTCCTAACGTTTGGTAATCACAGCTATCAGCTAACCTCAACTTGTTAAAATTAAGATAGTTGAAATCTATGGAGACTCGGGCACACAAGTACTAAATATTAAAAATTACAACAAAACATGGTGAAATATAACTTAATTATATAGATTTTATTTGATAACTGACAAGTGATATTTTTTCGTTTTTGTGAACTAGGTTTGCACTACGACGAATTAAAGGGCAGAATTTACATCAATATCTAAAGCAGCGCTATTTTCTTACGTGCAACGAAGTGTATAGTTCTACTCAAGCTATTAGATATAGGTTTGTTCGCACAACAGTCAGAAACCGTCACAAACCATTATTTTTAAAATTGTTCGCACAAGAACAAATTTAAATTTACGATTAAAAATCATTTGTTCGTTCAGCAAAATATCTCAATCCCTGATCAGTTTCAAACAGTCAGAACAGTCCGCGGATTTTAAAGAAATTTTTAGTTTGTGACATACGCAGTGAGAATTGTAGCACTATACTTCGTTTCACGTAAGAAAATAGCGTTAGTTTAGATAAGGATATAAATTCTGCTCTTTTATTGATCATAATGCAAATTTAGTTCACAAAAACGAAAAAATATCACCTGTCAATTGTAAATTATCAAATAAAATCTACATAATTAAGTGATGTTTAACAATGTTTTGTTGTAATTTTTAATTTTCAGGTGTTGTACATTTTTACAAATACGAGTATAAATATTTATTATTGGCAAAGTTTGGTTTCACAAATTTAAATTATTTATTTAATGCATGTAAAAACGGTCGTCTTTCAAGCGCCATCTACTATTTTCGTATGTGAAATGAAGTATAATATGGTGACTAGTACAGTGTGTTCAAAAAAATTCCTAACTCGAAGTAGGATATGAACAGACGAATGTATATCTTATCATTATTCAATTCAAAAGTTAAATTGTCAAAATGGATCTTGAAATGTAATTTTAAGTAGAAAATATAATAAAATAGGATAGAGTATATTGCCGTTCGCCAATTTCTAATTTATTTCCATTTCTAAAATAAGATTAAAGAAGAAAAGCTTTGATTTTTTTAGATAACATTTTTGACAATGTCTCGTGTCAAATTGACATTTAATTAAAAACTTTTAAATTAAGACACGTTTCTTTGTTCATAGCCTACTCCTAGTTAGGATTTTTTTGAACAAACTATACCAGCCAAAAAGAGAGACAAAATATTATCATTTATTATAAATTCTTCCAAACCACCAAATATTTGCCATATTGTCATGTAGATTATCGAGTATAAATTTAAGAAAACCAGAAATAAACACAGGAATAAATTTTAAAGATTATAAATTCACTCCGTGAGAATGACAAATGACGGCAACAATAATCAATATAAGATAAAACATTTCCAGATGGTAGTAAGAACAATAAACATTTCATTCTATTCGCAGAACACAAAAATTTCCAAACGTCCCCCTGTATATGAACAAATGTGATACCATCCGGTCAACATTTATTTAATTACGTTCCATTCCTCGAAGAAAGCCGACAATTGCTCCCGACGAAAATAATTGAAGTTATTTATTAAACAAACCCCCGTAGTCTTAGATATTATTTCACTCAGAGGAATTTACTATTCACGAAACAATTTTTACTCCTGTTGTATAAGTAACTAACTTTATAATTATCCTGTATTTATAATTGTTTGACATTTACCTTTCTTCCGGTTTATTCTAAATAAGGTGTTCTTCCGCCTATCGCCTATCGCCTGAACTCTGATTAATTTTATATCGGGTCAACAATAATATAAAAAATAATAGAAATAAAATAGTAAATAATTAATATAACATATTATTAAGAGAACTTAACATTTCTAAGAATCAATTTTACATTCAATAATTAAGTTGGACATGAAATATCATAAATAGCACTTAATTTATCCACTGTCATGAAATTAAAACAAATATGCCTTTTACATTATCGTTTCGGTTGACTAACTACACTCACTGGTATAACAGGAAACTGACATATGCGAGCAACTCCACTGCATAACATAACCTCACTCCATTCATACAATAATTCTTCACCGTTCCCGTCTGAAGATAAATACAATTAATTCATTTCAACACAGGTGCAAGCCAGAAGCGTCTTAAATAAATATTTGAAATTTGTTATCGTTATCATGACATCAATTTATTCCTTTGCGCAAGCGTAAAATTCTCGCCAACGGAAAGCGGGATATATTTTTTATTTTAATTCGTATTGTAATTAAAAAAATAATCTAATTAATTGATGTGATAATCCTACAGAACGCTAATTATTGTAATTGATAAATTAGCTTTTACAAGTGTGAGCGAGCGTGTGTGTATGTATGTTTTTCTGTGCACAGGCACCATGACGGAAAGTTGTGAATTAAATTATAAATTTTAATTTTCTGATTCGTTTTATCGTGGTAAAATTGGATTTGGACGTTAATCTTTATGGAAGCGATAAATTTCAACATTTATCAATTCAATTTGCGAAATAATTTCTCAAAATGTTCAACAAATAACGTTTCCCACACACAAATGTGACATTTTTAATTCACTACAGCCTGGTTTTGAACTAGGGGGAGTAGATTCTAAAATCCCTAATAGAGATTAAGCTTGTGATTGGTTAACTCTGTAGTCACACCCCAATGTACTTATTTTTATAATTTACGTTTAGTTGTTTACAAATTAACCATATACAGGGTGCTATTTATTTCTGAATTTACAGGAAATATATTGTTAAATTTTTCAATTAGCAATATATCTTTACCTATTATCTTTAGTGCAAAAAGTATAACGGTAAAAGTTGTTCAAAATTAAAAACTGTGTGAAGTGAGTCTAAAATTGTTGATCAATTATATATTTTTGTACCTCGTGAAAAATGCTTAATAATTTTTATAACTAACAAACCTAGGATTGTTATAAGTATCATAACTGCCGCAGATGTCGGTTTGGAATTTTGAGACATCTAAGGCTTGTTATGATTCGATTTCAGAAAATCACATTATTAATAAATATTATTATTATAATTCTCTTATTAATGCTACTTTCAGAGTGCTATTATAAACAGAACAATTATTTTGAAATAATGTCAATATGACAAATATACAAATTATGTGCATTATTCCTAACGTTTATTATTTTAGAATAAAGTAAACCGTGTTAGGAACGATACACTAACGTTATCTCTTTGTATGTATTAATGAGCAGCATTTTATTTTCATCTTGTAGATTGTAGATTTTAAGACATCTAAGGCTTATGATTCGATTTCAGAAAATGACATTATTAGTAAATATTATTATTATAATTCTCTCATTATTGCTACTTTCAGATTGCTATGATAAACAGAAAATTATTCCTAATGTTTATTATTTTAGAATAAAGTAGACCGTGTTAAGAACGATACACTAACCTTATCTGTATGTATTAATGAACAGCATTATTGTTTCATTTTATTTTAATTTTGTAGATTGTTGTTGACATGTCAGTATGCTAATAATAATACCCTACATATACAGTTATTACATAGTTTCAGTCTACTTTTGTACATGTATGCAAAGCCTTATATCCTAAAACCGGTAAAGTAATTTTCAATATGTAATAGAAAATAAAACAATTATAGTTTGGCATTTGTAAAATAAAAGTATTGTTTGGATTCTAGTCTAGAAAAATACTACTTTAGATATTGATTTTTTTCGTTGGATTATATTATTGAATATCTTTCCATGATTTACGAATCAAAACAATACTTTATTACACTAAAAATTATTTTACAATTGTCAAACTGAAAAACTCGGTCCTAATTCTACGGGTAGCAGCGTCTAATTAATGACAGTTTTTTTTTTAATTACAAGAATTTTAAATTTTCTATAGATTTGAATACTTTATCTCCAATTTTCAAATAGCACAAAAGTGACTCCTGCGTTTCTTTCTCAACGATTACTTTGAGGTATCGTAAGATGAGTCCTGATAAATGTCATGAATGGTACTGTAACGTTTTTATTTATTTAGGTGAAGTGTAAATATTAGACAATTATTATTAATTAAAATAAAGGTGTATTACTATAACCAAATATTAAAAATCTGATGTGTCCAGCACATAACCTCTCGCCAGATATTTTACATCGTTGTACGCATAAAACGAAAAATATTTTTAAATACAAATACATATATTCATGTCTCACTACAAAATAATTCTCACATATATTTGCAAAACCTATGGGATATTTTAATATAAATTATGTACAATACATACATTTTCTTTATATTCAATATTCTGAAATTTTCTTTTTCTTTATATTCGTCATTTTTTCGCAAATTCCTTTTATATTCTTTTTTACCTATATTCTTTTGCGTTGTTGACTTTTTTTTATTTTCATAATCTTCATAATAATGTACAAATATTTTTGACAGTGGCATACAAATATTTTTGAGAATGACATTTGTGTCGATTACAAACATTTGAATTTCTTGCCTTGTAGTAGTTTGATCTGAGATTTTTTACATCAAATTATTTTATATGCATTTCTTTATCTCTAAATCTATAGAAGTTATAATAATGAATTTATATTTATCGAATAAAGAATTTAACGTTCTTTAATATAATTATTTACATAAATTTTCGATAAATAATATTTAGATGATATTATTCTTGTAACTACTACTTCCGGTTGCCCAATTGTTACCAAAACTTAATCAACTCTTCCCATTATTGTTAGATTGAGGAATCCGTAGTTAAAAATGTCTTAAGTCTTATAGTATTTGAGAAATCGTGAATCCAACATCCACACATCCACACACACACACACATACGGGCATCATCGTAAAAATGTTATAATCGGATTCAAGGGACCTTAAAACATACTTATTCACTAAAATCTGGATATGCGATTTTTAGCATGAATACAATTCCTCTCTTAGCGAGAGGTAAAAAGGTATTAAATAATGACGATTACTAATATTGAACATTAAAAACTAACTAAGACTAAAACTATAATTAACGAGATAACGCTAACACTATTTATATATTTATTTAACCAATTAACACTACTTTCTATTTCCACGATATTACTAATTATTTTTTTCCACTATTTATATCACTTTTTATTTATATCATGTTCAACCTATCGAATGGGGATATCAAAAAACTATTACTTATGTTTATTTGTATCAATATTTACCCGAAGAAAATATTTCTAATAACCCTATTTACTTTTAGTAGTATATTGACATTTATTTTTATTTTGCAGATATACTAGTACTAGTGTTGCAATGCCACCTATTTTACTTGCAATTTAATTGTGCATACTGTTGGCGTATACCCTCAACAATAATAATAATAATAATAATAATAATAATAATAATAATAATAATAATAATAATAATAATAATAATAATTACTTCATTCGAAATTTTATGCGCTAATGAACCATTTGTGTTCCGAAAAATAAGATAATTTTACTAATTTTATAAATGATTATTTATTTTTATCATTCCAATTTCATTTCTAATTTTCTATCTGGTTTCTAAGCTCTCAAGCATCATTTATAAGAGTAATTGAAATGTCATATGCTTCATTTACCATATTAAACACATCATAGTCTGACGCCTATAATGTCAGTGAAAACATGGTCTAATAGCCCAAGCATACACTCACACATCCGCACTGTCTGAGAGTGTATCGCTTTATGAGTTAATTAACACTTAGACATGAATTAATATGTGGATACATTTATTAGAAATTGCAAAATTTTTATCTGACACCTGTCGGATATTATATTTAAAATATATGTAAATAATTTGTTAAGAACATAATAAAATTTATTTTTAAATTATAATATCTATCAGTAATATAATTTTCATAATCATTATATGAGTTTCTCTTCAAGTACAGAATTACTTGTTAGGCCTGAGAATTTTGAGGTTTAGTCAGTTGTCTTTAGAATTATAAAATTAATGGAAATGTAACCATAATGGAATTACAATGTGGGTCATAATAAATGAAAAATTGACCACTACCTATAGCTTCTCATTGTAGTAATAAAAATTATATAATATTTCGTATTAATATTGACTACGTTTACACGTATGAGAAAAATTTACTTTGATTTGACTTTCAAAAGGCGACTTATGAAAAGCCAATTTAATGGTGCGTTTACACATAAGGGTCAAATCTACTTGACTTTACGTTTGTTACTTGTCCTTCACTCAACTTTGACTCTGACAGCAAAGTAAAGTTTAGTTATAATACGTGTGATATAAGTTACCTATTTAACTATTATCATATAATCATAATTAAGAATAAATTATTTATAGAAAAAAGGGATAGTAAACTACAGTTACTAAATTTAAGCACGATATTTTTAAATAATATAACTATGCAGCAACAATATTGGATGCGAAATAGATTAAAAAATAATCGTATAAAATATTTAAAAATTTGTGAAAATTTTAAATTCAAGTATAAAACACAAAATTGTGTAATTAAATATCCAATTACTAGAAATTTGTAGATGAAAACTAGATGTCACTGTTAGTAAAGTAAAGTATGTTTCGTTCGTTTGTTCACATGACTTTTTAAAAGTCACTTATATAAGTCAAGTCTATTCTATTTTGGACTTGACTTTAGGAAGAAAAGTAATAGGTGAGAGTGTTTACACAACGGCAAAAGTCGCCTTTTGAAAGTCAAAGTCAAGTCAAAGTACTTTTTTGCTATACGTGTAAACATAGTCATTGTTATTTGCAATTGAGAAGGGATATGGTAATGTCATCATGGCCTGAGTTCATATTTCTACTAATATGCTATGGAATATTGTCTCGCTTGGGCCATGGTGACGTCATTATACCCCTACTCCAATTTTTTTGTAAACTACAAATAGTTAATCGATATAGAAATATTATTTTGTTTTTTTGCAATGTAGTATCATATACAGGGTGAGTCTGGGAAGACGCCCCCCCCCTTTTAACTTTTTTATTAAAATTAATAAATAATTAATTAAAATTAATTAAAATTAATAAAAAAAATGGCTCATATAAAAGTTTTATTATTTTACATATACTATTTGATGGCAGATGTAGATATTTTTTATAAAGTTAGGTTTACAAGATACGACTATCAACTTTTATTTTTCAAATGGCAACCTATAATTATTTTAATAAAATAGAAACCGCCATTTTTTTCTCTTTTCAACGATGTATTATTGTTTATTAATGTATTTGAAAAATTTAGAGAAAAATGAGATAATTTAGAAATATTAGAAATAATTTTTAAACAAATATTATAGGTGGCTATGTGAAAATAAACAAAACGTACAATGTAAAACAATTAAATTAATGTCAAAAAAGTATACATTTGTTTGTTACTTAATTTGACTTATTTTGTAAACAAAAAAAAAAACATTTTGAAATGTTAACGAAGAACGAATTATTTATAATATTTCGAAATTATCTCATTTTTCTCTAAATTTTTCAAATACATTAATAAAAATATACATCGTTGAAAAGAGAAAAAAATGGCGGTATCTACTTTATTAAAATAATTATAGGTTGCCATTTGAAAAATAAAAGTTGATAGTCGTATCTTGTAAACCTGACTTTATAAAAAATATCTACATCTGCCATCAAATAGTATATGTAAAATTATAAAACTTTTATATGAGCCATTTTTTTCTATTACTTATAATAAAAAAGTTAAAAGGGGGGGCGTCTTCCCAGACTCACCCTGTATAATTCAGGTAGGTAAATAAAAATATGCATTAAAATGAAGGACAAAATCAGGATTATGTTCTAGCATTCTAGTCTGATTTTAAACATAGACAAGTGAATTCCAAAGTTATAAGATATACAGCCCGACAAAATTTTTCACGACATGAAAATATTGCCCGACAAATATTTTAAATAACACCAAAATATGTATATCACATATTTAACTAAAATAAACTCACGCCCATACTATACCAATATTAAAGCAACTTTATATTTAAGATTTCGAGATATCTTGAATTATACATTGCAACATTCATATTCAGTCTACTGTCTATACTAGTTCTTAATTATAATGTATTCAATATTCAATCATAATATTAATATCTTAGTAAGGTACCTATATGTATATTATTGCAACACCACATTTATCTTCCATACAACAAATTTGCTGAAATCATTCTGTACCTTAGTCTCTACAAAAAATTCCTATTAAGTTGCCACATAATATTAATTGCAAAAATTATATTTTTGCAACTTAATCGACAAGCAAGTTTATAAAAAGTTAATAATGACATTATTTTGAGTGTAAACCAAGCTATTAGCACTAATTAAGAAAATTACCAGACAGACAAATCAATCATTTAAACAAACATTAAAGTTTCTTTTTAAATTTCATCACTCTGCATTTAGCGGCGGAGTATAGAAAGCCAGAAACAGGCTGGTATATGTATAGTGATTAATTAAAAACGCGTTTGCTTTCTGGAGATATTCAATGGAATAAAGACGGGCAAACGACTGCCATTAGCTGGCTTTATTTCTTAAGTATCATTAAGTTTTGCTTTCCTTTATCTTAATAGTTATATTATTGCCGGCCATCTTTGATACTGTAAGCACGCTCGGTATATTAATGGATTAAATGCCATCAGAGCACAGAATAGAGAATATTATAAAGGCTGGTTTCAGATGGTCATACAATTATTAACAAGAGTTAATAAATTTATGAAGAAGGATAGCTGTTTTCTTGATCTAAAATAATACTATATTATACACCAAGGTTAAGAAGAGTATTATTACTAACCGAACGAAAAGATTGTAATCCCGAGGGAAGCGAGTGATTATAATTCGCCAGGGTATTAATGCTCTTCATAATCGTGGTGTATACTATTTTTTTCACTATTAGCACGTAAATTCTATTTAAAGATTTATATATTGATAATAACAAATATTTTGACATGAATATTTACTTTTTTCTTAATATTCACAAAAACAAAGTAACCATACTTCACATCACGATAAAGCTAGTACCTAATGTATGACCAATAACTAATTGTTATTGAACCAGGAAGTTGTATGGTTCTGTTGTCTTTGAATCGAAATCGGAAACAAGTAAAAACGGTTCCGAAAATGTTTTTTTTTTAATTTTGCGTTCATAATGAAGTCATTACGAAATCGCGTATCGAAATGAAGGCACTTTCGATACGCATTTTTTAAAATGTTGGGTGCTTATGATCAAAAATCAGAATTAACTTGAACTTTCAAAAAATTGAATAAATGTCAATCCAATATGTTACCAATACCACACAAATTTCCCTAAATCCACTCGGTTTAACCTCGTAGTTTTTACCTACCGCTACTCTTGATAAGGGAGGTATTGGGATCATGCTAAAAATCGCATATCGAGATTTTGGTAAATGACCACGTTTTAAGGTCCCTAGAATCCAATTTGAATCCAATTTTAACATTTCCACGATGATGTCTGTGTGTATATATGGATCCTCCACTCTAACTCAAATACTATCATTCAGAAAATTTTGAAACATTGTATTTCAAACTTTTTCTATAATGGAAAGAGCCCATTAGATTTTGGTGAAAATCGGATAACCAGAAATGGCACTTTACTAGGAGCTCAAAATATTTTTTTTCGAAAAATACCTTTAAATCTTATTTTTTCGAGATTAATGTTATTATAAAAATTAAAGATTATTAAATTTTCCATAGATTTGCATTAATACTTTTTCTATATATTTTATGGATAAATTTATAAAATTATCTATAATTTAAATCCCAGATCCTACGCTTTAAACAAACAAAACGCAGTAACTGACAGATAAATGTCACTATCAAAGAACTAATCGTTTCAAAATAATATTAGTAACGTTTTAAAAAGAAAAAAGTAAATAGAACAATAGAAAAGGAATTCAATACAGTTTCCAGCATAAGTAAATATGTAGGTATGTATGTATTTAGATTAATAAAAATTAACAATTCACAAAAATGTTTAAGCTAATCCTCATTTTTGGATTAGTGAATTCTATTCTACCCCGGTATTTAAAATTTAATCTTCATTTTATTATAGCTCTGGTGGCTCAATGGTTAGAGCAACGCCTCATGTCATGAGTGCCCTCGGGGCTCTGGGTTCGAATCCCACTAAGTCATGGATGTGTGTGAACGTGAACCCACTCTGTAAGTGGGATTTAATCCTGTTGAGGGGTTTAAAAAAAGTAGTTACTTGGATTAGATTAGACTATATTTTAAGAAATAAACTGTCAAAATTAGAGTAAAATTTGCTAATCCAAAAATAAGAATTCTTGATCTTTTTTTGTGACTTGGGCTGTAAATGGCGGGAGGTATTGTGTTGGCAATACCAGATTTTTTTTAGTATATAAAAAAGACAAAATATAAAAAAAATAGTATAAAGGACTCATTTTATAACACATGTTTTCGCACTTATCATCTAGAAAACTCGTCCGCCAGGGCTCGTTTTCTAAATTTTGACGCAAGCGAAAAAAACGTGTTATAAAACTTATTCTTTAATATACATGTCATTTGATTAGGATAACGGTGTTGAAGTCTGTTTGATTTTCGTCACAAACAAATTGAGACGAACGTAATTAATAACAGTTCTCCATAGGTTTCTATTGATTCGGTAAGATTCAAGGTTGGAACGTTAGAATCACAACCTGTCACACATCTCATAAAAGTATTCATTCTGAATTATTTGTTATTATCATTAAACAATTATATTTTATGTAAGATTGATTGCTCTCATTTAACATGTTCTACATCGCATCTCTCTAGTAATCTCCAACTATTTAATGTTTTTATAAGTGCTTCATATTGTCATTAAATTAATTATTACCACCGAGATAGTAATTAGACATAAAAGTAAATATTTGACGTAGAAAAAGTAATATCTCCGTGTGATTCCTTAGTGAGGAGCTTTTCGCATTTCCTCGGCCGAACTGAAGCGGAGCGTCGGTATTTTAATTGCTCGCTAAGCGCTGTTGCCAACTCGGGGAATGCAGTAACGAACTGCGGAGCATCACTCACCAACACCACATCAGATCGATATTAATTGGCGACAATGTTCGCAAATTAGCGCGACAGAATAGAAATTGGTACTCGTATAGCGATCAGGAGATAACAGTTTTTTGTCGGCGATTCTTTTCTTCCGATTAATCGAAGACAAAAAGGCACATGCACGGCTAGTTTGTGTTAATGAAATATTAAAATTATATAAATATGATTTTTATCAATTGATGGGTTTACTAATCGCAGAATGTGGTAAGAATATTAATTATTATTACTCTCGTTTCTAATTATAACTGCATATATATATATATATATATATATATATATATATATATATGCGGTACGAATAAAAGATTTGTTCATAGTACCATCCTACAGAAAATCTAAATTCAAAGCAGTACCATCATTATATAATGCTTTACCTGCAAATCTAAAATCTCTTGCTTATGGTTTTTTAAATACCTATCATGTTAAAAAAAATTATAATCCACATGTTTAGTTTGTAATGGCTTTCCGATTTCATAACATCTATACGACCTGTGCCTTTTTTTCATTTTTTCTCTTTCTATGCGTTTTATTTTTTGTTAATTTTTGTTTAAATTTAATTTTTTGGAAACAAAATACTTTGTTGACTTATAAATACCTGTTATAATCATTGTACGGGTTAAGTGAAAGAACAGCCCTTGGCTGAACCTCGCCTTTGACGTACGGTCTATAAAGATTATTATTATTATTATTATTATTATTATTATTATTATTATTATTATTTTATACATATATATATATTCGTTACTCTGTGTCAATGAAGTTCAAACGACTAAAAAATTACAGATTACATATTTTTCAGAATATTTGTCATTATTTACATATTAATAACTTAAATGATAGCATTAGCACAATATTTCCCCGATAGGTTCGCTAGTGAGCCAGTATCTTTTGACCTTCAAAACACTGAAACGTCAAAGGAAACGCTCTTTTGACGTTTCAGTGTTTTGAAGGTCAAAAGTTACTGGCTCACTAGCGAATTAATTAAAATTATAATACCTAATAAATTTTAACTTTCTGTTTTTGTCAGATTGTGTCAACGTTTGTTTTATGCAAACCTATTATATCTTATTGTATTTTTTTGTTTTTACTTGGTAAAGATTTACCAAAAATAAACTGATATTAATTTCAGACTACGTAGAAAAGAATTTATTAACAAACGCATTTTTTAAAAAGCGCTCTTCTATATTTTAAAATTATTAGTTCATTTCATTAATATCTGAGCACATTAGATTCATGTACATACTTTCAGAAAAGTGTTACGACGCATTTTGTCAATAATATCGCTAGTAAATGTTGATTAATGATACCTTCTAATCTTTTACAGTTTACACTATTCTTTTGTGAAGTTCCAAATTTTAGTAATTTCCTAATCGAGTTCTGCTTTAATTTGTTGACATTTTCTCTTGCTTGTTTTTTTTGTAAAGACTTATTTAGATTTTAAAAGAAAATAAAGACACTAGGTATTGTTTCACAAATTTTAATAAAATTCCTTTATTACGTAATTTCGACAGTTACGCCATCATCAGAAGGTATGTTCATACCTTCTGATGATGGCGTAACTGTAATAAAATATAGTGTATTTTTTTGTAGAAACGATATTAAATTTATCGTTAATTTAAATCGTCCGCAATACGATAACGTATATGCAGTATCTTTGGTTCACCGCAGTCGTCCGCTACGAGCGCTAGTTTAGAATAAAAACATTAACGTATGTCATTTATATTTGATATTGAAACGTCGAATTCAGTGGCATAAACACAGAAATTAAGTTGTCAAATGTCAAATGTAAACGTAAACAGGTGGCCGTGTTTTGCTTCTGTCTCTTTCTATGAAGCACGTTTTGGGCACGTATGTCGAGACCTAATTCGCACATAGTTGATGTTATGTACGTCGTAATGGCGGGAGGAAATATTACAAAAAAATTTCCCGGTATTTTTAATTTTTTTAGAAAATATAAAAAAGAAACGCTTTAGATTTAAAACTATTTTAACATATAAAAAAAATTAAAAATCGAAACCTTCCCTATTTGTCAATCGAACTGTCTTTGACTTTCAATATGAATAAATCTGGGACTGAACAATTGAACAAATTATCAATGTGTGAAGCAAAATTTATAAAATAAACCTACAATTTTACTTATATATTGTTGTTGCTAAAAACTATTAGCCGTATTTTGTACAAAACTGTACCAAAGTCTTACAGATCTGTAAATCTATAAACAAAACTGACAAAAACACATCTTTTTTTGTTGATTAATATAAAATTAAGTGTACATAAGGGTTGCAGTTTTCATTACGATTTTGTTCATTATTTACATATTTAGAGATATATAAAACTTGATAAAATCTACAGTTGTGAACAGAATACGCCCATAAATCTATTTATAAAATATAAAACCGAATAATATAGCATAGGATTTCATTTTAATTTGCACTTTTTCCATTTGGATAAATCAGTGAGATGTTTGCCCTACTGAAATCGTAATAAAGCATTCCCTCGCTCGTTTGAACTCCAATCTTGTGATCAGTTTTTTAAATCTCATTTTCCTTAAACAAACACGAAATCAGTAACAAGTCACAGGAGGAAAAACACAATTACTGCTCGCTGAAAATGAAATTCATAACAAAAGGATTCTGGCGTAAGTGAACAGGACAAGTTAAGCCAATTGTCAGGCTATCCCCGCACCGTAGTGTGCCATGACAATGAAACATTAATTTCAGTGTTTGCTGCACTCGCCAAATCGAATTTAAAATTTATACAGCGCGATCTCTTTGATACGGCCGGCCTTTGTAAACTTATATCCCTTGGATTTAACGTATATTTTTGCAGGGTATTACAATGTGATTATTTCGGGACATGGAAGAGTACGGTGTACAGTGTGTGCAAACTGTGCCAGCTGATACAAACTGCATACTCACTTTGTGAAATTTTAAATTGCCTTCAGTACCTTGAACTTATACTATCCGCAGCAAAATTGTTTATTTCTCTTTGTTCATTTACAATTTTACATGGTATAAAGCGTGGATGTTTGCTGTTATAAAACAGAACTTGCCTGGGCCCGCATTACCGTGTACCGTAGAAATGTAGAATGAATTAAATTTATACGCCTAAAAATAAATCCGATTGATGACAGTTTACACAAAAGCAACACTAATCAAATATACAGGCGTCCCAGATAAGGTATGCAATAGAGTATTTCCACATTTTTTTTTTTTTCTGAAAATGTAAGCACAGTTATTAATGTAGGTTCATATTTTACCTTCTAGAAATATATAATATTTAAACTATGAATTTTTGGAATTTATTTAACGTATTGGACACTCGGCGTGCCACTTAAATAAACAACTTCAACTTTATTAAGAAAAATTTATTTGATTTTAATAATAAACATTATAACAAAAATTTTATAATAAAAACATCAAAAAAATTCAGTAAGCATATGTATAAATGAAAATCATTAACAGTGATTCTTTTCTTTGCGCCCCCCTTGAGGTTTCAAATTTTTTTCGCACACCCTAACTCCTCCCGTTCCAGTAGATTTTGGATCTGAAATAGTTAATTACTTTCCCTTCGCGACCCACAGTTTGGGAAACATTAAGTTCTATACAGATTTATATTTTATAATTGAAAATGTTTGCTCACAGTAGCATATTGTACCAAAAATAGTCAAAACTGCAAATCCGACTTTTTTCCTGCATTAATCTATCTGGGAATCACAATTCAGGGTCGCTACAACTGTTGTATGCGGTACTATCACAACAGTAACATCCTCGGTTAGCCTAGAGAAAAATTATCCCATATAGTAAAAATTTATATATTTATATTATATTTTATATAAGAAATGTAGAAAGTACTGATAAATTTAACTAATTGTCTTATTATTTATTATACATATACAAGACCGTGTCATCAAAAAACTTACCGCGTACCACCTCGTGGCACGCGTGCCATAGGTTGCCGACAAGTATATTTATTTATAAATTATCATAAATTTATAAGTTAATGGGGTGTAATTCTGTAAAAAAAAAAATGTTAATTTTAACATGCCTTTAAAAAATTATATTTTAACATGACTGTTAACAATAAATTAATTTTTTGGTATTCTCTACGCGAAAATTTGACACTGCTGTTAAAATCATAAATTTTAACATGTCTGTTAAACACCAGAATGAAGTGATCAACAAGACAGAAAAATGGCACGTCTTTGCTACAGTAATGTAGTTAGTAACCATAACACAAATAAATAGACATGATAAAAAGAGTGAACAACTATCAGTTTATGTGTCACTTTGAAATTTTAGAAAAACGAAAAGTCTGCTGCATAATCATGTCTCATTTTTAGGTTCCATATTAAAAATGAATTACATTGAAATTGTAAATTATTAAGTTATCATTCATTAGGTATTTAAAATTTCTTTTTCTTGATCCTCAGAATTGACAATCCAAAATGTTAAGTTACGTTGGTTTGACGAACAAGACAGGAATAAGCAATTTTAACTGCATTTAATACCTACATTATAATAAAGAACTATGTTTTACGATACATCTAAATCGTGCTCTCGATATACCATTCAAAGTTCAGTCTTTCTCGAATTATGTTAATTAAATATTCCTACTGGCAACACACTATGATACACAGACAAACGATGGAATGGGTGACCGTAATTGAATAAAACACTTCGTAAAACAGTATATTTTATTAAATAACACGTAGATATTTTTTATAATCATCCATGGTATTTTTCTTTCGTTTTCTATTTAATTTTCATTAACTAGAAGTGCAACATATTCAAATGTTGTGATAATTTTATTGTATTTAAACTTTTAAAGGCATCGATTTGAAAGACGTTAAAATATACAGTTTTAACACCTTATTTTAACACGTGTGTTAAAATTTCAACAGAATTGATAGTTACAGAATAGAAAATATATTTTAACAGCAAGTTTACTTTTAACATACTGTTTAAAATTAACAGTTTCCTTACAGAATACACCCCAATATGTTAACAATGGTCAAACATTTTTGTTTCACTTTAGAAAATGATTTAGGAGATAAACTTCTTTTTGAAAAGGATTTTAATTTTGATTTTACTTCTTTACACTTATTAGACGTTTCGAAGGCCCAATGGCCATTATCTTCAGCAATTTAATTAGTTTCAGAATATGGTTTTACATTTTATTTTTCATTTTTTTTTTATATGTTTGCCTACAAAGCTCCATCATGAATCCAAAATTTAAATGAAATCATCTGTTGATCATCTCCATTCTGTTGTTTTTTGAAAGATTTAATGTTTGATGTGCTTAGTGTTTCATTATTTTATGCAGGATTATTTGAAATTGAAAAAAAAAATCAAATTTGGAAGTGGCATTGCCAAAAGTTTGTGGAAATACCCCATTGTGCATAATTCGTAGCCAGGTTGCAAAATCGTTTTTTATAAAATGTACCCATATTGTCAAACCTTCGTTGACAGCGTTATTTTATAAAATGACGAACAGCTTACTAAAAAATCTGATGTGGACACCACACGACTTCCTTGTACACAAGACCAATATGAAGTATAGACCCAAGTATAAAATTGCACGTATTTGACATTAGCATCTATTTTTTTTTTGTTATTTTTTGTCCTAATCCATAGCAAGCTTCATTACAAAAACCAAAAATTATATAAGTTTTAAATATACATATCTTGCTTACACAAAGGGCTAATTTAATAATACTTGATGTGCTAGACACAGAATTTAATCCTCTAAAAAATTTATTTGAAGCATTTATTTCTAAAATCAAAATGAAACCATTTTATTGAAGAAAAACTGTTAACAACTTCAGGTAATATGTCACTTCCGGTTAGCCTGTTTTAACCAAAATCCACTATGTTATTCCAATTGACATAAAAGTCTTGTATACCAAATTTGAAAAGTGTTAGATTATATTTTAAGATAGTTTTTCATTAAAATCTAATATAGGCTTCAAATAAAGTACCATTTCTAGAAATTATGTAATTACCAAAAAGGGAGGTGCACAACTAGATGTTATAGCAGTCCTAAATACAAAGTTTCAACTTTCTACGGCTTACCGTTTTTGAGTTATGCGAGATACATACGCACGTACGCACGTACGTACGTACAGACGTCACGACGAAATTAGTCAAAATGGATTCAGGGATGGTCAAAATGGATATTTCCGTTGAAATCTCAAAACCGAAATTTTTCGCGATTACAATACTTCCTTTACTTCGTACAAGGAAGTAAAAAGGCCCCAACCTCAAATAAATTGCAACAAGAGCTTTTTTTACGGAATCCTGTCCAGAAAAATACGCTGAACAACATATGAAAAGTTTCCGAAAATCTGAGCATGGTAACCTCCAGCCAATTGGGAAAAAGGGCTGCATATTCAGGTTTTTGACCCTCGAAAAAATTGTCCGCATCAAAATTTTACATGATTACAAAATTAAATTTCTACATTTTTTATACATAACAATTTATGAAAGAAATTTAAATTACTCAAAAAATAAATAAACAGTATTATACGTATTAAATACTTGATCTAACTAACTAACAGGGTTTACTATTTATAACAGTTTAAATTCGTCGTGGCATCGAATAAAGTAAATTATGGAGGATTTTTAAATAATTTTTGTCAAAACTTTCCCAAAAATTTTCATTTTTTATCCACCACGGTTTAAAATTTTGAATTCAGCATGTATTATACGATTTTTTCCGCTAAGCGATTCGCAAGTTACTAACAACTTACACTCACATGAAATTATTATATATATTATCTGAAAATCGGCTAATTTCTGATATTTTTCAACAACCACTTCGCCACATATTAAATACGTAACATTGTTTATCATTAATCGTGTCGAAATTTTGGATAAAAAAATACGAATGTTACATTCAAAGTTATGAAATGTATCTACTCCATGCGCAAGAATATCTTTTTTGAGTTAACTATATGGTGTTCAGAGGAAACAGTCAAACAGTTAAAATTTCGTATAATAAGTCCTTTCTTTTGGTCTTTTAGTTGTGTTAAATGTTATTAACTGTATCAAATTATTTTTAAAGTATTTAGAAGTACTCAAATTGTAACTACACCCAATATCATTACTTATACAAAAGAGTGAATTTTCCGACTGATCTCCCTTCGATCTTTGATGTCACTAATGTGATTTGTTTCGCTTGCATTAAAAATGCAAACATTTGACAGTTCCCCTAGCACTTGACAACTGACTGTCGACAATCCCTTTATAGCGCCTAGCCTACTAGATGTGAGCTGTGAACTCCGCATAAACAAACTGTTTAAAACGGACCACTTGCTGAGCACGTCACAATATTTGCTCACTTGTCGCAGCCGATGCTTGGATGTTTCATAGCCACCTAGGATGCAGTTGGGAGCTGGTGTTAGTGTTTTGTTATACTATGTTTGCTTAATGTATAAAACATGTATGTGCAGTGTATTAAGTTTTATTTTTTACAGGGTAAACATGTTTGGGGAGGAGTTTTTGTTTAATGATATTATTTTGATTGTTTTTACTAAAGAACATTTGTATAGTATTAATATTAATGCAATAATAAATTAGTCGCTACGATAACAATGTATTTGAGTTCAAATTTTATCGAAATTAATTATTATTCCACAAAAAATATCCCAATGGTTCACTCTCTACAATAACCGTGGGTACTTAATTACTTATTTTACCTAGCCTTCTTTATTGAGAAAACAACATATATTTTTGTTAAAGATGTTATATCATTTGGAAACGAACACATTTGTTTTTCGCCGATTGGCTTAAAAGTTATAATTTTATTAACAGTTCTAGGCAATAAAGAAGTACTGTTTCTGCCCGCGGCATTTGATTTTTTACATAGCAACCCCTGACAACGACGATGGAAATAATATTTATATTAGGAAATTAAAATCCAGTCAAGAAATTACTTTTCTACAATATTTATAATATTGAGAATATAATTCATGAGTCACGTGATATGTTTTCCGCCAATCAACATTCAGAATCTCCCAAGTTACATGTCTATCACAGCGATGATAAAAAATAAAGAAATTATCACCTTATTTATATTCGTTACTAAAGGATTTCTTTTCTTTATTTGACATTTAATTTTGAGTATAAAAATGTGCAATAATCGTGAAATAAACGATGAAAATAATAAGGCAATTGTCAAATTAACCATGTTGTAATACAATATATTAAAAGTTAGGGTAGCAGCACACACAATGTGTCACAAAAATTCATAATATTCTCTCATTAAATATAAGCTCGTGATATGATTAATAATCGAAGATATTGCTCGTGAAACCGAAGCAGCACATTTCGCTCGTCCTTCGGACTCGTGCAATCTGCAACTCGGTTTCACTCGAGAATATCATCGATGATAATCATATCACTTGTTATATTACGTATGAAAATAATCATTAAATTAATAATAATTTTTTTGTATAGTCTACTAAATTTAACTATAAAAATAAAATTTACTTAAATTTCAATTGCATTTTTCTCAATATTTTTGTTATGTAAGGATATAAAATGATTATACATTCATATAGTTGAATTCAGAAAAAATACTGTATCGGAGAGCCAAAAAATATATAGCATTCTATTTTTTAAATTTTGTTTTAGTTTGAGAGCCACTGATTATTTTTTTTCTTCTACAAGTGCATGTCCCCCTCCCTCTACAACTTCTATTTGAATGATTTTCTTCTATTCCCAATAATAAAGAAAATAATCGAGGTGTCCCGTATCCGAGAAACTCCCTGTGCACTCGAATTAAATTGTGTAGAACACATCAAAAAGGCTAAATTCAGAGACTCGGTTTCGACTCCTATACATGAACCGTCTTCGTGGCAGTAAAGTGAAACTATTACTTCTTTGACTTGTTAAACATATAACTATTTTGAATGATGTCACTATTTATGTACTATGACTCCCATAACAAAATTATAACTTCGACCGCGTCATTTGAAATCTATTTTGTGATAAAACGGGGATAAGAGCATAACAAATAAACAATTTTAGTTTTTCTAAATTGTAGTTCAGGAATAATATTTCAACTTGTTATCTTTGTTAGTCAAAATTCTGTTTAGAAATAATTATCATTTCTCCCACAGCGGTTTGTGAGTCTAGCAGTCAGAAGTCTTTGACAGTTGTGTTTACAATTAAGTATTTAAGTTATTAAAAGTTCCGTGCAGGGTTGATAGTTTGTTACGGATGCCTTATCGTGTACTCTGCACCCATTCGAGATATCTGCTCATGAAAGATAATGCTTGGTTTTTGAGATAGTCTGCATTAGTTACTCACGGAGTAAACATGAGAAGTCGGTGTTAGATTCCCATGTGGAAGATATGTAACGTGTGTTTTAATTTTGGGCGCGTGCGACACGTTAGCCCGCCGACTTACAATGTTATGTTCGTAATTTCTTTAGTTGTGTTAGTTATGTTTAGTTAATAATAAATAATTGTAAATCATGTCAATAAAACTTTAGTATAAATCTCAAGTATTGTCCGTCTCCATAAAGGCCTGTGTCCACGATGCTAGAAATCCGAGTTCTCGATCACATTTTTTGATCATAAACATTGAACTTGTATGACTACATATGTCAGGTTGGTCGAATTTATTAAGTTAGTTTCAGCCATTTCTACCAATACTAAAAACTAATAAAACATAACCAAGAAATTATCCCGGCAGTAAGAAAATTAAATTTTTACAACGAATATATTAATTTGTTTATAAGTAATTATTTATAATCAATGCCAAAAATGAGTAGAATTAGGTAATATTTTATAACCTTATCATTTTTAAGTTTATCAAACATCAAACGTCAAGATTTTAAATTGGTAACAGTTAAATGAAATTAGCAACTTGTACGAAAAAATGGGACAGAACGCATTTTCCATTCTAGATTTCTATTCGATTTTTGCGTCCGAGTTGATAGTGTCCACGATCCGAGATATCAAATTGCGAACTATATCCGAGATCTCAGATCGATTTCTAGGATCGTGGACACAGGCCTTTAATCTAAGTGTTCGTCAGCATCCCTCATTTATCATCAAGTGTGAAGTGAAAGTGTATATGTGTGTTCTTCACTTTTTACAAAGTCGTGGAAGCCAATCATCCAAGCGTCCAAAAATTAATTAAAGTTGCCATCGTTGAAAAAAAAGTAAAGCAGTATTTACATCAGCTTCTCTTTCGCACCCCCGTCGTGTTACATTTTATTCGAAATACGGTTAAAATAAAAATGCATCATGAAGATGTGCAAACCAACATGCTGAATTAATTCATGGTTAGAATATATTTGTATTAATAAATAATTACATTTGTCGCATACCATTTTTCGATGATCTACTAATGGGGAAACATTTGCTTGATTTAAAAGGACTGTTCCAGTTTCGAAATTTCTAGACAAGGCACTCAATCTGTAAATAGTTTTCGTTTGTGTACTCGTATATAGCCTCTACTGTTTTTACTTAATGTCCCCGTAATTTGAAAATAATGTATTGAATTTCAAAAACTCAAAGTATAAAATGTAATAAGCATGTTTACAAAGTAATAACGTATAATTTATGTTTTTGTAGAACAATTGGATGAAATTAATTATCAACAATGTATCATGTAATTAATAAATTAATAACACTTTTTAAACTGTACTTAAAGATAAATTAATTATAAAATTGTGCGTCGAGCTTTCTCCGTAATAATTACATTTGAAAGAATGTATATATCTATCACATGTGTATAATGCCATATAGTCAGGCAAAAACCACTTCTTTGTATTAAATTAATAACAATAATATATTGAGATTGTTTCGAACTAATTGTTGTAAATTACAAATACATTCCAGACCAGTAGCAAACTGCTAACAAATTATTTACATCCGTATGCGCAATTAACTTCTTAATTACTTTTTATAATAATCAGCAGATCGTGTGTAATAATTGTAATTATCTTAACGACGCGGCGTAATTAAAAGTAAGCCTTAACATTAATTTTTAATTCACTGAATACTTTGTTTCTTTATGCATCCTTTATTGTTATTACGTTTAGGTATGTTTACCGTGTTTAATGCTTCATACTTTACAACATTATATTTGGAATATTGAACAGAATATTACTTTTTATTAAAAACGTATCAGTTAAATATTTTTTTTATTAAAGATTTTTAAAAATGGCTCAAAAGAAAAATAATCAAATATTCGGAAACTTTGCATATTTATGTATTTCTGCCATACCACATCGCTTTTTTATCTGCACTTTTTTTGTTATGGGTATATAGGCACCCATTTTATCTGGTTCCCGCCTAAAAATTTTTGCATAGGCAACCCAACTTTTCATAAGTGACTTTTAATTTTTTTATTTTTATCATTAACAAAAGTGGATGCTGGTTATGGGGCCTATTCTGTAACTCAGTGGTTAATTTTTAGCAACTGGTTAAAAAATTTAACCAGACAAGTGGATTTTTAGTTGTCAAATCAATAACTAATGGATAAAATTTTTAACCATTCGTTCACTTTATCAGCTTGTCACAGCTTGAAATATGACGAGTTTCTCAGAGGCGTAGTAACAATATATTTTCATCAAATAGGATTAATAGTTTTTATTTAAAAGATTTAAGACTAAAGTAAATTTCCAACCGCAAATATGTATAAAGATTTGATTTTCAATATAATTAACAAATTTAAATGTAATGACATTAAAATACCAGTATACCGGGTGGTAGCAGTTAGGGGTGAACATAGAGATTATTATGGGATATTAGATTTATGCAATATCCTGTTCTTATGTTCACTTTATGACAAAAACAATTGAATGCAAAGTTGTACAAAATTAAAATTTACATACATTAGTATCTTGAAAAACAAGTATTACAAATGGACAATGTAATACGTGTTTTTCATACTATCTTTCCTATTTCGCGTTAATTTACTTTTATTTCGAAATTATCATTGAACTAATGAGGGCCAGAAAAAATATTGAAGTGGCTAGTGAAATTCTGTGTTGCCTGTTCTTAAACTTTCAGCGAGAAGAGATAAAATGGACACACTATATGTAAAAATTGACCTAACTTCAAGGCTAATTATGATTTTCAAAAATACTTACAGGGTAATGGTTAATTGTGCGACAGCCAAGCGGGCGATAAAATAATAAATGCGTAGAAATACAAAATTGTGCGTTAAGCTAGGTTAAAAATTAGTTCCTTCTGCCTAAATGACAGCCCCCGATTGACCATTGTTCACTTGGCTATCGCTCAGATGATCATCGCCCATTGTGACTCGCCCAGTTGCCGCGTATCCAAACAATAATAATACATTTTGTATATTTCGCATATTTTGTTTCTAGATGTATGAATTTGGCAATAGCTATATTCTTTTTGACCCAATTGAAACTCAGCTCAGTACATAACTGAGTTGAGCTGAAGTGAGTTGTGATGGGTGCAAAAAGAACAAGTTTAATTCCATTTTATCATTTGCTTCTTTACCGATAGTGTTTGTTGTAACAGCTGTCAAATTTACTGACTTTTTTCTGATCTATGATGCGGTTTAACGTTGAAAGTATATTACTTGTAAGTACATACATCTGTATATGTGAATATAAAATTTGTTGTAATATATAACCTTAAAATGCAAACTGAGTGTTTCAAATCATTTTGAGTTTCGTAAACTGGTAGTGTAGCATCGGAAAGGGGGGAAGTGAGTTTACTCAGAACAACTCAGATCAGCTGTGTCAAAAAGGACAATGATTTCTTGAGTTTATCTGAAGTGATCTGATATGAGCTGAGATTTTGTCCAACTGCTAACATGTTTACTTTAGAATAGCAATGAACACGAGGTATGAGTAAATGGCCTTCTCGACAAAACAAGCCTCAGTAATTGTTAAAGGACTATAAATAAACTGTCTTATGATTAAAAAATCTTATGTGGCCAACACTATACTTCCCGCCATTTGATTTTTATTAATTTAAATTTTAAATATACATACTTACATATTTACTTATGCTGGAAATTGTATTAAGTTCCATTCCATATAACTATGGTTCTGTTTACTATTTTATTTTTAAAACATTACTATTATTAATTTGAAATGATTGGTTCTTTAACAGTGACATTTATCTGTCAGTTACATACATTTGAACTGTGTAACCAAGGAGTTGTGTTTGCTGTTTGTTTAAAGCTAAGGCTCCGGGTTTTAAATTATAGATAATTTTATAAATTTATCCATAAAATATATAGAAAAAGTATTAATGCAATCCGTAGAAAATTTAATAAACTTTAATTTTTAGAATAACATAAATCTCGGAAAAGTAACATTTAAAGGTATTTTTCGAAGAAAAATTGTTTTGAGCCATTTCCGATTACCCAATTTACACCAAAATCTAATGGGTTCTTTTCATATTAGAACCAAGTCGAAATACAAGGGTTCAAAATTTTCCGAATAATAGTATTTGAATTAGAGCAGAGGATCCGCCAATACACACAGATATCATCGTGAAAATATTAAAATCGGATTCTAGGGATCTTAATATGTGGTCATTTACCAAAATCTCGATATACGATTTTTAGCACGATCCCTATACCTCTCTTACCAAGGTTAGCGGGAGGTAAAAAATAATAGAAATTTAAACTATCGTTGTGCTTAGTTCCCTGAAGCCGGGTGCGTATACTGAAGGGTTAAAAAAAGGTTCTGTGTATTTCTGACTTTATAAATTAAAGAGAACAGGTGCCTATTGCAAAGTAAAGTTTGAAAGTTTTTTTTTTTTAATTTTCCCGTTGTTAATTACATCAGAAACAGTTTATTTACAAATACAAAAGAAAATTTACCGGAGTATTAAGGAAAATTTTCGAAAAATATTGTTTCTTGAAAATTCCAGTTTCAAATTGTTTGGGAATATGAAAAAAAAAATGTCAAAAAAAATTAAGAGATATTTGTGTTAAAAACATACTTATTTCAAGAGAGTATTAAAACTTCTCTTTTAAATTTTACGTTTGTGACAAAGCCATTACAGCACCCAAAAGAGATCGTTAATAGCTCATTCGAATTTTGTAATAGATTAGTACAATTTATTTTTTTAATGTTGGTGGCTATGTCTGCCAAAAAATACCAAATATTAAATCTTGCTAAAATACGGGAACAAACTATTGTTAAGAATATTATTTGCATATTATTATGAATTGAAAAGTAGTATTAAGAAGAAGAGAAAAATAGAGTTAGTAAAGTTTTAAAGAAATAGAATATATCGTAGATAGTTGATGTTACAAAAATAAGGTTGCGTTGTTGAAAGTAAAACGTCACATTAATTACCATCTGACACAAAGCTCCCTAAATTTTGAAACTTGGAATTTTTATTTAAAAATCTGGTGTGGCCAACACAATACCTCCCTCCATTACAGCCCGAGTCACAAAAAAGATTAAGTCAATGCTTACTTTTGGATTAGCGAATTTTACTCTAATTTTGACAGTTTATATCTTAAAATATAGTCTAATATAATCCAAGTTACTTCCTTTTTTAAACCCCTCAACAGGATTAAAATCCCAATTACAGAGTGGGTTCACATTCACACACATCCATGCCTTAGTGGGATTCGAACCCAGAGCCCAGAAGGCACTCATGACATGAGGCGTTGCTCTAACCATTGAGCCACCGAAGCTATAATAAAATGAAGATTAAATTTTAAATACCGTGATAGAATAGAATTCACTAATCCAAAATTGAAATTATTAGTTCTTTGATAGTGACATTTATCTGTCAGTTACATACGTTTGAATAACTGCGTTTTGTTTGTTTAAAGCGTAGACTCTGGGATTTAAATTATAGGTAATTTTATAAATTTATCCATAAAATATATATTTTCAATTGGCAACAGTTCCGTTTAATTTACTGAGTCGGGTTTACACAGATCATTTTTTTTTAATCAGTTCTTGTGTTTTAGGATATGTCCGCAATTTTTTTTAATGACCATCCGTATATAGCCTCTTTGTAAGTTACTTATAGTTACTTTCTGGAAAAATATCAATATTCATTTTTAGATTGAACTGATTATGGCAAGATAAATAACAAAAATTAATATTGAGTTAAAAAAATACTAGAATAAATTATGTTTCCTTCTATGAAGCTCACGTAAAGCGTACATTATCCCTCGTTTAGTCAACATCACGCAACAAATAATATTCTGAATATTCCACAGAATTTATACGTTGTTATAAGAAAGATAACAGAGAAATATTACCGGAGAACTTTATAACAATGTGCCGTCTGACAGTTGGTATTTTTTTACCGGTCATGGCTGCCAATTATGCGCAATGAAAATACCTACGGACATAAAGTGTAATAGGTATTTAAACGGATATGATAGCCATTAAGAAAAGGCATTTGAATGTTGGAGATTTATCAAATATCATTAAAATGGCTTCATGTCATCAAACTCCGTGCGATGATTCCAGGAATTTATCGGAGAAATGTTGTGGATAACGCCGTTAAAAACTTATTCGCCAATGAACATTCCCCGCATACCGCGGGTATTATATCTGTTCAATGCGCCTCATTTCTTTTTCGCCGCGCTTTTTGCACGCTACAATTAATTAAAAGTGAACCACTACTTTTTACAATTTCGTACGAAAGTCGTAAAATGTGTAGAAATGTAAGAAATGGTTGAAGTACACATTCATGTCATGAATTTAGTGTAGAAAGTTGAGCATTTAAACAACTTCATTTCATTGTCTCTGCATTATTATTTTGTTTTTCATGAACAACATTACTTAAATAACTAATATGGATTTCTCTAATAGGTACACTGAGATCGGTAATTCCTTGACGTTCATGATGCTTATAACATTTGTTGCACGATCGATGCACAAAATTTGTATTTGTCATTTTGAAAGTATGCTGTTGTTTTTTATTTACCACCTTCGCCTCCTGATCGGTAAGTGATTCACATCAATTACCGATAAGTATTTTTGGATAAAATCTACTGCTTTGGAAACACTTGGAAAACATTTTAAAAAACTCGATCGTGCAAATTAGTATATTGTATAACTAGTGCTGAAAGTTGGATATTTCACACGAATGTGAAGATTGAGCCACGAGCCGAAGGCGAGTGGTTCATTCACATGAGTGTGAAATACCCTTTCAGCACGTGTTGTACACGATACTTTTCCGACGACCACAATTTTTTGAATTGACATAACTGTATATACATATGAAAACAGATTATGTTAACATCATTGCTATCAGAATTCACCAAAAATTATGTTAAAATCTGATAAATCAGGGTTCAACCTTCTTAATCCGTGTAAATTCAACAAATTATCTGCAACTGTCAAACTGTTAAATACAAATTTTTAGGTTAGTTCGCTCAGTTATCGCAGCGTGTGATAAAATCATATCACACAGTTGCGGACGCATCTGATTGGCTAACGAGCTTCATATCACACAGCATTGCTAGTGATGTGCAATGACCAACTTTCAATAATAGTTTAGCGTGTGAAACTGCACATTTGCGAGACCGAGTTTATTTTGACAGGCCGAACTGAAAGCGAGGCCTGCAAATACGAGATCTCGCAAAACAGTTTCTGGGCTAGTGATACAAATAACTATTTGCACGATCGGGTTTTTTAAAGTAGATTTTATTTTCAAATGACTTATCGGTAATTGATGTGAATCACTTACCGATCAGGAAGCGAAGGTGGTAAATAAAAAACAACAGCATACTTTCAAAATGACAAATACAAATTTTGTGCATCGATCGTGCAAGAAATGTCATAAGCATCAAGAACGTCAAGGAATTACCGATCTCAGTGTACCTATTAGTGAAATCCATATTAGTTATTTTAGTAATGTTGTTCATGAAAAACATCAAAATAATGCAGAGACAATGAAATGAAGTTGTTTAAATGCTCAACTTTCTACACTAAATTCATGACAAAAAAAAAATGAACATATTATTATCGATTTTGCATTGCAAGTTTAATTATAATTACTTACATTTGAGCTTAAAATGCGTAATTATTTTCTATCTATTAAAAAGTATATATATATATATATATATATATATATATATATATATATATATATATATATATATATATATATATATTTTATATACTTTCGCATATTTATAGTGACAGTGCAAATAGTAAGAAAATGGCGCGAACAACTGCCAGTTGGGCTGTCAAACAAAACGTCAAAAATATTGCAGTCATTAAAATATCTGTATTCTCAGTGAAAATTTGCATCGTTAGACATTTTAACTTCAATAAAAGCTTTTGTAACTTATTTCGATACGATTTTTTAAAGTTATTCTCACATTTTACGTCTAAATTTTTTTTAGAAACAAACGCCTTAGATCTCTGTTGTTCTTACTATGCGCAGATTCCCATTGCGCATATCTTCTATCTCTTTAAATTGAAAAGGTCCATTGACAGCATATTATTATTTTTATGACAAAATTTAGTTATTTAAGTTACAACAATTAAAGATTTAGCCCTAACATTTATAAACATTTTGCTAATACTTGTGTTGAAAATAATCTTAAATTGACATATCACTAAAACAGTAATACCAACAACTCCTTTTGCCGGCCTAGATCAGCAACTGCGCATTTCTAGACGATTTTGAGTTCTGTAATACTAGTGAAAATGGACGGAGGTACGAAAAAAAATATTTTTTAACAAATTTACAATATGAAACTTTTAACGCCCAAGAGGATAAATAAAAACTCTAATGTATTTTAATATAAAAAGTTAAAATATTTAAATGAATATGTTTTAATTTAAAAAAGTTAAATATCCAGATACATTTATAATAAAAATAAAAAGGATTATTTTTTATTATAAATAAATAAACATCATTCATACATCTACTCTGTTTCAATACTCATATTAAATTTTAAATGGTTTTAAAATAAACAAAAATGTATGAAAGCACTTAAAACTGTATATTTTTAAATTAATAATATTCGCAAACACAAAAATGATATAGGTTTGGTATGTCTGTTAATCTATTATTAAAACATACAACAAGCCATATGTATTTTTTATATTAATAACGCAGGTAAAAAAATAGAAAACTCAAAGCTCATATTTTGTATAACCAGTGTTACGACACATACTTTTCATTGGATAGAATAGAGAATATTTATTTTTATTTACAATGCTATGATGAATTGCACGTCCATCATATGTACAGGTGTCTCATTTTCGATGTTTTTTAAGGTATCTCTGGTAATATTAACGATAAAGCAAAACCGCTTGCACATTCCTGGGTCAACTTTTCGGGAATAGTCACCACAGGAATTTTCGATCTTCTTTTGCTTCTGAGCTACATGCAAAAACTCGTTTTTCGCTCATTTCGTAAATATCTCATATCTTATTTATTATGATAGTTACAAAAAAATTGTTTTTGCATGTAGCTCAGAAACAAAAGAAGATCGAAAATTCCTGTGGTGGCTATTAAACTATTCTCGAAAAGTTGACCCAGGAATGTGCAAACGGTTTTGCTCTATCGTTAATATTACCAGAGATACCTTAAAAAACCATCGAAAATGAGACACCTGTACATATGATGGAGGTGTAATTCGTCATACCATTATAAATAAAATTAATATTCTTTATTCTATCCGCAATGAAAAGTATTCTGTATACCGTGGTGCTGCCGCCACCGGACATGTCTGTTCTCAATACAGAAGAGTTTAAGAGAACATTTTTCTGCCTTACAACTAAAATAACCAGGTAGGAGAGACCGGTGTCAATTTCAACAGGTGTCAAATGTAACAAGGGTAGGTAACAGGGCCATCTTTTCGAAGTAGATTAAAACGCGCTTGCATAGTGAAGCAGAAAGAGTCATAGCTCTTTGGTATTTAGTGTAAGTGCATACGCGTAAATACGGCGTCTGTTTCTGACGAATGTCTGTAAATCGACAAAAAAGTAAATACAGGTAGTGACACACATTGTTTCTAAAACACTATAAGTGTTCTGCTCGGAAATATTTCAAGTTAAGGATCAGTTTGTGAGTTATATCTGCTTTTATTTTTCATTAAAAAACATTTCGAATTATTACCTAATAAATACAAAAAAGCAAATAATATCTTTAAAAGTTAAGCGGTGTCAGTTGTAACATATGCCACAATGTCGATTGTAACGTGTTTAATAATTAAGTACAGTATTGATCATGATAAAAATTACAAGAAAAGACCACTGCTATCGAAGACATAAAAGAAGAAGAGCAAAAAAACGAAAAACAGTTCCAAAAGTAACAGTCGAAGATTACTCTTCAGATGGCTCCGATGAGGAAACTCTCTGATATGTATTGGCCCATATTTTTTGAGCACAGGAGATCGGTTGCAGCGGCGAAAATGTAAAATCTGGACATCGGGCAAGTTAAACTGTACGAAGAAAGACCTATTTTATGTTTACCTAAACTGCAATTACCGACTAAAGGTATTGGTCAAAATGGTCCATATCACCAACAAAATATATATTTTGTTTGCTTTTAGATGAGTCATCTGAATTTTGTATTTTCTGAGGTAATAAATAAATGTTTATTTTTTCAATAATTTCTTCTTTTATCACTGTTAAAATTTGTTACAATTAACACTGGCCCTGTTACTATTGACACCAGTTAGGTGTCAATTGTAACATTTGTAATGCCTGATTAAAAATCCTTATACTTTAATATTTGTCACATTTTCAAAAGTTTAAAATTCAAAATATTATTCACTAAGGTGGGTAGGTAATTTCAAAATTTCGAAATGTAGCGTTAACTCGTGCAAAATAAAAATTTAAATTTTGTAACAATTGACACCGGTCTCCCATATTTCGAGCATTCGAAATACAAAATTATTAAAATATAGGCAATGATGACATGAAACACGTTAAAGGTAAAAACTAGGAAATTTTTATTATAAATGATAAATATCAAAAATTTTATGAAGTATAACCGTTACTTCAAATTTAACATTCTCATATTCAGATCTTGTAGGCAACATCAATAGTGCTATGCTATATTACATACTTATATGAAAAGAACAATTAGTTTCTACTATGATTACATCTCCTGTTTCACATATCGGCTATCGCAAGGGTAACCAGCCCCATTATCCTCCTAATTAGTCAAGTACTTGTTGATCGCACCAAGTCAAGTGTAAGTGAGTGTTGCTACGCAACTGTTCTACCCTCGGTAACTTTACATTTGTCAATTGTCTCAAGCAGTTGGCATTTGTTATTCATTTGTTTCCTTGCGCTGTTTCTCAAGGCTTGCTATTGCTACGATGTATTTGCATCGTGGGATAGAGTTTACAATTTAAATTAAGAGAGTTAAAGAGTACGATTTGAAAAAGAATAGGTTAGTTTTTCATTGTTTGATATTTGATTTGATACCAATCTGTGGGAATGTTAGTTTTGAGTTGAAGATAAGGATCAAATGAAAGAAATAATCATGAAAAAGGGGCATTCTTACAAAATTGATTTTAACCGCACGTTATATTTCAATAATACCTTTTTTGATTAGTGGAAAAATGAGGTGAATAGCCTAAAAATTCAATTGCGTTTATTGGAAATGAAAATAATAGAAATACCTACTTGTATATGTAAGTCAGTTTTTCTAATACCCACAATATTTTTCTTACAAGACTACATGTTGTTTTGTAATTTTATCGATTATTGAATATAGTTTTTATGCTTTATATAAGAATATAAAGGTATTTTCAATATAAAAAGGATAACTTACATTACATGTTGACGTCATCCAGATTACATTTTAAATTGATCCCTTGGTATCGTGCACTGTAACAAAGAAAACATTTCTTAATATTATTTATAGGTGGAAAATATTTATTTTTAACAATGTACCGCATTTTTCAATGTTGAGCTGTTTGAGTTAAATAATAATTTATATTTTTAAAAACAGGGAATATGCTAATTTTCTACTGGCGTAATATTTTAAAAGATTATTTTGGCTATTATTTATTAGACAATGAATTTTTGACTGCCTTCACTTTTTATTGAAAAAAATTATGAGTATGACATTTTGAAAGCTGACAATAGTTTCAATCATATTTTACAGTATTTATTGGATTTGTGATTTTTACCTATCGGTTACCTGTAGATAAGGGGGGGGGTGTTTCTTTGGTTGCAATGTACAATGTTTTAATGAACAGAAGGAATAGGATAGAAGGAATAGGATTTTAGTATTGTCGAGACAAAAGACAATAACTTGTTATTGTATTAATTCATATACTCTATATATATATATATAATATCTTCATTATTGTCACTGTTGCTAGGCCATAAACTGTCATTTTATTGAACTAGTCCAAAATGATAAAGTAATTCGGATTCATACAGAGCCAGCTTAAACGGTATATGTACTGAATACTGTAAGCGTGTCCGAGATCTTCGAAAAATTATGTCAAAACTCAAAATTACGATTTATTTCAAAGGAAAACTAGCATTACATCAAGAATGTTAATGTTAATTCCTTTTATTTAGTTTTTTATGTATTATTCCTTTCGTATCGGTTTTTAAATTTATTACTGAAGAATCTTCAGCTGCATTTTCTTTTTTCCATATTTTAGTTCAATACAAGTAGTCTGCAATGGAACTAGCTCCGGCCGCCTGCATATGCATCAGCCAAATATAAGAATTGCCTGAAATTACTACATTATTACAATATAAAATATCTTGATATACAGGCTGTTTCAAAAATACTGTAAACAATTTAAGGGCATATAGTACTGACTAAAATGAGTAAAAAAGCTTAATCAACATGGGTCCGATCTTCCATAGTTTCCGAGATTTGAGGCAGTGAAAAATGAGTTTTTACGAGGTTTACGTCTGCTATCTCGAAAACTATAAGAGTTATGACTTTGATTAAATGGGATTTTTTGTTTACCTTTCAGAGGTCAAATTAGATGTGCTTTTGTTTTTTTTAAAAATCAAATAATTGTACTATGTTAAATGTTGTGGCGACGTTGGCCAATATTTAATTTTCAAATAACTTCGTAACTATTAGAAATCGAAAAAAACGTTTCATATTAAATTTTATTGTTTTTTTTATAGTCTATTTACTGACATAGACAAAATTTTGTTCGATCATTATCTTTATTAGTATTTTTCGATTTTTCCGTTAAAATGTCTGTAATTTAAAGATAAATTCGGTGATCCCTGTATTATATTATGGATTGTAAACTTTCTTTTTTTGTGTAATATAGGTATTTTATTTATTTCCATTTGCTCAAAAAGTAATAAAATTTTATTTGAATAAAATTTTATTTGAATTAATTTTATATTTGCTTTTATTTATTGGGTTAGTATTAGGAATAAATTATAGTAAAAAATTAATCTAACCTAACCTATTTTGAACAAAATATTCATAGTTAGTAACCATTTGTTTTTCCAATACTGATCAAAGAAATATAAGTGACATACAATACACATTTGTACCATAATAAATATCCCTTATTAAAATTTGAATATAAAAGAAGATAACATTATGTATATTTTTTTTTTCTTTTTCGGTGAACTTGAGTCTATAAAAGCACTGCAAACACGTCGTTTAGAAACTATATAAGCGCAGTGTTTGATACAATGTATTAATGTATATAATCAGACAAAATTCACAACAAACAATACACAAACTGTCAAAATGTGAAATTTCAATTGTTTGCGGGAAGCTCTATCAACATAACTGACATACAAAACACCAAGTAATATTTTTTACAAATCGAATCTGTAAATTTACCTCAACAGAAAAAATAATATAAAAAAAAACATGTTTAATAAGGCCTGTGAACGCACTGGTCCCTTGTAAAACTCGACTTGCTGCTCCTTTCTTAAATTTGGACTCGTTCGTTAACAGATTGCCTTATGATCTTTCACAAAATATTTTCATATTCTCTAGCGATATCTTTTCATGATCATACTACACTACATATAGGAGCTTCCACTCCAGAATGTAATAACTGGATAAATATTAGTATCCTAAACTATGGCATTAGTTTTATATACATAATATGTTCGTAAAATATTTTGTTGGAAATCTTTTTGCAAAAATAGTATTTACATTTCTTATAAGTATAAAATAACAATAGAAAAGAACTGGAGACTTCAATTTTTTATGCTACCTTCAATAGTTTTGTCTGATCAATGGTTTATATTCCATTTAAATATTTATTCAACATTTGTCAATATTATATCAATTACCAACTATTACCTACATCAATTAAACTTATATCATCCTACATACAACCATCTGCACAAAAACCTTCAGGTATTCGAAGTTAATTTTGATATCATTCCTCACGACTGTTTATTTATTCCACCTGTGTAGCTCTATCAATCTTTTCTTCCATGTAACCTAATCCTTGTGATACTTCTATAGAGTTTATCCAGTAGATTTGATCAGCCTGATTTCGAGCAAGTATCGCATTACAAGGTAGCACATTGTTTACCGCACTGAGAGATTTTTACAGTGCTCGAGTTTTTTTTGTGAAGAAGAATAAGTTCTCTGTAAGGCATCTGCTGGAGCAAATGAGGATGAATGTGTATGTGACTTAATGGGGATTATGATAAAAGTGGTATTTTAATTGTGGATTCTTCGTTAGATCATGTAGGTGATACAGAGATTATTAATTATTTTGTAAGGCTTTTAGTTTAATTGTAAGATGAAAATATTTCAGCAATATAAGATACTACTGGGAAACGGAAGAGGCTACATACAGAGTGCCTATTAGTAAAATAATTAACAAATTTCTGAAATTACTACAATTATTATCATTATTATAAATAAATAAATAAAATAAATATATCATCACGGCTTATTACGCATTGCTGGGTGTGCCAATCTGCTTTGTACGCAGATATCAGTAAAGATGATATATTTGCACCGCGCGGGCGCTTACCAGGCGTCACCTCACGGGCACTAATGCTGGCGTGGAGAGTGCACCACAGGGGTCAATTTTGTGCCATTTAAAATTGGAAATATTTGGCGTCGGTCGAGATCGAACCCGGTTCCCCAGATTCTCGACCTGATACTCAGGCACGCGGCCACGAGACTCCATATCTTTATCATATCATATCATCATCTTTATATCATGACTTGTGTGACATTACCTTTTGTCCGAAATCATTATTATGTAGGTACATATTTCATTAGTACTTTCTATATTTTCTATTAGTGAATTATTTTGAAATATCGATTAATAATCACTATTATGATATAGATGGTAAAATATTTTATTCACAATCGGATAGTAATATGACGATTTCTGACTTTTAAAAAGTTGGGAAGTTAGTTATTGTTAACCTCATATTCCAAGAGGTTGGAAAAGTATAAGGTGAAGATAGCTGGGGTTGGAAAGTTGACACTTTCCAATCTCAGCTATACTCACGCTGTACTTTCCAACCTCGAGGCGGGAAATAGCTGCCCCGCGCTTTGAGAAATCAATACGTATCAATGATGGGTATTTACATATAAACAAAGCATCTTTACAATTTATATGATAAAAATATGGAATAAACCTGTAAATAATACAAGTAATGAATGAAATAATATTTAAGGTTAGAAATCAAACTGACAGTTCATGCGACAAATGAACAATCTCAGACCATTCGTTTAATAATGTTAGGTTATTATTATTTAAATATCTAATATTAATTTTTTATTTCAGATTGTGAATAAAATAGTATACAAACCTCGGTGAAAAGTTTCCACCTCGGTTAGTAATATACTTTTATTCACAATCTGTTAGTAATATGATGATTTCTGACTTTTAAAAAGTTGGGAAGTTAGTTATTATTAATCTCATTTTTTCCAACCTCGAGGCGGAAAATAGCTGTTCCCCGCTTTTAGAGATCAATGCGTTTCAATGATGGGTATTTACAAATAAACAAAACTTCTTTTCAATTTATATGTTAAAAAAATGGAACAAAATTGTAAATAATACAAGTCATCAATGGAATGGCATCAATATTTAAGGTTAGAAATCAAACTGACAGTTCATGTGTTATTTTATTAAAACTGGTATTTTTATTTATATCCCCATTATTGGTAGCTTAGCTGCTTAAATGATGTAATACAAATATTTGTACCTTTTATATGTGAAGAAACGAATGAATTTGTTAATAATAAAAATAAGTGTATAGATATATGTGAAATCAAAATGTAAGGAGAAACAAACTGACAGTTCATGTGACAAATGAACAATTTTAGACCATTCGTTTATTTATGTTAGGTTATTATTATTTAAATATCAATTATTATTTCGTTATTTCAGATTGTGAATAAAATAGTATACAAACATCGGTGAAAAGTTTTATTGTCTCGGGCTATAGCTCTAACCTCGGAGCTATCTGAAAAATAAACTTTAATTTTTTTTTCATCGATGAAAAATTGAATTTTTCAATTTTATAAATTTAATATTGTTTTTTATTGTTACACATATACACTTATATAATTATATATGTTAAAACAGTATAAATTAAACAAATTTTTCATAGAAGACAATTTTAGTTTGTAAGATTAATTATTATTGAATTTTTAAAATATCTTTGGCAGAAATATTTACAGACTTTGGTATATTGGAAACTTCAGTACTTCACAGGCTTTGATATAATAATTTATACAAAGAAATTGAAAATAATATTGGAGAAACATTCCTTGTTATGTTTATTTAAAGAAAAATATCTTTCAACTACAACCGACTTTTCAAATCCTAGTGATCCGTCTTCGGGCTTATTAAATAAGAAATATATTATTTATTATGGACATTCTTTAAAATATATCTCAGATTTTTAAGAATTTTTATCCATTTTTGACGCCATTGTGTTCATCAGTTCATCCGAAACGTCGATTGCAGTGGCGGATTTAACGGTAAGCAATGGCACACTTGCTCCCTAGGCCCTTGTCTGAAAGGGCCTCAGATCAAACAAAATTTATAAATATATTTTCGTTAGACGAGCAAAATCAAAGTATCCAGGTTGATATTATTCGTTAAAAGCAAAATAATATTGATGCAATTTCACCATAAATAGATTTAGTTTCTAGTCGCGAATGTGAAATGATCATTCTTGACAATTTACCGCTTGTAGGGACGAGCCTAGACCATCTTTAATATTTTAATGAAAATGAATGGCTTTAAACAAGATCATAATGCTTTAATAATATCCTAGTAAAAAAGAAAACAGTTGTTGAAGTCAGTCAACAACGAATGCCAAAAGGTTGATTTTTGTTTCTAGCACAATAATTTTTTATCTTATTTTTGAGTGGAAACAGAAAGTTAGATAAAATAATCCATTACGTAAATTATAGTACAAGATTTGTTAAAAAAAGTTCAAAGTTCGGACCTCATCGATAAACAAGGTGTTAAATATTATTTATAAAGAAAATTTTTTGCTAAAAGTCATTTTGAATGGTATCCAATATGGAACGATTTAGTTAAACATAGTTTTTTGACACGAAAAAAGTTAAACACATTGCCCGGTTGCAGAAACGTTCATCAACGCATTGTTCGGTTAGCGGCTTATCAAAACGAACAAATTCGAATAAGTTTTCTTGTTCTTATGACATTTAAATCATTGCTGTAAAAAAATCGAGTTGCATTGTTCGTTTTGATGACCCGTTAATCGAACAATGCGTTGATCAACGTTTCTGCAACCGGGCAATGATCTTATATCAAAATCTAAATTAGGAATGCCGAATGTACTCAATTTTGAGCTTTAGCCCGGTTCGATTTCGAGTCAATTTTTAAGCCGGGCTTGCTTATTTATTGTGGGGTCGATCTTCGTCGAATCTGGCTGCTGATTTTTTTTTATCGGATCGAGTAGAGCCAATCCTCAAATATTGTTCAATCTTACTCCTTTCATTGTTCAATGAAAAATGTTATTTTGAATGAATTTTTTGTTAAGGCCTGGGCCCTAGAAATACTTTGCGCCCTGGGCCCTTTTCCTTAAATCCGCCACTAGTCGATTGTAATTTGTAATTGAAAGATTTTTAATATTTTCGTCATATAGCGCTTGTTGGAAACGTATAAAACCAATAAACAAATGTGTGTCACACATATGCAACTCATATAAGAATGAAAATGCACTTAAATTAATTAACTATTAAAGTAACAAGGTTATTTTTCCAAGAATTGAGAGCAACCTTAATAAATATACCGGCATAACTGTTGTTTTACTTAATCGGAACTCATAATATCAATATATCATACATGTCCCCCATCATTTCGAACATCTCAATAAAAATTATAATTAAGTCATACTATGTACGGTGTAGGTTAATCTGCTTGTCAATTGTTAATCAATCTCGCGCGCATCTGATCCCTCGTAGGGCTGTTAAACGAGCAGCGTGACTTGCAAGATGGCATCAGCATCAAGTCGTCTGAGAAAAACAAACGCGGCTCGCTGGCGCCGGCACTTCCGGTGAGGTGACGCGACGCTCACGGTTGCCAACATGTGGGGAATATCACCAACTTACTGAACTGGTGCTACGTTCAGACTGGCTCGGGTTACTATGTCAACCAAACTACATCAATGTAGAGTAGGAATAATAAACATACAAGGTATGAGGATTTAAATCTGTCTATGGCGCTAAGAAATATGAGGTTTTTTTTATAGTTTTAAACTAAAAGCAAGTTTTCTTTGTTTTGTTCTAATATTTTATTTAGTGCTTCCAACTTCCCCTCTGTATTTGCAGTCACTATAATTTTCATTTTTCGTTCTGTTGAAATAAAATTTTCAACCTTTTTAATGTTTTCTTTCATTCTTGGTTTATTCTTCATCCTTTCATGCATATTTTATAGTCCGTGTCATTTTTAATCAAGAACTTTAAAAGAGTAATGTCAAAAACCAACAATTTCTTAGTAAATGATGAATCCATAAAATATAATTTCAAACTGAATGCCTTGTTTTTATGTTTATTATATGAATGGAGAAAAATTGCCTCGGTCGGACAATAATCGGTAAGGAATGAGAATTTTTTGTTTTCTGAAAATTTGAGTTTTTGCACACGTTCGGATTTTATATATGGGGTGTTAAAAAAGGGTATTTTTTAAGGGTATTGACCAAATGATTAAAAAAGCGTAATCTGATCATCAATTGTTTCCGAGAAAAATTAAAATCGAAAATTGACGAAGGTAGTGATCGAACACAATTTATTCTATCAGTAAATAGACTATAAAAAAAAACAATAAAATTTTATATGAAACATTTTTTTTCAATTTCTAATAATTATGAAGATATTTGAAAATTAAATATTGGCCAAGGTCACCACAACATATAACTACAATTTTTTTTAGGGAAAAGCACATCTAATATGACCAGAAGGTAAACAAAAAGTCTCATTTAATCGGAGTCGTAATTCTTATAGTTTTCGAGATAGCAGAAGTAAACCCCGTAAAAATATTTTTTACTTAATTTTGGTCAGTACTATATACCCTTTAAAAAATTACACTTTTTTTAACACCCTGTATATAAAAACCTTCAATTAAACCCATCTGATAGTCACGTAACCTGAGTAATTCTCAATATTTTACTCCGCGGAAACAAGTATTAGCAGTTGCGTGCAATTCATAGGCGTGTATTGTTCTGTCAATCTGTCAAATATCTGTTACGTTCTTTGTTTAATTTTACCGTCTTTATTACTTGCGTGTCATAATTACATTATCGAAAACAGTATCTTTCAAGACTCTTATTACTGTATTTCATTATTTGCTTTGTGAGTTCCAAAAATAATTTTAATAGTCTAATAAATGAGTTTTTTTTAAGTTACGTTACCTCTCGGAAATGGGTTTAACGGATAAACACAAGTTTATTGTCAAAGCGTATTTTCGATCAGCAGTACACAACGAAAATAATGAATGGGTATATTCGAATGGAAGTTGATTGGATCAATTTCGAGGACATTAAAATTACTAAAATAAAAATTCTTTATAATAAAAACTCGCAAGTTCGAGATCATAGATACCAAACTTTTCTTCCTAGAAGTCTAGTTTTGATGTCATTTAAGAAAGTTGCGGGTCACGTTTTGGTCACTCTGTAGCATTTATCATAAAATGTTCTATGAGCCAAGCATGCACTTTTATAGTCGCCGTCAAATAAGTATGGACTGATGCTCAACTTTTTTCCTTCTGCGCACTCTGTCCTTTGCCTTGCGGTGTTGCCGCTGCTTCATAACAGCATTTTCAACATTACCAATGAATTGGCAACAGTTTAGAAATCTCCAGTCCATGCTTATTTGACGGCAACTAGTAATGGCACAAGTCAAAGGTAGAACTTATTTTACTACTCATAAGTTATACGTTAAAAGGTCGTAATTGTTTAACATACGTATGTATTTAAACAACATAGTAATAAGCTCATGTTTTTGTTGAACAATTTAAAAATATAAAAATGTTATTTAGATTCCCTTTCCATTTACATCCGAATCACAAAAAAGATTAAGTTTATCCTTATTTATGGATTGGCGAATTTTACTCTAATTTTGACAGTTGATATCTTAAAATATAGTCTAGTCTAATCCAAGTAACTACCTTTTTTTAAACCCCTCAACAGGATTAAATCCCAATTACAGAGTGGGTTCACATTCACACACATCCATGCCTTAGTGGGATTCGAACCCAGAGCCCCGAGGGTACTCATGACATGATGCGTTGCTCTAACCATTGAGCCACCGAAGCTATAATAATATGAAGATTAAATTTTAAATATCGGGATAGAATAGAATTCACTAATCCAAAATTGAGGATTAGCTTAAACATTTTTGTGAATCGTTAATTTTATTAATCTAAATACATACCTACATATTTACTTATGCTGGAAACTGTATTGAATTCCTTTTCTATTGTTCTATTTACTATTTTATTTTTAAAACGTTACTAATATTATTTTGAAATGATTAGTTCTTTCATAGTTACATTTATCTGTCAGTTTCATACATTTTTTGTTTGTTTAAAGCGTAGGATCTGGGATTTAGATTATAGATAATTTTATAAATTTATCCATAAAATATATAGAAAAAGTATTAATGCAAATCTATAGAAAATTTAATAATCTTTAATTTTTATAATTACAAAATTTTCTGAATGAGTAATTGAGTTAGAATTGAGGATCCACACATACACACAGACATCACCGTGAAAATGTTAAAATTGCATTCTAGGGACCTTAAAACGTATGGTCATTTATCAAAATCTCGATATACGATTTTTAGCACGATCCCTGTACCTCCCTTACCAAGGGTAGCGGGAGGTAAAAATAAGAAATATTCCAACAAGTGACCGTATTTATTTGCATTATCTTCTGTTGTAATTACTGCTCGTAACAGTTCATTTAACTCACTGGTCAACCTTCTATTGAATTCTTTTCAAAAAAATTGTTACTTTTCTAGTTTGGTTTTCTTCTAAGCAGGTAATTTAAATTGTAACTTCATACAGTGGAGTAATGGGCTGCTGTCAATATTAAATCTTAAATTTTCGAAATGTACATATTCATTTTCAAAAAACTTTTCAATTTGTACTCATATGTCTCAAATGACAATTTTGACATTGAACTTAGTATCATATTGTTCTATTTAAAGTCTTCTCCGGTAGCAAAGTTCACTCGGCAAAAGCAAAGAATAAATTCCAGGCAGGAGATGACATCACTGATTACAGATCCACGTCTGGTAAACAAATTATTCTTGTTCAGTGGATGAAATAATTTCATTACGGGGCAGCAATACGTCGCCTACTGTCTAGACTGCCTTCGGATCGGAACCTGCTCGGAACAAGTCCTTCCACATCATTTGGCTTGGAAGTTGCAAGACAATTCCTAATTATTTGCGACCAGATCCACGTTTATCTCACGTTACCATCTCGGTCTAAGTTCATTTCAAAATGAGATTACCCCGATGTTTTGTTCTTCCGAGTCATTTAAGGGATGTAGTTACAAACCGGGCTGTTTGAAGACTATATCGGCCGAATCTCGGATTTAAGTTCCCACGAAAATGGGCAGTCAACAAGCAAACACAAAACCCTGGGTAGAACATTTTCTTCTCGGTTTTTAGTCCGACTTAAAACGGAGTTTGTTTGCAGAGCATTCGATACTTTATTTTTTTCAAGTTGATTCACAAATGTTTTCCCCTTCTTGACTACGGCTTGAGTGCCTTTCAACGCACTGTTTAGTTAGTTATACATTTCTATTTGATAGAGCGAGAGCACGATTTCACTGCAGCTTTTGCGATAAGGAATAAATTTCATTTTTGACCTAACGAATACGAGTATATTTGCTTTTCCCTCCGGGAGATATTTTCGGAGGATCTTTTTGCAGTCCTTTTCGATTCCAATCCAACGAGATGTTAGATATACAAACATGTATTTGCTTCGCTTTGAAATATATCAAACTTTGTAGATAAATAAATATATCATGATGCCTTCGAATCATCAATTTCATTCGATATTTTATTTGTATTTCATATTACAACGTATGTAACAAAACAAAAGGTTTGAGAAAAAAATTAGGCCTATTTATTTATTAATTTATATATTACCACTCTACAGAATAAAAACCCCAATTACAGAGGGTATTTATAATTTACAATAATAATTATTTATAACATAAAAAGATAGTAGTTATTAACAACAATCATTCTTAATACAAAAAAATAAACAGTATCCCGTCAAACAATACGAAGATGAATAATAATACACAATTACTACGTTTACATACAGTTTTGAAAATAGTTTTAGTTTTTAGTCAAAATTATGCGAAACTGTTTACATGCAATTTTCAAAACAGGTTTATAGATTGATTTGAAAACAGTTTTGGAGCATGCGCATTTTCTGATGTAAGTGACAGATCCTCTTCACTCCAAAATCTACGTTTTGCCATTTTTCCAATTATTTTTTCTACTTTGTACCACTGCCCACTAAAACTACACAACTGTCAGTTTATTTGTAGGTTAGTAACACCAAGTAACACAACGCGACAGAAATATTATGCTATGTACGCATGCGCAATATCGAAACTGAATTTTAAGTGTTTACATGAGTAGTTTTGAAACTAGTTTTCAAGTTAAACCCATTCATTTTAGTTTTGGTTTGAGATAACTCAAAACCGTTTTGACACTGTATACATGGCGTTTTCAAAACTAAAAACGTTTTGAAAACGGTTTGAAAACTGCATATAAACTGAGTATATATTACAGCCCTCATGAAATACTAATTAAATAGCTGCAATTGTTATTATTGAACAGCTTAATTATTAGAGAAGTGCAAAATTGTCTTTAATCTAAAACAATTGTGTGTATCAAGAAACAAATCATATTCAAAACTTAACTCGTTAAACATTTTGCACATATATACTACGTTTACATGCAGTTTTGAAAATGGTTTCAGTTTTCAGTCAAAATTATGCAAAACTGTTTACATGCAGTTTTCAAAAGTAGTTTAAAAATTGATTTGAAATCAGTTTCGGCGCATGCGCATTTAGCTGATGTAAGTGACAGATCCTCTTCACTCCAAATACTTCGTTTTGCCATTATTCCAATTATTTTTTATACTTCGTACCACTACGCACTAAAACTATACAACTGTCAGTATATTTGAAGGTTAGTAACACAAAGCGACATAAACGTTATGCTCTGTACGCATGCGCAGTATCGAAACTTAATTTTAAGTGTTTACTTGAGTAGCTTTGAAACTAGTTTTCAAGTCCAACCCACGAATTTTAGTTTTGGTTTGAGATAATTCAAAACTGTTTTGACACTGTATACATGGCGTTTTCGAAACTATAAATGTTTTAAAAACGGTTTCAAAACTGCATGTAAACTCAGTAACAGTTAGTTGGTGAATTAATTTCATAATTTGTTACATAGTATTGTATAAAAAATGTACAATTATATCTTGAATTTACTCGTGGCACAAAAAAAATTAATCTGTATATCCAATGACAATAAGTTAAATGTACGCAATCCAATAATATAATTCAAGTTACTATCATAAACACTATTCTGCTTAAACCAGCATCTTTTTCTTATTATTGTATCATTCTATTTTGTTATGCCGAATTGATTTTTTAAGTTAATTCGTCTTTGAAATAATGAACAGAAATGGCAATTGCTTCAAAACTAAACTATCTTAATCTGTTTGTTAAAATAACTGTAACTTTTAAAATATGGATAGTATACGTTACGTTTAGTTTGTAAACATTTATTTGAACTAATGATCCAAAAACAATCTCTGAATCTCCCAATCTGTCAATCTGCCATTCGATGCTGCAATCAGTTCATTAGATCTTGTATGACCCTTCACACTCACACATGCCGTGTTCGTGTACTGGTGTAGTGTATACAACCCCAGACATCCGAGAGCTCACCAACTGACCGATATTGCGCTAACTACCCTCCACGTGCAACCCTCAGTAGCGACAGCAATTTTCTCGCTTCTCCCCACTCATTACTCGCTAACTATCAAACCCCAAATCTATTTACAATTATTTTGTTAGCAGACTAAATCTTACATAGAAACGTTTGCGGTTTGTTAAAATAATTGTGTTATTACATAAATGTTTTTATTTTTTATTTTTGATACTGAATCTGGTGCTTTTTGCATATTATACTCGTAAACGTTATAGAGCCTTACGTTACAATAATTGTTGTACCATGCTTCAGCAAAAGAAATTGTTCTTAATCTGAAACCATTTTCTGAACTTGCATTATATATTGAAGTGATGCTAAGCTATATTATGAGGTAGTTTTTATTCAGCGATTTATAAGAGCTAAAAATCTGGAATTTTGACTTGACGGCCCAAAAGATTTTTATACATTATTATATGACGTTCTTTTGCCAAAGTTGTGTAATTGTTTTAAATAACAACTGTTTTCTTAATATTTGAGGTGATTTGAGAAATTGCTGTGACTACATCCAGAAAGGCCAAAAACGCACACAGACATACCTTCGTAAAAATGTTAAAAGCGGATTAGGGGTTCTAAAACTTGTTTATTTACCAGAATATCGACAAGCTACATTTAGCATGATTCCTATACTTTTCTTACCTACAGTAGTGAAAAAATATAAGGAAATGCAAAAATATACGAATTAAAGCGATCTTTGAACGTTCAATAATTTTGTATAATATGAATAATATACTTAATTTTTTTATTTACCTTCCGTCAGTTATATGTATTTTGTATAATTGTCATATAGAAAGTTCCTTGCAAAAGATTATATTTCTTGTACATTACCTTAAGGCAGTTGTATGTATTTTATACAAATTCCATACAGAAAGTTTCTAGCAAAAGATCCTATATTTCCAGCAAAATTATAACACATACATACTATCAACTGCACTTGACACTGACACCTTTCAATCCGAATTTTCTTAATATAGCAGCTGTTTATATAAGATATTTAATTTCATTACATTTTTTTAACTCTATATCCATTTAATATGAAGTATAAAATGTATTCAAATCGTATAGAGAATAAAATATTCTTTAATATTTATAATAACATTAAATGTGAAAAAATTATATTTAACATGGTTTTTTCAAGAAAAACTGTTAAAATCTTCAAATGAGGGTACTTCCGGTTGACCAGTTATAACCAAATTCTAATCAGCTCTTTACATGGATGTAACGGAGAGGAATACGAAAGAATTATAACTTTTGGAATTTTAGTATTACAGTTATCGCATTAAAATCTTTTGTCATACACACACACACACACACACACACACACACACACACACACACACACACACACACACACACACCACACACACACACACACACACACACACACACACACACACACACACACAAATAGTGAAATCGTATTCTAGGGACCCTAAAACGTGCTTATTCATCAAAAACTCACCACCGAATTTTTTGACCAAAGACAATACCTTCCTTACCTAAAGATGACGGAAGGTTAAAATATTATAATTTTATGTATTATGTTAAACAATAATCGAATAATGTAAAAAGCGTGAGTTTTCTTTTAATTTATTTTGGCGCTAAAAGGTATGATGTAGACGTGGTTTATGATTACGAGTGACTGATGGTGATGCCATTTCTAAGAAATTTTGTACAAAAGTTCTGTTAACAAGAAGCAGTTTTTCTGCCATTGATGCAATGTCAAATGTCTTGTTCGTGTTTGTTTTATTACATTATGTGTGTTCACAAGTTTTCTATTACCTACTCTATTACTATATATTTCTTAAATGTCATCAGCTCCTCCTACACATCCGGTAAAATTAAATTTTTCAATTAATAATTAAAAGTGTATATTTCGCTCAAATTAAATAAAAAAGAATTTATAATAAATAATAAAATTTATTAGAATACCCCATTCAGTTCAGTCTTTTAATAATAATATTACACGTCTGGAGGCTGTTTTAAATACGACATTCAACATTATTTAACAGTTTTTTTCGACAAAGTTTGTTTTGAGGTATTATGTCAAATACACATTATTCTAAATTCGTTAAGTATATGTATATTTATATTTACACCTTTATCATTTAAGCCGCTTATTCTTATTAGTTCTAAAAATCAATTCAAATTAGGTCGTTTTTAATCCATCTAACACTTCTCGGTGAGCTTATGCATCTCGCCACGAGGCATCCAGAATGTATAACTTGGTATTCCAGTACTCGCGATGGTATCACATGACTCTGCACCGCCCTAATTGCTATGTATCGATGCAGGGCTCTTTGTACGGTACGTTGGTAGCAGCAGGCCATGGAACATGGCGGCTTTGTTCTGTTTTTTATCTCCGCACCGCCCTGCTAATGATATGGATGGAGATAATGCACGAGGAAGTAGCCTGACCTCGGATGGAAATATAGTCGATGGGAGGGAGTGTTGTGACATTGGATTGGAAGCTGGTCATTCATAACGGGAAATGTGGGAAATGGTTTTTTTGTGGAATCATTCATATTTTTCATTCATAAATATGTTGGTTTTTGTTCAGGTGATGACAATGATTTTTAAAGTTTCAAGTTCCGGCTATGGTTTATTGAAAGTTACACCCTTGCACCGTTAAAATGACATATAATGATATTTACGGCCAGTTGGTGCAATTGGCGGTGTGTTAACCCTTTAATTTAACGCCAGGTTTAAATAAAAAATCTGATGTAGCCAACACTACACCTCCCGCCATTTAATTTTTATTAATTCAAATATACATACCTACTTACATACTTATGCTGGAAACTGTATTAAGTTCCATTCCATATAACTATGGTTCTATTTACTATTTTCTTTTTAAAACGTTGCTATAAATAATTTGAAATGATTAGTTCTTTGACAGTGACATTTATCTGTCAGTTACATACATTTGAGATATGAACTGTGTCACCAAGGAGATGTGTTTGTTTAAAGCGTAGACACCGGGATTTAAATTATAGATAATTTTATAAATTTATCCATAATATTTATAGAAAAATTATTAATGCAAACTGGTAGAATATATAATAATCTTTAATTTTTATAATAACATAAATCTCGAAAAAATAACATTTAATGGTATTTTTCGGAGAAAAACTATTTTCAGCTTCAAGTAAAGTGCTATATTCGATTACCTGATTTTTACCAAAAACACAGTTTTAATAAAGTTATTAATTTTAGAAATACTTGAGTTTGTAATGCGTTTAACATCTACCTACGTCACAACATTTCTGTTTCTCTTTGCGACTCTCACTCTTAAATCTAATTTATTCTTACTATATTCCAGCCATCTGTCTTTGTTTTTCTAGTTTGTATAGTAGGCTTCAGAAAATAACAAAAAAAGTAAACTGAATCTTAACAATAAAATGCTTATTATTGATGCATATTTTTAATTCAATTGACTACGAAATTGATTTGAAATATTTATACTCAGGTGAGAAAAAAACGGACCACTTTTAATTTCATTTTTGTTAACGGCATTGTTCTTGAGCCATTTTAAATAAAACTTTATCCAATGGAAAACAGACTATTACTATTACAGTGTACAAAAAAGTAATATGAAATTATAAGGTATATAACTTTGGTATTGTAACTTGAAATCCAATAGTGACAAAAAATGAGTATCACCATTCGAAAGAGCATAAAAGAGTGTTCTAAAGAAGTGGACATCAAACTGTAGAGTTATTTCATTATTAGAAGTTTTGCAAAAAGAAAAAAAATCTGATGTGGACACCACACGACTTCCTTGTACGCAAGACCAATATGAAGATGAAGTATAGACCCAATTATAAAATTGCACGTGTTTGACGTAATTTGACATTAACATCTATTTTTTTTATTTTTTTGTTCTTTTTTGTCCTAATCCATAGCAAGCTTCATTATAAAAACCAAAAAGTATATAAGTTTTAAATTTAAATATCTCGCTTGTACAAAGGGCTAATTTAATAATACTTGATGTGCTAGACGCAGAATTTAATTCTCTAAAACTCTTATTTGAAGCATTTATTTCTAAAATCAAAATGAAACCATTTTATTCAAGAAAAACTGTTAACAACTTCAGGTAATATATCACTTCCGGTTAGCCTGTTTTAATCAAATTCTGCTATGTTATTCCAATTGATATAAAAGTCTTATATACCAAATTTGAAATGTTTTGGATTATATTTTAATATAGTTTTTCATTAAAATCTATTATAGGCTTCAAATAAAGTACCATTTCTGGAAATTATGTAATGACCAAAAAGGGAGGTGCACAAGTAGATGTTATAGAAATCCTAAATACAAAATTTCAACTTTCTACGGCTTACCGTTTTCGAGTTATGCGAGATACGTACGTACGTACGTACGTACAGACGTCACGACGAAATTAGTCAGAATGGATTCAGGGATGGTCAAAATGGATATTTCCGTTGAAATCTTAAAACCGAAATTACAATACTTCCTTTATTTCGTACAAGGAAGTAAAAAAACTGCAAAATTTACATATTTGTCTGTATCTAGTGATCTACGCATTTCTTCTGAATAAATAATCGCTGGTAAAATGGTATCCTAATATAGGACACCTTTTGTTTAATTTACCGACTTCGTAGCTCTTATAGTTGTCGAGACAATTAACATAAATAAAAATATGACCCGTTTATTTGCACTTGAATGTAAGTATATACATATTTTTATAACAGTTAAAATAGATCAATTTATGAAACGCCTATTAGCGAACTTCACTATTTGAGAAATAAATAAGATTCACATCTACATCATAGAATATTAAAAAAAATATATTACGGCCTAACGAATAACAATTAAGACTGTTTAAATTACATCCAACTTAGTTGAAACTTTGATTTTTTTTTTTAATTGTTAAGAACCCCATTTCAGCCATGAATAAGTACTGACGAGTGTATGAGATGAGCTCTTCAAATAAATATAGAAAATTTAAAAATTAGAATTTATAGAAATATAATAAAAATTCGTACACACAAATACAAAAAATAGTAAAATCGTACATTTAAAATACATAGTAATTTTATAAGTCAGTATATATCGGGAGTTTGAGAGTAAACTTATGATGAATATAAACAAAATATATCATTACGAATTATTACCCATTGCTGAGATTTCGGTAGAATGACAATGTATTACTATAGAGAGGGCGCTTAGCAGGCGACACCTCTCAGGCTTTTAAAACTGTAGTGGAGAGAGCTGGGGTCTCTTTTTTGGTATTTGAAAACAGGAACTAATTTACAATTTGATTTATCAGATTCAAATCAAATTTGTAAATGATGCATGATACAATAAAATTTGCAAAGATGTTTATATTTATTCGTAGTTTTGATTTATTGTGATTAAGAATGTTTTTATTTATTATTAGTGTAATGAATTATAAATTTCAATTATTCATAAATAATTGTATGTTGCTGTTACAGAAATGGTCAATAAATGTAAAAAATATAATGGTACGGTGTAGTAAACGTATATACTAATCGTCCTGATAAGGATCTCTCAGTTATGGCGGCAGATACGTGTCCATTTTTCATTTGTTTTTTATTTTGTTATCATTACTACGCGTCGATATGCAAAACAAAGAAATTAATGTGTTTCGAAATACTGTCATTAACTGAACATACTCTCAAATTAAGAACGCACCATACATAAAAAAAACATATTAATTCCTATGCCTTATCGAACTTTTATGCTAATTTATTCTAATAAGGTGAGAAAATTAATCTGAGATAATATCGGCTCTTCGGGCATTTAGGTTTGAGAATAGGTGTTACCACTGAGGAAATATTTCAAATCTAAAAATAAAAACAAATGTCACAGGCGCAGGGAATAAAACACATTAATGTGGAGCTATAAAAATTTAATGCCAACTACCGGCAAATTACAATTTTTATTCCGAGAATTTTTTAATTGCACCAAGACCTTCATTTGCATTATAATTGCTACAAATGATACTTCAAACATCTTGAAAAGATGCTTTAATTTTTCAGAAAATTAACGCGAATTAAAAAGGATACGAATTTTTAAGAACACAAAAATGATGAGAGGGTTTCAAGTTTTTCGTTAGGAAAATTTTTTAAGAGAATATTGTGCTAATGATGGAACAATCATTGGTTCAGAAAATATATGTAATTGAAGTTCCTTAAAAAGATTCCAATAGGGCGCGAGCAGACACGTGACTCGAGCGACCTTGACGTGCTTGAAATCAGCTGATTTGTGTGCGCGTGTCATTTTGACAAGAACAATGTCACGTTGACAGTACCAATATTTTGACTTATTTTGATTTTGAACTGCTTTAATGTTATTATTTTACAATTTTTAGGCAGTAAAACATATGAAATTAAAAATAATAACATTTTAGCAGTTAAAAATCAAAATAAATGAAAACATTGGTCTTGTCAACGTGACATTGTTCTTGTCAAAATGACATGCGCACACAAATCAGCTGATTCCAAGCACGTCAAAGTCGCTCGAGTCACGTGTCTGCTCGCGCCCTATATGCTTTTGTTATTACGGGGGTACCACCGAAAGTTTCTGCAAACAAATACGAGGTGCTACCCAAAAGTTACCGAACTTATTTTTTTAAAAAAAGTTGTATTCATTAAAACTTCAAATCAACAAATTATTTCCTTCAAAATAATCCCCATCTACAGTTATACACTTGGACGTTTTGAGGCGTTTAAGGGAAAATGTGAAGCGAAAACATCCTGAACTTTGGGCAAACAAAAATTGGCATTTCCACCACGACAATGCACCGGCCCACACATTTTTGACATCCACGCAAAGAAATGTTCTTCCCCATCCCCTTAATCACCAGACCTTGCTCCTTGCGCATTTTTCGTCTTCTCAAAAATGAAAACCAAGCTAAAAGGCCAAAGATTTGAGGCTGTTGAGGAGATTCAAACTATATCGCAGGAGGTCCTAAATGCTATTGAAAAAAATGACTACAAAAAGTGTTTTGAACAGTGGAAAAAAGATGGGACAAGTGTATAACTGTAGGTGGGGATTATTTTGAAGGAGATAATTTGTTGGTTTGAAGTTTTAATAAATACAGCTTTTTTAAAATAATAAGTTCGGTAACTTTTGGGTAGCACCTCGTATAACCCAGGTAGCTACGAAAAATAAATGCATGGCAAAACATACATCCTTAGGTAGCATGGCAGTTCTTGTTATAATTCGTTATCTGTTATCAGTAATTTTCTAAGCAGTTTTAAAGTACGCACGTCGAACTGAAAATGCAGTTAACAAGAGAAAATTTCCTAGCCATGATATTTTGCGTTTTTAAAAGTTCGCTCTCTCCAAAACAATGCATCGAAAAGCTTCGGGATGCTTTTGTGTATAAAGCACCTAGTATCAGGTCTGTTTACAGGTGGTACAATGAACTTAAATTTCATCGAGTTTCTCTCAAAGACGATTTACGTGAAGTTCGGCCAATTTCTGTAGTTACGGATGAAAACATAGCTGCTATTCGTACAATGATTAAAGAAGACAACCGTGTCAGACAAAAAATTATACGGGCTACTTTGGGCATTGGAATGACCGCTATAAACAAAATTTTGCTCGAACATCTAAAAGGCAAGAAAGTTTGTTACCGTTGGATACCTCATAATTTAAATAAAGGCCAAAAGTAACATCGTGTGAAATGGTGCAAAAGTACCACGAAGGTAAATCTAAAGCAGTGTATAGTGTATGATATTATGACAGGTGATGAATAATGGATGTATGCATTCAAAAATTCGAAGTGTTGGTACAAAAATGATTGCCTTCTTTCTCTCAAAATTCGTTCCTACTGTCAATATTGCATTTGAAGATAGGAAAACAGTAACTTCTAATTGATACATAAAATTTGTTTCCCACGGGAGTTTGAAAAAGTGCAAAATAGGCGTCGAAGTAAACTAGTATTGTATCAGGACAATAATGCATCCTCACATACTGCTGCGCAAACTAAAGCCTATTTAAAAGAATCAAAGACATATACTACGAAGTACTAGAACTTATAGAGGAGTATCACACATATTTTCTACAATTATTAAAACAGAAGTTAATCTATTATAGCAGGGGTTAGAAATTGGAACACAGGCAGCGTGGCGCTAAGTAGAAGATAGGAGCAGTTTGATCTTGTTGTTTGATTGGATAATATCGGGGTATTATCCAATAAAAAAAAGATTATCTGCTCCTATCTTCCCATCACTATATTCTTACAAAAAATAGAGTATAGTTGAAAATTTTCTTGAGTTGAAAAATGCCCGTAATTTTGAAATTGGGATATTTCCAATATTTTTCTAAAAAAAAGCAAATTTGCAACTTTGTATTGTTTATGCTAAATATGTATGAATCAAATTATGTTTTGTACACATCATATCAAAATATCATATGTCATTATTTCGCCAGAAAGTTTCCATTTATGAATATTACTTTACCGGTAAATTTCCGTTTTGGGAAAATTACTTTTTTGGAAATTTTCCAAATACCAACTCTACAATTTCCATTAGGGAATATTTATGGTAGAATAGTTAAGTTGGTGACAAGTTACTTCTATTTTTTTATTATTTTTTCTGTTGCCTAGATATTTGTGTCAGTTAAATAATAAATAACAAAATGTCACCAAAAATCGTTTAAGAACAGCTCATGGTGTTAATAAGCGTCCACTAGAATATGTAATTCTTACTCCGAAACTGAAAAAAATAATTCGTCATCATTTACAAATTCCATATAAAGAAATAACGAATAATGTTATAAATTTCTGCAAAATTTAATATAATGAGTAAACTGTTTTGTTATTATGTTAAAATATTTTGTAAAACTATTTGTAGGTTAAGGTGGCTTTAGACGATCAAAGATTTACATCAATTTTTATTTTTTATTGTACTATAAGATTCTAGAACATTACACAAAGAAATTTAAACGTTCGATGTTCAAATCATTTGATAAAAAAAACCATGTTCTAAATATCAAGGTCATTCACTTCAAATGTTAGTTACTTCGAGGGATATTTTTATGGTAGGTTACATGCACTGTGTTTTGTGATGTTGACAAAGATTTTTTGATAAATGCCATATTTGTTTTTGTTTTGACTAAATATCATGGTATTTTCTGTAAAGAAAAATGAATGCGCAATGTTAAAACTCACACCTCACCAAGGATGTTCTAACATAATACTGGATAGCTGACATACTTTTAACAAGTGAAGCAAGCGGTGGGGGTCCGGCGCCATTTGCAGAAAAGGCAAAACATCAAACGTTCGTTGGTCTATTATTGCATTATATGGTACTTTTCTTGAATAAAGTGGTGTCTGTGTTGTGTTCTTAGTGAATAAATACTTTAAGTGAGACATTTCCATGATAAAATGCAATATACCGTCTTCTTGTAGTGCTTTTGGGTGGACAAATAGACATAGCAAGGATAAGCCTCGACAAATTTTCAAGTAAGTATTATTGTTCATATATATGTATACATATTTATTCATACTATTGTTTTCAATATTTTACAGGTTTCCTTTAGATAATGGTGGTATATTACGATTGTGGATAGATGCCATAAAAAAAAGATTTCACGCTTATAAAAGCATCAAAAATTTGAAGTGATCATTTTCTTGAAACTGATTATTTGAAAAACCCTCGAACATATATAAGAAGATTAAAACCAGACTCAGCATCTTCTGTATTTCCAAATTTGCCACCACATATGCAAAAAACATCTTTTTAATAAGCAAATATTATTTTTAAATTCATAGTCCCATTTTATTGTGAATTTGCTATATATGTAATAAATGTATATTTATTATTAAGATAATAATTAATTTTTTTAAAATATACGCAATAAATATAAAAAATCTGTTAATTCATTCCATTTCTAAGTTGTTTCTATTATGTAATTTTAAATTTGGCGCGTATTTTGATTTTTCTGCAAATGGCTACTTTCCAGTTGCTTGCCTCACATGTGTCTACGTGCACAACATACAAGTCTAGTGTATATATTAATATCCTTGCACCGCACACTAAAGACAAACCAAACGACAAACGCGCAAATAAAATGGCAAACCAAAATAAGAGTATATTATGTTATTAGGAGTAAAAGTGATACTTTGTGTGGCGAGCATGGAAGTTTGCACGACGAGCGAAGCGAGTCGGACAATTGCATGCGAGGCACACAAAGACACTTTTATTCCGAATGACACATTAAATTTTTTTTTCAAACGCACTACTTTTCTTTTTATTTGCTAATTCTATGTAGTTTCTATGGATACTTATTTATTTTATTTCTACTCCGGCGGCATAGAAATTAGCTATTTCTACTCCGGCGGCGTAGAAATGAGCTATTTCCAGCGGAGTAGAAATGAAACTTCTACCTTGTGAAACAAGTCACAAAAAATGCCATTTCTACGACGTTTGAAAAAAAAATTACGTAGCTCACTTATAAGCAAATAATGTTCATATAATTTGAACATGTAAACCGTAACAATTTGATCAAAAATTATGTTGTAAATATTCGTCCAATAAAAGTTCAATTTATTTGATCGTCAAAAGCCACCTTTAATTTCTTATAAAATCTCACATTCTCGTCTAAATTTCATTTCCTAACCACTATTCAGAAACCTCTTGAGATAATTGCTGCAACTTGAATGTGCTCATACCTCCGGTTGACATGAAAATAGCTGCAGTTGAACAATCGCACAATAGTGGGTATCATTTTCCCCCAGCCTGTACATTTCCAGTAACCGATACGTCTACCATTACATTTCATCTTCTTAATTATTCTACAAACAAAACGCTGAAAACATGCCCGGTTATCAGTTTCATACTTATACCACCTTCAAATCACTGTGATATGTTTAGAATCACATCAAGGTTCAAAGGTTATGAGAAGTGAAATCTCTAAGTGAATGGGCCATATACGGGTTGCAGTGTAATAAGTGTGTGTTGTATGGATGGTGTCGATTTCGCTCGTATTGTTCCATGCAGTTTGCTGCAGAGGGTATGCAGTTGTTTATTTTCAACTAATTTTGATGTAGAACACTTCACAAGAGTGAAATTTGATGATAGGTTTAGTGTTAAATAATGGAGATGAAATGAATACCCTAAATAAAATGAATAATCGAATCACGCCATTTATTTGATTGAATTAGTTTATAATATATTAAAATACAAGTTTCATAAGACATGATTTTAGCGTACGCGTCTTTGTTAGAAACGAGCGGCTTGCTGCGAGTTTTCTAAGGGGCCAAATGCGCTAAAATGTCTTTTGAAATGTGTATTTTTCTATTTTGGTCCTTTTGTCAAAAAATATTTAAAAGTTCAGGAATTTCTATTTCGGTTCTTTAATATACTTTCAGTTGACCATTTATTAATAGGTCATGTTAATCATTCATTAACGACCACTATTAACGCATGATTTTTATTAATAAACGATTTTCGTGGGTTACCATATAGATACCACATACCATTGCTGAACAATTGTTAAAACTTATGTATTAGAGGATAAAATCTAAAAAAAAATGCCATGAAATTAAATTAGATTTTCTCGAAAGTGTTAAGATACGACGAACGGAAAAATATTGTAACTAACACATGTGTTAATTGGCGATTAATGATATCAGCAATTAAAATGTTCTATTTTTACTTTCCGCTACCCTTGGTAAGGGAGGTATAGGGATCGTGCTAAAAATCGCATATCGAGATTTTGGTAAATGAGCACGTTTTAAGGTCCCTAGAATCCAATTTTAACATTTTCACGATGATGTCTGTGTGTATGTGTGGATCCTCCACTGTAACTCAAATACTATCATTCAGAAAATTTTGAAACCTTGTTTTCGAACTTTTTCTGTAATGGAAAGAGCTCATTAGATTTTGGTGAAAATCGGATAACCGGAAAAGGCACTTTACTAGAAGCTCAAAATAGTTTTTCTTCGAAAAATACCTTTAAATGTTATTTTTTTGAGATTAATGTTATAAAAATTAAAGTAGGGTTGAAATTATACAGGAATGCAGTCGAGTTGTAAGTTTATTTATTGAAGTCTAATGTCGACGTTTCGCCTCTATTTGAGGCTTCATCAGGTCGAAAGACTAAACAGTAAGATGTTTCCACTCAGGCCAATCATTTTCCTGAGTGGAAACATCTTACTGTTTAGTCTTTCGTCCTGATGAAGCTTCAAATAGAGGCGAAACGTCGATATTAGACTTCAATAAATAAACTTACCACTTGACTGCATTCCTGTATAATTTCAACCCTACATCAATACTCCAGTCGCTTAGATTTTTCTTCATAAAAATTAAAGACTATTAACTTTTCTATAGATTTGTAATAATAATTTTTCTATATATTTTACGGATAAATTTATAAAATTATCTATACTTTAAGTCCCAGAGCCTACGCTTTAAACAAACAAAAGGCAGTTATTCAAATGTTTTTGACTGAAAGATAAATATCACTATTAAAGAACTAATCATTTCAAAATAAAATTAGTAACGTTTTAAAAAGAAAAAAGGAAATAGAACAATAGAAAAGGAATTCAATACAGTTTCCAGCATACATAAATATGTAGGTATGCATTTAGATTAATAAAAATTAACAATTCGCAAAAATATTTAAGCTAATCCTCGTTTTTGGATTAGTGAATTCTATTCTATCCCGGTATTTAAAATTTAATCTTCATTCTATTATAGTTCTGGTGGCATAATGGTTAGAGCAACGCCTCATGTCATTAGTGCCCTCGGGGCTCTGGGTTCGAATCCCACTAAGACATGGATGTGTGTGAAAGTGAACCCACTCTGTAATTGGGATTTAATCCTGTTGAGGGGTTTAAAAAAAGGTAGTTACTTGGATTAGATTAGACTATATTTTAAGAAATAAACTGTCAAAATTAGAGTAAAATTCGCTAATCCAACAAACTTAATCTTTTTCGTGACTCGGGCTGTAAATGGCGGGAGGTATTGTGTTGGCCACACCAGATTTTTAATTATAAAATCGCGTAAAATTATTTTATAGATTATCTTCTCGTCGAATATTTATATGTATGTGAAATAAATTAAATATTCAGCCTTTATTCAGGATCTTTAGTGCGAATTCAACAGGCGGAAGGACAACATATTCACTTGTAAAAAGGAAGACACTTTTTTGTTTTATATTTATAGGTTATGTTTATCGAAAGTTGATTGGTTGTTGATTAATAGTCATCTAAATATGGTGGAACTAATCATAAAACGTTGCACTTTGACAAAGCAGTCAGTTGAGATCTGATTAAAACGTCATTTTTGCTAACGAAGCTTATAAATAAATGATAACGTTCAATTTCTTTTTTTTATTAAAACTAAACATTTTCAAAAGTGAGCACCAGACATCTAAATTAATATTTATTTATTTTTCGTATCGAAAGACATCGAAGTGAATGTCAAATTCAAAAATAATCTTTGATGCTTCTTTGAAAGTTATATGTCAAATATAATTTAATTTTTGACAGCCATATGCATTGTTGTTTTATTGATTCACTTACCTATTATTTATTAAGTAATTTTAAAAAAATCGGTTTATATTTTAAAATTTTAAACATTCTCGTAATTATAGGTCGAAAATAAAATTTTCGTTGTGACTGCAATCTACATTTTTTTTCCTACTAATAATAATTTGGGCCCTATTGGCAACTTGTAGAGTATTATAATATGAATAAGTACTCAAGAATGAAAACAGATTTATATTCTCGAACTAGATTTTTCATTCGATTCTCATCCGAGTTTAGTTCGGTTTTTATAATATATAGTCGTGCAGTATCGACTAATTCAGTATATTTTCGTGTACGTATTCTGTTTCCGTAAATGACAGGTTGACAAAAAAAAAACGTATAAACAACCATGAATGACACTATTCGCAACTTTTAAGTCGGTTTCTGTCATATTGTACTTTGAGTCTAGTATGAAACTTGAATAAAAAAATAGGACAGACCGTATATTTCTGAACTAGAATCTGGTATGAAAATCGAGCGAAACTCGGATGAAAATGTCTGATTTACATTATATTAAAATTTCTCGAACGAGAATCGAACTAAAATCTAAACAAAAATATTATAATGTAATTTAAGCTTATAAGATTAGTAATTAGTAAATATTTTGAATCTTTTACAATAGACTAAATGGCTGAGTACTTTTGAATCAATGATTGTAAGCAGATATTACAGCAAAATATGATGAAATTATGTCTAATTTTCAAATCACACAAAAAATTAAACAGCTCAAAGCTGTGAGGTGAAAACTGATAACGCTCTCTCTTCGGTATAAATATATTGCCATTACCGAAAGGACATTGGTATTGGAACATTCAGCAATGGTAACATTTATTTCTTTTATTTATATTTACAAAATATAAATTTAGAATAGGGCGCGAGCAGTCACGTGACTCGAGAGATCGTGAAATGCTTGGCATCAGCTGATTTGTGTGCACGAGTCGCTTTGACAAGATCAATGTCAATTTGACGAGACCAATGTTTTGACCTTTCCGATTTTGAACTGCTAAATTGTTAATATTTTACAAATTTCGAGCAGTAAAACACATGAACTTAAAAATAGTAACATTTTAACAGTTCAAAATTAAAATAAGTCAAAACATTGGTCCTGCAAAGTGACATTATTATCAAAATGATACGCGCACACACATAAGCTGATTCTAAACACTTCAAGGTTGCTCGAGTCACGTGTCTGCTCGCGTCCTATACTCGTACAATAATATAGGTATATTTTTTAATAAATGAAAGTATATATTTTTTAAATAATGTTAAGCTACATTCACAGCTAATTTTTTAATGCGTAATGATAATGCATAATACATAACTTTAATACATAGTGCTAATGCGTAAGGTTAAGAAAAATAGCATTTTCTGCAACAAAATTTAATTGATAGTTGACATCTGTATTTATTCAATTTACCTGTCAAAATTGAAGTTTATCATGGCAAGAAAGGATTGCTGAAGCGTATTTCCTAATTTTATTTGAGCACTTGGTATTACAAATGTAGCACTAGATGCAGTTATATATATTTTTTGAAATTAAAGATTTTGAGATTTCTCGCAAATTCATTTTGACAGCTGTCACAAATTTACTTAATGCATAAAAGTTTGGTGATTGCAAACAATGGACCTTTCCAATTTAAAGAGATAGAAGATATGCGCAATCGGGATCTACGCATAGTAAGAACAAATGTGAGAATATCTCGGATAACTTTAAAAAATCTTATCGAAATAAGTTACAAAAGCTTTTATTGAAGGTAAAATGTCTAACGATGCAAATTTTCACTGAGAATACAGGTATTTTAATGACTGCAATATTTTTGACGTTACGTTTGACTGTACCTAACCTAATCTAAACTAACCTAACCCAACTGGCAGTTGTTCGCGCCATTTTCTTACTATTTGCAGCGATAGAAAGAGATAGCCGTTAAATTGAAAAGGTCCATTGTTGCTATGCATTGCGTTTATGAATTATGCGTTAATATTAAAACTAGCTGTGAATGGTCTTGGGTATTGCCATATATCAAACTTCGTTACGCTTCATGTATTAGCACTATGTATTAACGTTATGCATTAAAAAATTAGCTGTGAATGAGGCTTTAGGCTAATAAAATCCAATTACATCGTTAATTCCAAAAAAATGAAATTGAAAGGAGATACAAACTATCCACAATCTACAGCCAAAAGGGTTGTGTAGGTATGTCAATAAATATACTGGCATTTAATCTTTATATACCACAATTACAGGATGTATTACAATCTGCAATTTAGCAATTTCACAAACATTTTTAATTGCGCCCCACATGTTACTGTATAATCCACATCATATCCACCCTCAAAGGAGAAGAAAAATCATTGCGTTATATCTGTATATGGATGACGTCACACACGACGCTGCCGCTGCCCGCGGCGTCTTGGCGCACACGTGTGCTGTAACTGCATTACAAGTCTATTATCCTGCTCGAGTCCCCGGGCACGGACAAAGTCCGACGTCGTCGCTTGCTGCGATCCAGACGCCGCTCATGCATGGACGGATTGGAGACCCGAGCGTCGAGCATGAGACAGGAATGCAATTATGAATTGAATTTGGTTATGATTCTTATAGGGTTGCCAGTGGAACGAGGATGAGGGATTTGTAACAGTAATGTGAATAAAGCATAATGTTTTCAATTATTATCGTTATATCGTATGGTTTATGAAAAATTGTCTCGAAATAAAAGTAATACTGATGTGCTGATTTTACATATATACGAGGTAGCGTCAAAAAGTACCCGGAATTGTTGCCTAGAGCCAAGCAGATAATCGTTGGAGGGAAATTTCTTTTTCTTGGGTTGGCAGTTACTAAGAAGGAAAGCGTCAACCCGACCGTAGTGATGCACGACGAGGCGAGAGTACTCTCGCATCTCGTCTCGTCTCGTTGCACTATGCGAGATGAGAACGAGAGCGAGATTGCATTTTAAAATTCGAGGCGAGATCGATATAACAACTGCGAGAAGCGAGAAATCTCGCAAAAAAAGTATTTGTAACTTTATTGATTCATAAATTCAATGAAAAAATACACCGTACAAGGAGTAGAGTCAACGCTAATTTATGCATAGAACACGTAAATGTGAAAATGATATGAATTCACAATATTTTTAGAGTCGATTAGTATCGGTCTCTGAGCGAGAAAATGCAAAAATAAAGACAAAATCGGTATTGCATCCAATAGAACTAGTTTTCTCTAATATTTCAGCCCCTAATTCACCACAGTTAAAACCACGGTTAATAAAACTCTTGTCGCCCCTGAAAAGTAAAGGATGTTATATTAAGCGTCGATGGGAGCCAACAGGGAGAGAAGCGGAGTGATTGGTTGCCAGCGGGTTACCAGTGTAGCGGTTTTTTATGACTTAATCTTAAATAAATATCGGCATATATTTAATGAAAAAGTGTAGGTACTTTTAATTACAAAAAATAATTATTTAATGTTTAATTCGTTTTACTGATGACAGAATGTGTTCGTATTGAAATAGTTTAGAGATCACAATTTGATGATAAATTGGATATTTTAGAGGTAAATTAAATTATTTACTAACTTATCACATTTTCTGGTGACCGCAAATGAATAAACATTATGTTTTGAAATAATTTGGTTACGTAAATACGTAGTGCGCAAGCGCTTATTTTTATAGCATCAAATTCTGTGTTCTGCTGGAGAAAAAGTATCTGAGACCCTTTAGTCCACATGCTAAAGAAAACAGACGGAAATGTGGTGGTGAAAAAATCTACTGTGTACGAGCGGCACAAGCAAAATTTTCGCTTAGACAAATGCAAGGGTAAGTGGTTAGGAGGTGGTTTTTGGTTACCAGGGCGTGATCACCACGAATTCAGGCCTCAAGACCAAACTATAAACAAGGAACTTTAGTGGAGATCCTTTAACGCCTATGAGACGCAATAAGACGAAAACGTCCTGAAAATTGGGCAAGGTAACGATTGGGTTTTACTGTATGACAATGCTCCGGTACATCGCTCCCTAATAGTGAAAAACTACCATACTAAGAACATTGTGACCACTCTGGAAATAAAACTCTTATTTGAAGCATTTATTTCTAAAATCAAAATAAAACCATTTTATTCAAGAAAACCTGTTAACAACTTCAGGTAATATATCACTTCCGCTTAGTCTATTTTAACCAAAATCTACTGTTATTCCCATTGATATAAAAATCGTATATACAAAATTTGCAAAGTTTTAAATTATATTTTAAAATAGTTTTTCATTAAAATCTATTATAAGCTTCAAGTAAGGTACCATTTGTGGAAATTATGTAATGACCAAAAAGAGAGGTGTACAACTAGATGTTATAGCAGTCCTAAATACAAAATTTCAACTTTCTATGGTTTACCGTTTTTGAGTTATGCGAGATACGTACATACAGACGTCACGATAAAATTAGTCAAAATGGATTCAGGGATGGTCAAAATGGATATTTCCGTTGAAATCTGAAAACCGAAATTTTTCGCGATTACAATACTTCTTTTACTATGTACAAAAAAGTAAAAATATATTTCATCTTTTTGTTATATTCTAAATGAATATTTGGACATTTTTGATTGCAATTTTTCTAATCCTACATTAATTTATGCCTGTAAGGGGCCTATTCTGTAACTCACTGGTTAATTTTTAACCACCGGTTAAATTTTTTAACAAATCAAGGGCCCTATTCTGTAACTCGGTGGTTAATTTTTAACCACTGGTTATTTACTAAAAATCCTTCTTTTTGTTATACAATTATCAACATATTTGATTGGTTAAAAAATTTAACTAATGGTTAAAAATTAACCACTGAGTTACAGAATAGGCCCCCAAGTATGTTGACATATAACAAAAAAAAGGAATTTCTAGTTGTCAAATAAATATCTATTGGATAAATTTTTTAACCAGTGGTTAAAAATTAACCACCGAGTTACAGAATAGGGCCCTAAGTTTTGTTAGTTAGATTAGGTTATGTTAATACAGACCGCCATTTAGTTTTATGTATTAAGGCAACCAGTACCGACAACCAACACTGCGTGTATTTTACCATAAAGAACATTTATGTACTTAAAAGGTTGACCTGCTAGGATAAGATTCATTTTTGTGACGAATAATTGCATCCGAGATTGACTTCTATTCTTAGATCACTCGTGTTATAAGAACCTTAACCGGTGACTTAGTGCACTTTAAAATGATCCTAAATGTCATTTTCTGACAACGAGCATAAATACAACTTTTACTAAATTATACTACTTTTTGGATATAATTAGAATAGAGATTTAAGACAATTATCTGTATAAAACTATGGAATCTTAGGTTGAGATCATCGGTAGCCAGCCTCTTCGAACTTTGTCAATTATTATCATACTTTTAATTCCCTAGACTCCATCCTTGTAGAATGGAAATCACGGCGTATCGCAGCTAACCTCGTTAGGGCCATTGTGGCTGTTCCAAGCTCGTCTTGCGCTTTGAAGCTGCAGAGTCAATGTTAACAGGCTATTCTCTCTAAACAAAACCGATTAGCTTTAACCGGGTCTCTGGTTTCAACGCCTCTGGCACTCATTTCAATACGTAATCACGTTAATTCGGTATATGAGTTTTGGTAGCGAGAACATGTACGACGTTCAGAGCTGTACGACACCAAGATACAGAACATTGCGTCTTGCAACATACAATTCGTTCATTATGTACAGCTTATATTATCGTTTTGGTTTTACATCTTAAACTTATAATTTTTTTATCAAACAGTATAACCTATATTATGGCAATCAGAAGATCTTTTAATTTTTTGTTACAAAACAATTGATATTTATAAATAAATTATAAAGTTTTGCAAATTTACTTACCACCTAAGATAATTGCCCAGTTTGAATAAGTATTAAACAAAAACTCACAAGACACTAAACCTGTCTCAAAACACTGAAATTTTTCCCGTAAACTTGACAGTTCTAACGCATGCGTATTAGATGTTACAAAATTTTGAGAATACGTATTTTATTTTATTTTTCTCGCATTTATATATAAAATTTGTAAATAAAATACTAATTTAGATTATTTGAGATATGTGATGCTTTTTCCACGACACCTTTAAGAGCTTGTGATTATTTTCATAACATCGTCCAAGAATTATTTATCACTTTTGCTAGAATATTCTGATAATTTGGAAAAATCGCTATCTTCTTCAATTGCTAATTTCATTAATAACAAAAACAAAATAAGTCAGGTTAAATAGCACGCTAAACTTATTCAGAATTAAAATTCTGGTAAAATCTTGGAACTTTAAGAATGGTTCAGAATCGATTCGGAATACAATTCACTCGTGCTTGGAACACTGCACTATAAGTTTTGAATTTTAAATTCGACTTGTAGGAACGGTAAAATGGCTTTGCGCAAACTCAGTAAAGTTCTGAACGGTTCTGAACTTTTGTTGGAACAAATCTATTCTCATTACCGAAATTTATTATCGAAAGCAAATTGCTACACCCAGAAATGGGTAATAAGCAGGGTTGACATATTTATTTTGTTGTAAAAATTTGCCGCAAATTTAACTAAAATAGCCAGAAACATATTTAGGGCCAATCTTACAATCCCCAGTTAAAATTTTAATTTTCAATAAATAACAACAGTAATAATAAATTTATTTGACAGTTCATTTCGTTTTTGTTTTCTTTATATAACTGACAGTTATAATTTTAACCGGAGATTGTAAAGATTGGTTCTTAATCATTTATTCGCATAATATTTATCATATTTATAGAAAAAAGTAAATGACATCGTGGTTCATAATTTTTTATTACCCGGAACAGGATAAATCGAAGAATATAAATTGTTGATATTAATAAAACAAATTTTAATTATAATTACTAACGTCAAACACAAAATGTCAAATAAATATAGTAGCCAAAGTGTGCAAAGTCACTATTTATTTATATTCCATCGAGTATTCCATGGAACCATTGATTAAATTTCTTCGATTTTTCCTGTTCCATATAATAGAAAATTATTGTAACGTGTTTATTTATTTGGGTGAAGTGTAAATATTAGACAATTGTTATTAATTAAAATAAAAGTTTATTATAACGATAAAGAGATATTAAATATAATTAATAGATGATAAATATAACGAACACTACGATTAAACAAATATTAAACACTAATTAAGACTAAGAATATTATAAAACACTTAAACACTAAGATTATTTATTTAAACAATATATAGATCACTTATTTATTTATACAACTGTATTTATTTATATTCACCACTTGTCTACTTTCTGTTTATATCACCAACTGTTTAACACGCAACGCTTATTTATATCAGACTGTCTAGTGCCTTCGCCAACGGTGCTTATATACCGTAGCCGAAAATTCGAGAACTCACGGGAATACTTCTAGATACAACACAATAGGTTACATCAACCGCGTAATTAAGCAGGCCAGTCGGTTGCGTCATCGCTAACAATAGACGCTCGCTCGTCCCTGCGACAGCGGCGGCGACACCGACGGGGACAGAGGCGGTAACAGTGGCGGCGAGGGCGGGCACTGCACATTACATTGTTATTACTATTATATTCATTTATTTGTTTTAAAGCCATGACTTCATAAATTTATAAAAAAAAATATGTATTAGGTAATTCGGATAATCTAAATGCAGAATTATTTTCTCCACAAATATATTTATAACTATTTTGCTGAAAAATAATTATGGGAGACAATATTATAACATTTTAAAAATAAAATTGAAATCGCTATGATGTGTCTTCCGATGATATGCATACGAGTACCAGGATGTATGTTCTTTTTTTATTCAATGAGCAATAATCGTAGTTTTACACTTTTAAAAATATATCTTGTGGTACTCGCGACCTCATATGCAATATATTGTATTTTAAAATCTTGACAGGCAATGTAAACGATGTTCCTGATCCTATAACGTCGTCACAATGGAAGATTCGTCATATGACTTCACCTATATTTATTTAAATGCAAATATATCACTACACAAAAGAATGCATTTAACATTTTTACTATTTTATTGGTCATGAAGTTTCTGTTTTATGTTTACTTAATAATTCATAGCTCTGCATAAAATTTGCATTTAAATAAGTAAAAAGTATAGCACTGTGTAAATTCTTTTTTATTTCTTTTACCAACTTTACACAATGAACTCTCGTACAAAATATGCATTGTTGGCGTAAAATATTACATCTGATTACGGGCCTGGAGTATCCCCCTTCCCCCAGGCCACGGGTGAAATTTGCTCGTCCAACCCCAGAAAGAAGCGGTAGGAACGATCACGTTATTTAATTAAAACTGCAGATTCAAAAAGATTGACAATCAAGTTATCTGTCACCGCGGAAATTGTTTTGCATGCATTAGAAAGAAAGTTTTGATGATGAAAGCCACCAAAGTATAAGGCAGAGAGGGAGGATTGTAGTCAAAACTTATTACATGACGAAATAACAATGATGTAGTTATTTTTATATGTAGGGCAGTAAGCCTGCGCAATATGGCTACAAAAATAACAGAGAAAAAACTCATTTTTCGGTTCATTTATAAATTGGTTGTTTTACGGCTATTTACAAATGGAGTATTTATTGAGGTTATGTTTTCACAATATACTGCGCTATTAAATGGTTTTAAATGCTTCATTTACATCAATTTTCATATTGTTTCGTTGTGTTCGTTTTAGGTTTTTAATGTACGTAGGTGTCAGGTGTAGGTAACTAAACGAACCTTACTCGTATTTTTAAAAAGCTGATGTGGTCAGCACATCACCTCTCGCCAGATATTTTACCTGGTTGTGCGCATAAAACAAAAAATATTTTAAAATATATTCATGTTTCACTGCAAAATAATTCTCACATATATTTACAAAATCTATAGGATATTTTAATATACATTATTTACAATACATACATTTTCTTTATATTCAATATCCTGAAATTTTCTTTTTCTACTTTTCTTTTTCTTTATATTCTTTTGCGTTGTTGACTTTTTTTTATTTTCATAATCTTCATAATGATGTACCTACAAATATTTTTGACAATGGCATACAAATATTTTTGACAGTGACATTTATGTATCAATTACAAACATTTGAATTTCTTGCCTTGAAGTAGTTTGATTTGAGATTTTTTACATCAAATTATTTTATATGCATTTGTTTATCTCTAAATCTATAGAAGATATAATAATGAATTTATATTTATCGAATAAAGAATTTAACGTTCTTTAATATAAGTATTTACATACATTTTTGATAAATAATATTTAGATGATTGTTTTCTTGTAACTACTACTTCCGGTTGTCCAATTGTTACCAAAACTTAATCCAACATCCACACACACACACACACATCTACACCCACATCCACACACACATCCACACTCACATCCACACACACACACACACACACACACACACACACACACACACACACACACACACACACAAACACACACAAACACACACACGCACTCACACACACACACACACACACACACAAATACACACATACACAAAAACACACACACACACACACACACACACACACACACACACACACACACACACCATCGTAAAAATGTTATAATCGGATTCTAGGGACCTTTAAACGTGCTTATTCACTAAAATCTGGATATGCGATTTTAAGCATGAATTCAATAGGTACCTCTTAGCGAGAGGTAAAAAATACAAAATACAGATTAAATTTGATCTAACTAATAAAATGCTAGAAGATAATTAAATATTTGAAGAAAAGGAGTTATAAAAATAACAACCTCATTTATAAATTTATATGGTTAACATTTTTGGGACATTAAAGACCAGTCTAAAAATCCTCAGTTATAATTTTAAAATCCAGATAAATAAACAATATTAAATCGGATTATTGATACCAATGATAAATTTGTCATTTGACAGTTCATTTCGTTTCAGTTTTTTTTTTTAAATTTTGCTGGCAGTTAAAATTTTAATAGAAGATTGTAAAATTGGCCCTTAAAAATAATTATAAACTGAATTAAATTGTTATACAGAATGTGTCAGTGATGAATAAAATAAGAACAAGAATGTGAATAACAATAATATTAAATATGTATTGTAATAATAACTGTATACTATGAATTCGAGTAGTTTGTTGCATATTTTTTGTTTCGTCATTCTTGATATTAATTTTTAATTATCTATTATCATAAGGTATATGTATTAACTTTTAATTTTCTTTTTTTCCAGAATGCAGCAACAACAACTCGCCGCTCAGTTAGCTCACCACGGAGGCTCCCGCCAACCACCCCTCAGTCCCGCCCCACATACCTCGGACTCCGACAGCGATATCTCTTTAGGGGCACACAGTCCCCCATTACCATCCCCAGGCCCGCCTATGACTCGGTTCACCAGTTCCCCGACGCCGCTGTCCACGTTTCGCTTCGGTCCGCATTCCCCAGGTCCCATGCCGCCCCAGTTCCGCTTTGGGGGACACTCCCCCGCCTTTCGGCTCGACCGACGAATCGAAAATACCAGCTCCCCACAGGGAGATAATGGGGGTTATAGCACGCGACTAGAAGAAGGAAACAGCCCCATTGATGTAGAGAGCACGGAAAGTGTGTACCAAGATAAGAGCCCCCAAGAACAAACTAGTTTGCACCATTCGCCGCCTATGAATTTAAGGATTGCGGATAACCCAGTACCTATGAGAATACAGCCTGAAAATCCTATCCCTATTAGGTTAGGGGCCCATCAACTAACTACCCCTTTAAGGATTCGGGTGAACTCGCCGGGTCGATTAAGTGGCAACGTGTCCCCCCAAACTAGTTTGATGAGTGCCCCTACGCATGGGGGGATAGTGAGAATAGCTCCCCCTAGTCCGAATCAACCCTTACATAGGCCCTTCTCTCCCCCAAGACTCACGTGATACCAACTACCCGAATATTAAATTCCTATTCACTGCTTCAAAATTCATCGCTTTGGATTTGTTTGGTTCTTGTTGAAATTGTGAAAAGTGCAATGTTTCTCACGGAAACAGTGAGTAAAATTATTAACTGTTTAACAGCAAATGGACTTTTAGGACTTTTCATTAGTAGTAGTTCACAAGTATTAATAAATATAGTATTTATTCGATTTGTGTGTGAATGGTAAATTGCATTTTAGTGTAATATAAAAATATAATTTTAATTGTACAAAAATATATGTTCTGTGGCAATTGTAGATATTATAAATATATTGGAAATATTTAAATGATTAAAATTTCACCAGTCTAAAATGCAGTACTAAATTAACAAAATGAGCTCTATGGTAATTTGTTTGTATAGAAAAATCATTGTTCACTCGACACTGGTTTCAGTTCCGCTCCGCGTAGAGCTCAATTTGTTTAGTTTTAGTCTCAATTAATTTGATCATGCAAACAAACAAGTTTGTAATTGTTTGAATGCTCTCATGTTGATTAATTAATTAGTAGTTTGATTTGATATCAAAATCACTCTTCAGCAAGCAAGCTTAGGATTTAAATGCTTTCCAAACTAATCAAATCTCTCTCTTCAGCAATGATTCTTTTGTGTTCAACACTACGTGATAGGGATATTCATACATGCATGGTTGGGCATTTGTATACATATTTTAAAATGGATTCATTGTACATACATAATATGAATATACACACTATACAAATTGATATAGCGGGCGTTTTATTTATTTAATTACCCTTTTCCCCATTCGTTGTCAATAAAACTAACGTGTTATCTATTCAAGGTACAGGCCGTCCGTTTTTTCAGGCTCACCATTGAGATCTCGGAAACTTAGAAATACAAAGTCGGTTAAATTAGAGAAAAGTTGCCCGATTAGTAGACCATTTTAAAGATGCATTTGTCTTTTTTTTCGAAAACTTCATTGCCACAATCATTTTACCATATAAAATTAATATTTGTTGCTTTTTTGCTGTTTGAAATAAATGAACATCAATAAGTTATACATCGCCGGAAAGATAAAAATAATTATCTTTTCAATAATGTAACTTTCGAATATGTTTGGCCTCAACTCAAAATCTAACAGTGATAAATAAATTGAGCATCGTATTTCAAAAGAAAATTAAAAAGTGTCCTAAAGAAGTGCAAACCATATTGTAACGTTTTTATTATTTATTTGGGTGAAGTAAAAATATTAGACAATTATTATTAATTAAAATAAAGGTTTATTACTATCACTAAATATTAAAAAGGTATTAATTAAATAATGACGATTACTAATATTGAACAATTATTAAAAAAAACAATTAAGACTAAAACTATAATTAACTGGATAACACTAACACTATTTATATATTTAACCAATTAACACTACTATTTATTTCCACGATATTACTAATTATTTATTTCACTATGCGTTCCAGTCTGTTGCAGACTCTTGTAGACTGTTTACGCGATATTTATATCACTATATTTATATCACGTTCAACTGCGCCTACCGACCTCCACAGCGTCTATATCCTCAACTGACTCATCAGCGTCTGAAGTCACCTCTTTCACCACACTATATGTCTATTTATGTAACTAACTTACACCTTCCATAGCCTGAGTATCACTAACTATCCGTATGCCACAATGCTTCAACACCTATGCCGAGTATTCACTTCCACTTGCCGTTACTGTCCCCGTAAACCTAGCTTCCCAATACTCTTCAACACTACTGAGTTCCACAGCTATGCCAATATACCAGTAACTTCCAGACTCGCCGTTACTGTCCTCATACACTATAGCTTCCCGAGTACCTACTCCACTAACACTTTACTCTCTAAAACTCCATGTGAAGTCTCTATGACTCTGTATGTAACTAACTAACTAAATAACTATGTATGTAACTAAACTCGTCAACTCAGCTCAGCTGAGTATATAACTAACTAACTCCCAAGCATAGCTGCGTCCCTTTTATACAGCTGCCATTACCTTCTAGAAAAGCTCTAGAATGTTCGACATCATAATAACAATGAACACAACAGGTTCAGGCGACCGGAAGTAATTAAGCAGGTCGCGGCTTGTTTGTTTACGTAGTCCGGCTGCTATCGCGATACTTAGACGCTTGTTCAGCGTAGCAGCGGGGCTCACACGTTACAATATTATTTTATACCTATTTAGAAGTTTATAAAACTAAAAATCAGAAAAAAATTAATTTTTGCATGTATCTAGTGATCTATGAATTTTGGGAAAAACAAATACTTTGTCCTATTTTTACTGACTTTCCGAGATTCCATTGGTGAGCCTTGAAAAACGGACACCCTAATCTGTAGGTAGGTACAATTGTATATATTTCCACGAGTTTAAAATAATTCGTTTATCTTCTTGATAGCCATTGTAATGCAGCAATTTAGTAATAAGTACCATAAAAAAATGGAACTGAATTATGTTTTGTTCATTCACTTATAATTTAAAAATTAACGAGTTGAAAATATTGCAAGTGCAAGAATAAATTATGAAGTGAAAAAACAAAATTTTCAATTTTAAATTTTCAACGCACTTGTGTAATGCTTTTTCAATTCCTCAGTTTTCATTTTACTGTTCATCTTCGGGAAGAGAAAAAGTCACAATGAAGCCATGTCCAAATTACGAATGAGTAGTGCACAGTAAGCCCAAGCGGTTGGTTTGTCATGGTGCAAAATCCCGGAGTTGTTTGCCCAAAAAACTTCCTCAGCAACCTCCATAACCCCCAAAAAAGTGATTCGGCATCTTGCGAAACACAATATCGGCAATTTTACAATTTTAGCCACATTTTCATCGGTGGTTTATATTCAAGTACTTACTAGGACGTCCAGCTCTCTTTTACCCACGTCTTTCGTGCCTTCTAATAGTATATTATGTTATAAGGAGTAGAAAGCGGAGTATTTTGTGTTGAACCCAGCTATTGCGGCCGAGGCGCTAGCCGAGGCTAGGCAAGCTGGGTAAAACACAAAAAGTGCGTTCTACTCCGAATGACATATTATTTTTTCTTCAAGTGTTTCAAAGATATTTTTCACATTTTCTCTTTGAATTTTTCAATTGTAGTATTTGCAATTTTCGCGAAAGCTGGCTGTGTACACTAAAAAACAAAAACGATACAACTGTCAAATAACAATTTTCAATATAATCTTTGTTGCTGTGACGACTGCCGCCGCCAACGGTGAACTATGACACTAACATTTTTTTTACTAGCACAACAATAACATTTTTGTACTAGTAAGACAATGAATATCTTCTATAGTGTGTATACAGTAGCATAATATGAATATTATAATACGCTTGAAGAAAAAAAAATTATCATTCATAAATTATTGATTTCCACAAAGTTTTCTCGCCAAAAGCCTTTTCCAATATTTAAATCACTATACTGCAGTTTGTACCATTTATAACACAAAAATTTAATGCATATTCTTTGTTTCGTCAATAAAAAAACGCCGAGCGTGTCAAAATGCTACGTCAATAAGTTTGTTCGCACAACAAAATAAGCAACTACTAATTTTTTAATATGCGTGCGTAGTTTGAAATTTGTTGCAAACTGATTGGAAATTTTTGTGTTCTGCGAACAGAATGAAAGGTTTATTGTTCTTACTACCATCTGGAAAGGTTTTTATCTTATATTGATTGTTGTTGCCGTCATTTGTCAACACGGAATGAATTTATAATCTTTAAAATTTATTCCTGCGTTTATTTCTGGTTCTCTTAAATATATACTCGATAATCTACATGGCAATATGGCAATATAGCAAATATTTAGTGGTTTGTAAGAATTTATAGTAAATGATAATATTTTGTCTCTCGTTTTGGCTAGTACTAGTCACCGTACTAGTGTAACAATGCTCACTAATAGCTAGAAGTTCCACTGCGCATGTCACAAACTAAAAATTTCTTTAAAATATTAAAATCCTCGGACTGTTCTGACGGTTAGAAACTGATCAGGGATTGAAATATTTTGCTGAACGAACAAATGATTTTTAATCATAGATTTAAAATTTCTTTTTTAAACAAATGCGCATGCTTAGAATGGTTTTTGACGGTTTCTGACTTTTGTACGAACAAATCTAATATTTAACTGTGAACCACAAACTGCGCGACAAATTTGAAGAAAACCTGACTTACAATTCACAGATAGTGGTACAACGTTATAAAAATGAACTTAATCAAAAACGTATAACATGCGAAATTCCAAATCTCTATAATAAAAATTTGTATTATAAGTAACACAATCAATATTTCTATTAAATTTGGTAGGAATTTCTACTTTTCGTTTTTTCTTTTTTTGTTAGAGTTGCAATTTACAAATTAACTGCCCCGTTTTTAGGGGTTCGTAGTGTACTATACCCGGTTTTTAACTTGGGAGTAAATTTCACACAAATAAACACTTGAAAAATAATTTTTAACAAATTTCTCCAATGTGCATTTTACCACAGAAAAAGAAACATGTGAATAATTTGTTAATAGTTATTTGTATATCAAGGCCGCGAAATCACTCTAGCGTACCGAGAGAAAAATTGTCGCCGAGGGCGCTTTAAGAATTTCGCGGACTAGGTGTACACAATATTTTACAAATTACAAATTTTACTAATTTTAAACAGTTTCATTATAAATAGAAAGTTAGCTGTCAAGGTGGCTATGGGATTGACAATTGATAAACAAAACCATATAATTCTCAAGTGTCAATGTGATTTCGCGGCCGTTACCATAATAACGGCCGCGAAATCTAATTTCGCAGGCTGTAGCGCGGCTGCGAAATGTTTATTTCGCGTCCGGTTGCACAAAAAGAGTTTATATTAAAATGATCAACAATCAAAATGGATTTTATATGTGAGCATTAGCTAAATGCTGAACAGAAATTTAAATCGTACTAGGGGTATTTTGAATTGGCTACTATACGTATTTATTGGATCAGTAATGATCGGCTACATATAATAAAAATGTAATTTAACCTGATCTAGCCTAACCATAACTTCACCTACCTAACCTATATGAACACAAAATTCGTATTTATTGACCAGTTATTTTACAAAATAGGTACTGATCATAATTGTTGATCAAATAAATATAATTTTTTTGAATTCTCTCCTATTAGTTTTACAATGAAGGATGGTGTAATTAAATTACTTAACCCATGAAACAAATTTTGATTTCCATCATTACCGATATCTGTGTACAAAGCAGATTGGCACACCCAGCAATGGGCAGTAATCATAACCAAATTCATTAATTGTGCCTAAGTGAAATCAAATTATTAATATTTGACATTTTTAAGGCATAAACACTAACAAACAAATAGATTAGAATTTTCGGGGCCACCGTTTACCACTAGCATGCAATATGCAATATATGTACCATTGCTTTTTAAGCATTCAGCTGCCGCATCGTGTTTCCCTCACAATATAATCCTGTATTCGTATCTCCCGCGTAATTATTTCACATTCTCTTGTTTCCCGGACCAGAACCCAGAACTAATTGCAGTTAGATAATTAGCAGATCAAGTTAATATACTAGGAGATAAATTACTGGAGGTAAAATGAATATCTTTCTTTCTAATAAAAATTATTTTATCATCAAGGAAGAGATTAATATGTGAGATACTTCACAACTTGATTTACAAATAGTAATTTTCTTATTATGCTATGAATAAAGTAAATAAGGAATTATTAAAGCTGTGAGAAAGAAAATAAACATCATTTGCCATGGAATTCTGTCATTTTTCAAGTTGGAGATAACCTCAATAATATATATGATTACTTATATGTAGCAGTCATTACGATTTTAATACAACTTGGAATTTGGAATAAGTACCAATTAAAATTGTATAAAAAGTACTTACCTGGTAGAAGTAGGTATTGTTGATAAAAATTATTTCACACACAAAATTAACACATTTTGGATTGGAATAACTTATACAACAAACACACAGAGTTGTCACTGACATTTGCACGATATTTGTTTTATACCTGCGCAGTTGATATCTTTTATAATTTCGTTTCTACGTTCTTAAAAAGGGATATTTTAAATCGAATTTGATATGTACGTGTACGTAGATGTATATTTCGGATTTTTAACAAGAATTTTATTTACTCGTATTTCTTGAAAATAATATTCAAGAATGGTTAACGATAAAACTATTACAACCAATTATCTTACTCCTAAGTAAACTTCGGACTCGAACTACGTAAATTCGCCCAGAAATTAATAAACACAAATAATAATCAATTTTGTTTTAGGCGGCCTGTTCCATAATTTTGCATAATATTTGTTATCGAACAATATTATTTTGGTCTGGAGGTTATATTGGACGTTTTTATTTTGTCAATCAAAATTCTGTTGGCACAATATTTGAACTTTTTAGGGAGAGCATCAATTTTATAGAGCAATTTTATCACAAAATAATATTGAACGTCTGTTTACTTTTGTTATACGGGCATATTTACATTACGGAATTATTAAGACAAAAAATGTTGTTGGATATGTGCAATAAGTTGATTAAATTGAGATATTCATATTAATAATTAATATAAAAATAAAATTTTATTTTTACATTAAACAAAATTCAGACAGACATTTAAATTTAAAGACATCAAAAATCAAAGTGCCAGTTTTATGTTTTAAAGTTTTTCAACAAAAACTTTTTCGCATGAGAAAATAGCTGAAATTTCTTTTATTAATATTCTTACCCACTTTGTTCAAATCCTTGCTAAAACCTTGCGACCCTTTTAGATGCATATTATGAGCCTAAATATTTTAGTACTTGTACTTGAAAACGTTCGCTACTGTACAAATTGGAATAAATGTAGGAAAAAGAATAAGTACAGTAAAAAGTTTTTTTTTAGTAATTAGTGTATCACGACGGGGGTGGATCTAGATCTACTAATACTTCTTAATGCTTACTCCCAACGATAATACACTTACTTACTGGTGGACGCTTAGATGATTGGCGTCCACGGCTAGGTGACAAGGATTTCGTGAAAAGGAAGAACACACATACTCTACAATTTACACTTGATGAACACTACGCACATGGACACTACTTGGGTTTTAATAACTAAACTTTTTAACTAATTAACTACTCGTTTTATTTACATGATTACATTCCCTAACCCAGCGGGCGGCGTTCAGCACGCGCCCCTAAACTAAAACACTACATTCCGACAACTGGACGAACTTTCTAGACTCTTACATGTTCTCTCCATGAGTAACTAAATTCGACTATCTAAAACAAAAAAGGACAGGATTATCTTAGGGGTACAGGGTGCATAGGCTAGGGCTAGTCACGCACGTATACATAATAATTTCTAGACTTAATTATCAACAAATAAATGTCGTGACTATCATAATACGATAAATATAAATAAATTTATGACACTTATCACCAGGTGCACCAACGTAACTTAAATTTTAAGCTTCAGTTAAATACACACTATTGCATCGAAATTATTATTATTATTATTATTATTATTATTATTATTATTATTATTATTATTATTATTATTATTATTATTATTATTATTATTATTATTATTATGCATTGCTGTAAAATTTTCATTTGCATTTGTTTTTGTTTCAGGAACGCTTAAATTTAATAACTTTTTTGCACTGAGTGCATAAATCGTTTTCCATTTATAATTTCAGTTCGCACCAACTGAGTTTTATGTGTTCCATTTATACTTTTCGAGTGAACTGAACCTTACTCAGTGCGCACTTTCTTGCACTTACTACGGCCGTCAGTTCTTGCCAGCGCAATCTGTCAAATTAATATATGTTGAGTTGTAAAAAATGTCTTAACTACAATGGATATAAGTTCATTACTAGTAGAAGAATTATTGGAAACGTCCTCTTCTGACGACGATGATTATCATGGAGAACAAAGAACAAACAATCATATTTTATCAACTTTTTTCAACATATTTTATCAACTTATAATAAAGAATATTATACTAAAGATTCCGATTCTTGTGTACTGATATCCATAGCTAGATAACCTCTAAATTCTCTATTGAAAGTGACAGTAAAAAAACTTGCACTGGGAACATGTTCCATTTAAAATGCACTACGCATGTGCAGTACCGACTAGTGCCGGGCATGACGTCATTGCCTACACTACAGCTACTAGATAATACATAGCTGACTCATCCGCCATACTGGAGCCAAAATAAACGCAGTAAATTATGAAATAAAAGTACATTTTTTGTAAATTTAATGTGTAACTATTTTTTAGAATTAAATATATCTTCCATATTTACCATATTATACCTATTTAAAATAATGAAACAAGAAAAAATACGGTTTGTTAAGACTTTTGAGGTAAGAGAAAAATATATGTATCGCTTAAGTACCTGTACAAATTATAAGCATTTTTCAAATGATTTGCACAATTTGAAGCAGAACAACCCTTCATTGTAGATAATTTCTATGATTAATAATACTGTAACACTGATATTGAATTATTAAAGTGGCTCCATAATGGTGGACGAGTCAGCTGTAATTTATCTAGTAGCTATAGCCTGCACTGAGTGCAAAACTAAATAAGTAAATGGAAAATGCTATTAGTCTTGTTGGTGTAACTGGGTATTTTACCATTTCTAAAACACGGAAATTGGTTCATCGAAAATTTTCATGTAAAAATCTAATACATACAGGCTGTCTCACAACTCGCGCCATAGAGCGAATGAGGGAACACGAGATTGCACTCGGATGTGTAATTTCAAAGAAAAAAAAAAATCTAGCTTAAAAGATATTCGAGAAAAGACGTCTTAAAATTGACCAATTAGAAACCAATACCTTTAACGTGTGTTTGCCGTAATTTTACGTTACTAGGGTTTTATACAAATCAAATCTTCTTTAAAATGTGTGGGCGACTCTAGTTTTCGAAAAATGTCAGTGGCAAATTAAATTTGACAAGGTGAATAAAAAAAGCAAATTCTTACCATGTATTCAGCCGCTGATTATTTAGAAATGATTATAATTTTCGGAGAATGTAGACGTAACGCCAGAAAGGCAGCACGAGTCTATTCGGAACGTTTGCCGGATAGAAATCTTGTGGATCATAAAGTGATATTGAGAGCCATCGCATGAGACCGGGCAAGTTGTGCCAGATAATATTTTCGTTTAACACATTTTACACTGCTGTTACAACACGTTGCACTGTACGATATAAATGATGATCTCGGATATGACACCTTCGCTAACCTAAATTTGTTGACAGTGAAAAGCCAACTCAAAGTGTCAAAATTACAGTAAGTCAAACAAATTTTGTAACTCACTAGTAGTATTTTTAAAACCTAACAACAAGATTTATTTTGTAATAATATCATCACACCTCAAGATATCCTTCCGGGATTGGTGGATTAAAAAGTCTCGTAACTCCGTTATGCAAGCAGCCGCAAATTATTTTCTTCTATTTGTTGGCAACCTATTGTCGTCGGTAAGTGTCAGTTTCGTCTGGGGCACGAGTTGTGAGACACGCTGTACAGACCTATAATATTTTGGCACTTAGACCCTGTGAACTTAATGCTTCAGTTGGACGTTCACGATACATGTATCTGCAGATACGTAGGCAACAAGACAACAACGAAAAATTTGACTACCGTATTTCATAAATTTGAAACCGCACTTATTTACAAAAATCTGATAGAAATGATAAACTTTATTGTGATCACAATACTTATTTCAGAGTGATTTGTAGGATAAACTCGCATATTGAAACTATTGTTACATAGGTATATATACATACGAGTATTACGAAGTATTGTGAAAAGTATTTGCAACAATAAAACTATATTATCTAGTGTAATTAAATTAAATAAAAACGTGGTGTTATTTTTCATGCATTTTTTTATCTCCATGTTTTCATGTTTAGGTTGGTTTCCATGACAAAGCAACCTATTTATCATTTTGTCACCCGTGTTTGTCCGGGTTTCATCAGCAACAGCGAGCGTCAGATGTTATCAGCGATGCTCTCGGACAATGTGTTACCTGTCACCTAATGACGGACTGCAGTTTTGAGCGAAAACAGCAACATCACTCTAGATATGCACTTTCAGTGTAGGTACTTTTAATGAAAATATAAAGTGTAATAATTCTTTTTCTGATGGAAGATATCAAACTGGTTTTATTGGTTTAAATTAGTGGTACTGGAAATGGTAGAGGTAATTAAATTAAATGACTTGGGAATTATATTACTAATCTATACTATTAAAATATTTAAAAATAAATATCGAATTAGACGCAAAACAAATATCAAAATAGGTTGTAAATATTTATATTTTTAAATTATGTTTGTACGATACCGACTCTGATACAAATTTACGAATGATAATTTGATAAATGTGATAAATATTAATTAATTTCATAGAATACATGACATAGTGCATTAAGTATTACGTGATCGAATGCGGTTTTGATAATTCAGGTTCAAAACCGTCTAAAGTCAACTAAAATGTAACAGGGATATAATTTACACAATGGCCAGTATTACGAGCACACTTTTATAATAAAAGCGCTTTTACATTCAATTCTTATGAAAAGTGTGCTCCATAAAAGCGCTTTTATTATAAAAGTACGCTTGTAATATGGATCAGTAGGTAACTTTAAATAAATACTATGTTCCGAAGTCAACCGAAAAAACCAGTACACCATGGTTCCTGAATATTTTCATTCATTTCGGGTCAGATTGACATTATATGACATTTAAAATTGACACAACCTAACAAAAATAAAAATTAACTAAATGAATGATAACGTTGAACATGACAACGAACAACTTTTTTCATACTTACATCTACCTATAATAATTATTAGTAATACCACTAATGCGGTTTAGAAATTTGACACTGACGTGTATCGTTTGATTTTGTTATAATGATGTTTGAAAGTAGCGGTAGTGGGGATAAAAATACCAGAGGAAGCAGGATTATTTAGTGGTTGCCGTGGTCCGACTTTTTACCAATCTTTTTTAAGAACCGCGTTCCGAATAGAAACCGGTAAATAAGTTCAGGACTTACGGAACACTAAACCGTAAACCTGATCGAACCGGTTGCGTTACGAAACATACTAAACGTTACATGTAACAGATGATATTTTTTTCGCTTTTCTTACGAGAAATGAACTATAGCACAAGTTATATGTAACAGCTCTCATTTATACCTACCTATTATTTCTATATAAAAATTCCTAGTTGCCAATTTCCGCTAAGGGAAATTTTTGGAAGAATAGATGGTTGGAGAGTGATTTGGGTTTTTTTTTATTTTGTCCGTTGTCGGTTGCATAGATATGTTGTGCATTTAATAAAGTCATACCAATTCCAAATATTAAAAAACCAAAAAATCTTTTAAGAATGAAGCTCGTTTTAGCACCAGTAAACGTAGTTAGAATATGTCATTCTTATTCCGATACAAAGAAAAACAATTAAGGTACAAATAAATTGTTATTACCGAAATCTATGATAAGTAAAGCACATACAACACGTAAAGCAAATGATTCGTCCAACGATCATCGAACATCGTATTACTCATGAAGTGACCAATATATGTATACCCTTTTTAAATTTACCGAAATTTTCGGATATAAAAGAACTACTTTAAAAATAATCTAACGCAGCCTAATCTTACCCAAAAATTGTCTTTCTTCTTCTATAAACCAAATAATTATTACAAAAAAATTTAACTCTAAATTACATAAAATAATATATTTGGTATATTTCGGACTGGAAATCCCCCTTCAAAAAGAAAACTGCGTTTCATGAAGTCTGAAACTGAAAGTATCTACTAATAGTTTATAGGTAGTTACATTAAATTTCGATATAGATTATGAAATACTTTCCTTGCTTTTTCAGGAAATTTAGGTATATGAATTCTACATTTTATTGTAGAAGCATGAAGTAATTGTATTTATTTTGATATTCTGACTTGCGTTTTAATCGTACATGTAGATATCGTGTAGCCTCTGCAATGTAGATATATTTGTGTTTTTAATTGTTGTGTGAATACATGTAGTTAGACTCAAATTTGATGGTGCTTGAATTTTCACTTGAAGCTTGACTGTAAAATTGAGTATCAAATCGACACAACAGGGTTAATATAAAAATTACCTATTTCTAAATGACCAGAAAAGGAGAAATTGAAAACACCAAAACAAAAAATATAAAATAAACAACTAGGCATATTATGTTCATGTAAAAATTTTGGGGGAGTTAATTCAAATTTCGGCATAGTGCCTAAGCGCCTTTAAGTTTTCTCGAATACATTGATTATTAATCAGTCACTACATTATGTGCACCAATTAAACTCAAATTAAGTAAAACTTTTCTTTTTTTCTGTCTCCTTCTAGCATCGCTGTCACCGATATATAGGGCGTCAGTCGCTTGTTTCCACAGCCTACTCTTCTGCGTGTATCGTATCACGCGGTGGTCGCGCCAACCGAGGTATCAGTTTCATTGGGTGCCAGAGCGCGCACGATGATTGGCTGGCCTCAGGCAAACCACGCCCACTTCTGGTGTCATCACTCAACTCAAACGACTGAGCTCATGTGTGGGATGAGGAGATCGCAAGTGTGAATATGAGCCCGGAAAAATTAAGAATGAGAGGTGTTAGTTAAGAAGAGAAGTGAAAAGTCAAGAGAGGCAATGAACTTTAAGCAAAATTAAATAAAAACGTTAAATTTCACGATTTCATTTCTTATTACTCGTTGCTGGTTGTGCCAGTCTTCTTCACAAATTTCTACCTAACGACATATAGTTTTACCACAAAGAGTGTTTACCATATTACTATATTATTTTTCCAAAAGTTGCAAGCTATTAATTTACATACCGATCTTATAAATACATAGATCGGCGGTAGTACAAAACAAAGGCGGTTGTATCGGGTGTATCACATGTATACATGTATCTGCAACTAACCACACATCATCTGCAACTTCACGCTACGCATTTCGTGCAACATGTGTGTAGCATAACGATTTTTGTGGAACTGGATTTACATGTTAATGAAGTTATGAAATTCTGTACGATACATTTCATCTCATACAAAACACCCCAAGCACAAATTAAAGAAAAAGAAATGCTAGAATAAAATAATAACTAAAAGGAAAATAGTTTTGTTCAATAAGTATGTAACCGTACATCCTTGGTCATCATAACCAATTTTATGTAACCGTACATACCTGGTCACGGCACCAATTTTTATGTAACGGAACATACTTTACCTATGACCTTTTTACCTTGACCATGGCCTCGTCTAATAGAAGGTTGTACTTACCCTACGTTGTGTTTATTTTTAATAAGTAACCCTTTACCTGGTTCGTAATATAGAGTAGCTGTCAAAAGTGGAGGAATCGGGATAGGTATTTGACGCAATTAAAGAATAATGTTCTCTCCAAAAAGCAGACAGAATTTGTCTAGCTTTGTGCATTTATTGAAAATTAACCATGAAAGCAAATAGTAAATCATATGAGAAATATGGTCGGGTGTAAGGGTTTGAACACGACACCCTGCTGTGGAAAGGTCCGCTCTCTGGCATTCGCCTTACGTGCGAGGGAAACCACAGCGAAAACCTCGTACAGAGAGACATCGAGACACAATTTAAACAAATAATTTATAACAAATTAAACATAGCAATACATAAAGGTTGTCCCAACAATTTAATATTAACAACATCGAAATAATACTTTAATTCGACCTGTATATTGATAGTCAATTATAAACGTAATTGTGTAAGTGAAGGTGAGTGTGTAAGTTTGGTAAGTTCGGAGTTTTATCCGAACTGCCATGACGCTCGGCGTCGCCGCCGGCCTGCTTTTTGTATGGAAAGCGTGGAGTTAGCAACACAATCCTGGTTCGCCGCTGGACCGGCCTCACCATTTGTACAGGCCGCCCGGCATAGCCGAAGCGTCTACAGTATGCGACTGTGTCGCCATACTGTCTATCCCGACGAGTACCTGTGTCGTACCCGTCGGGGTGTAAATTGTAAATTGATACTCAAGTGAACGTGGACTTGCCAGCGTTCGGTGCTGATACGGCACACATCTTGAGTTTGGGTGGCTGCAAAGCAACTAGACCCGCAAAATTACGTTTGATTGACAACCAATACTAGGTTATATAGATATAAATTAGTTATATCATTGTGACAACAATCAATCATAATATAGTGCTTGTCCAAGTTAAGTTCATCGTAATGGAAAAAGGGAGCCAAATTAGGTGAATAGGGAGGATGGTATGGAGGTTCCCCAAACGTGCCTGGCTAGCCATAGCAACTGGATGGGCGGAAAGTAGTGGAGGTTCCCAAACGTGCCTGGCTAGCCATAGCAACTGGATGGGCGGAAAGTAGTGGAGGTTCCCAAACGTGCCTGGCTAGCCATAGCAACTGGATGGGCGGAAAGTAGTGGAGGTTCCCAAACGTGCCTGGCTAGCCATAGCAACTGGATGGGCGGAAAGTAGTGGAGGTTCCCAAACGTGCCTGGCTAGCCATAGCAACTGGATGGGCGGAAAGTAGTGGAGGTTCCCAAACGTGCCTGGCTAGCCATAGCAACTGGATGGGCGGAAAGTAGTGGAGGTTCCCAAACGTGCCTGGCTAGCCATAGCAACTGGATGGGCGGAAAGTAGTGGAGGTTCCCAAACGTGCCTGGCTAGCCATAGCAACTGGATGGGCGGAAAGTAGTGGAGGTTCCCAAACGTGCCTGGCTACCCATAGCAACTGGATGGGCGGAAAGTAGTGGAGGTTCCCAAACGTGCCTGGCTAGCCATAGCAACTGGATGGGAGGAAAAATGGTGGAGATGCCCAAACGTGCCTGGCTAGCCATAGCAACTGGATGGGCGGAAAGTAGTGGAGGTTCCCAAACGTGCCTGGCTAGCCATAGCAACTGGATGGGCGGAAAGTAGTGGAGGTTCCCAAACGTGCCTGGCTAGCCATAGCAACTGGATGGGAGGAAAGTAGGAAAAGGTATGGGAAACAAAGTCGAAGGTAGACTTAGAACTTACCTCGGACAAGCCAAGTGTAAAAGTTCGATGAGTTCAGAGTCTTGGGTTACCCAACATGTCAACCATGCCAGAGGTCCAAGGTCTGTGAGTAAGTTTGGTGAGTCCAGAGCCTTGGGTTACCCAACATGTCAACCATGCCAGAGGTCCAAGGTCTGTGAGTCTGGCCGAAACCAGACTGCCGAATACAGAGCCTATCCCCGTATTTAAACCGAAATATCCCTCCTGCCTCCTTCCGATCCTAGGCGTTTCGGGGTTAAGGGCTGCACCTCCCCGTCACCGGTGTGAGTGGGTGGTTGGGTGGCTCGTGGAAATTTCCAGAACATCATAAGTCTGTCATCATGTACGGAATGCCAGATGGCCCTGTGTTGCAGTGTCAAGTGTCTACAGCGCTCGACTGCCTGGCGCCAACCCTTAATCTGAGCATGAGAAACAATGAACACATATGCAACAACATTTTTATGCAATGGCCATCGCAATTAAATACTAACTACAAATATCACTTGCAACGAATCCTAATAAGAACATTAACAGTATCATTGTTTGGTTATTATAAGTGCATAGATAACTAAATAAACAAACGAATAAGTGCATAAACAAACAAATAAACAATAATCATGATAATAGAGAGTACAGTCTCAAGTATAATAATAAAATTCGTGCCAATATCAAAATTCAAAATTTAACTCTGCCCAAGTACATGTAAGTACCTAATACTAATACTATTAAAAGAAGTGATGTGTCACATTAACTTTGTGACTTCTGAGACAGTAGAGATGTACCTAGGTGTTGTGTAAAACGATGAAAATTTTTGGATTTAAAACCTAGTTCGTACTAATTTATTTATTGCCAATCTTATATTTGGTTTACTTACAAGTAAAATATCCAATAATAGGTATTAATTTTCAGAAATGAATAAGGAGAACACATTTTCATTAGAATAGATTTAAATATGTGTATTCTACGAGTATACTCGATAAACTGTAAGTAGTTGTAAAAATGTAAAATGTTTATTTTTTTTTTAATTTTCTTATTGAAAATATTCTAACAATTGGAAATTATTATAAGGTCATAAATTTTCGACAAATAACTGTCAAATCAATAACCGATTATTTGTCACCAAATTTGAGCAAAATATTTGAATATTAATTCGTTTTACTCTTATATTTGTTTGTGAAAATTACCCTACTCAAAACCGTTCAGAGATATTTTAATAATTAAATGTAAAATGAAAACTTTAAATTATATTTAAGTATTTTTAATAAAAATAATACATATACGCTATTTTCCATATTATATTGTAACTATAATGACACGATTTTCTTTTGTTTTCATCATCTGATTAACATTTGTTATAACAACGACTCTTATATTTTTATTGAATTGTAGAATAACCTCAGTTTTTTGCTTCATTGTTTAACAGATTTTATTAATGAAAAGGCGAAATTTGTCACAAGAAAAAATGTTCCGTGCCGTTGGTATGTTACAAGCTGGGCGACGTCAAATTGAAGTTACAGTCGAATTTGAAGATGGAGAAATAGGGTCCTATACAATTTTTAAAAAATTCTGTAAGAACAGGATGAAATAAGTATTTTAGTGCAAACGCGACTTAAAAATTTTACGTAATAAGCGAGATATGAATTTTTAAAGTTAAGAATTTCTAGCGTGACGTAGCTGGTACTTTCAGTGGTCGATAAACTGTTAGTCCTAGAGAGAACAGATTTTTTCATGTTTGCATACCTGAAATATTTTTATATAAAAACTTATACGTTATATTCACGAAAAAAATATTGTTAATCATAAATAATATAAATAATAAGCATTTTTTTCTTAATAATTTATAGAACATTGTTTGACAATATTATGACACAAAGTATGACGGCGAATGGCGCTAGTGTTTGTTTGATTAGTTAATATTATTATTAATTTAATTAATACATATTACAAATTGATTTAATTATAATTACATTATTATTGTTAATAGTAATAGATATTATAAGTAAACAAATTCATGAAACATAAAATTGTATTTTTTTTTGTTAGGTTATACTACAACGTGACAGTTCATGATCTTTCAAAGGTGCCCGCAGCATACGCGCGAATCTCGTTTTTAAAATCAGGGCCCAATCAAAGTCTTAGGGCCAAACGCGTCATACCTAATTAGTAATCATCTTTAATCGCATGTAGTTTGCGACCTAATCAATATTGAAACAATTTTTTTTCTCTAATACTCATTAATTTATGTATATTTTCGTGTTTTTATTTAAGATAGTTAAAATTTTACTATGGTATAGTACCCTATTGTCTTAAGGCGGTTGTGGCGCCGTTGTAGGGATACTGAAGGTGTACGTAACCGTAACCAATTAGCGCTCGTAGCGGACAACTACGGCGAACCAAAGATGCCGCATACGTCATCGTATTGCGGGCGATTTAACTAACGATAGTTTTAAAATCATTTGTATAAAAAAATACGCTATATTTAATTACTTTTATTGTATTAATAGTAATATTGCATGTATAGTATTGCAGTAATGTGAAAAAATCATTATATTTTAACGTGGCTAAACTTCCCCATTTGTGTTGGCGTATATCGGCAGAACTACCGAAAATAATCCGGAATTTTTTTGTCACGTCGATAATAATAATAATAATAATAATAATAATAATAATAATAATAATAATAAAAACTTTTCTTGCAACTAAAATCTGTCACTGTCACTACAGTAGACGTAGACATAGAATATAGACTATATAGAAGTATATGGAGTATAGACAATGAGTACAGTAATGTGCCAATGACCAGAGTCGCTCAGTTCGGGTGGGCAAGTGGGCAGGTTGTGCCCCGCACAAAGGCGCCTGACGTTGAGGGGCGCCGTTTCAAGACAGTAAAGTAACTAATAGTAAATTTTATAAAATGCTATTCGTAAACACAAAATTACACAACTTACAAATTAACGTGATAGAAGTAAACCATATATTTTTTAATTTGTTTCCATTAGAGTTCTAGTTATAAGGAAAATAATTATCGTACCAATTGGTTTGTTATTTTTCTAGCATTATTATATTGAAATAATAATTGTGAAAATGGGGTCTCGTGGCCGCGTGCCTGAGTGTCAGGTCGCGAATCTGGGGAACCGGGTTCGATCTCGACCGACGCCAAATATTTCGAATTTTAAATGGCACCCCTGTTGTGCACTCTCTACGCCAGCAATGAGTGCTCGTGAGGTGACGCCTTGTAACCGCCCGCACGGTACAAATATGTCATCATCATGACCGAAATCTGCGTACAAAGCAGATTGGCACACCCAGCAATGGATAATATGCCGTGATGATATATTTATATTTATTTATATTTATAATTGTGAAAATCTTGATTACAACAAAGAAAATATTGATTATATCTCAAGAATATAATGATTACAAGAATGAAACCAATATTTAAATACCTACTAGCATTTTACGAAGAATCAAATGCTTTATGACATACATTCAATTCTGAAATCTTAGTGAATAATTTTATTTTTATTTTCTACCGATATTGAATTTCCCTTATTTATTATTAAAAATTAAAAAGTAAAAGAAATATCCTGTTAAACGGATAATTTTCTTTCATTGTTAAATTGCAAACTATAACTATAAAATTGTTGATTACAACAAAGGATTTGAATTGAAACCTATTGATTACAAGAATGAATCCAAGACAATTTCATCAATATATTAAATCTAGCATTTTTGAAAAATAAAAAGTATAGTTTAAACTTTAATTTGCAGGGAGGGGCGCTAAAATATAACTTTGCTCAAAGGCGCCTTATACCCACGGAACGGCCATGCCAATGACTAATGTGTTAATTTTTATTTCACAATATTAAATATACCTAATTTCTAGATTTATGTATAGCGAAGACTGTTTCTCAACAGTGAATTTTTCTGTAACTTAGTTACCATGAATTGCATTAACAATTCAAATTAAAGTGGATAAATAAAGAAGACGGATTTGTGAAAAATTCATGTATCTCACTGGGATTTGAACCCAGAGCCTTCCAATCTCTAGTCGGACACTCTACCAATTGAGCTACAAGCCCCCTGTGAGTTCCGTGAATCTTTCACATTTATAATTTTTAGAAGTAGACCATAAAAATTAATGAAACGGAATTTAAAAATGCAGGACTGAGTAAAAGCAACATTATTTTTATGATTTTATAATTCCGAGTAAACCTCTAACACCTCTGTTATAAGCAGCCTACTCATTGATGTGTGAACCACCGTGTGTAAATTCCACTTTTGACAGTAACAAAATAGCTCTCTTCCAGGGCTTAACGACACAACAGTTACAAATCGCATTGTCAAAACTCACGCCAGACGTAAAGCTGTTCCTTTCTCTCTCCTCAGCTTTGTGCTCTACATACCTCTCACTCACTCTCATACACACAATGCCCGGGATGTAAATCTGTTAGATAGACACCTATGTGTGTATGTATAAATAACTTGTGGTGTGGTTGCTGAGGTATGTAGGGTAGCTATGTATGGCTGTCACATGTTTTTAGCTAAATACGTTACTGATATTTTTCTATAGTATTATTGGCAGATAATGTAACATAAGATACAGGGTAGTGAGAATGGTGTGAATGGAATATTTTAAAAAACTCGTACGCTCCGGTATAATCTTTTATATTTTGAATCTTATTAATATAAATTTCTTACCTCTTATTTAACCGTTGTTGAATATAACAATTTACTAAAAACTTTTGTAAAGGTAAAATTACGATAAATTTAATATTTTATAAATTGGTAGGTATTACTTGACTGTTAGTATGATTGTAGGGATGATGAGAAATAATTGGAGATGCAGTCGTGGTAAACAGTGTTTATTAAATAGTAGTTTATTTATTTATTAATTAATTACAACTGCTCAACAGGATTATTCCCAATGAAAGAGCAGGAAACACACTTAAAAATATACAATATAATAGAGAATAATATTTAACAGATTAAAATGTATGAAGGATATTATTATTTATACATTTGAAAATTTGACTAGGCTTTAGAAGAAAAACGTCAAAATTAGAGAATTTAATATTGTAGTACGAACACATGCGATAAATGGAGGAAACCTGTAGGACATTAGTTCGGAGAGTAGGAAGATAGAAAGTACATGAGTAGCGGGTGGAAATACAAGGAATTTGGAAGTTAAGACAACTAGTGGATATGGGGTCATCATTGTCGCCGTTAATTAACTTAGATAAATAAAAAATTGAGTAAGCCTCACGTCTTTCCAAAAGACTTGGCATATTAAACATCTCGAGTAATTCGCAATATGATGTATTATAATCAGGGTAAATATTATTTATGTTAAAAAATATAAATTTTAGATTGTTTTTCTGAACTTTTTCTAATAAATCTTGATGACATTCGTAAGTGGGGTTCCATACAATAGAGCAGTACTCAATTTTAGAGCGCACCAATGAATAATAAAGAGTAAATATGGAAGAAATATTTTTGAATGATCGGGTATTACGTATTAGTTTAATTAACTTTCCTACGTTTCGATTCCAAATCAATCATTATCAGGGATAGTTAAAGTATAGTTGGAAAATAAGATCATTACATTACAAAATCCAAAATGTAATGATGAAAATGTCGTCAAAAAAATACCTGAAGTGATAAAATGAGTGCATACATCAGAAACAACTAAAAATAACTAACATTAGTTATCTTTAGTTGATGTATGCACGCATTTTATTATCTCTGATATTTTTTGACGACATTTTTATCCTTACATTTTTGATTTTTTATGTCCTTTATTGTCTTATGAGGCTTTCAGTTTCAGTTTAAATGATTTTATGTTCATGAAAACAAGCTCACTCTTTATGTTCACACTGAAAATGTTGGTAAATAATTTTGAATGCACATACAAGTTAAAAAAAAACATTTTTGGTTTTTGTTATATTTGGGTGCACCAATCTGCTTTGTACGCAGATATCAGTAATAATGATGATATATTCATACCGTGTGGGTGTTTACCGGGCGTCACCTCACGGACACTCATTGCTGGCGTGGAGAGTGCACCACAGGGGTAAGTTTTCTGCCAATTAAAATTCGAAATAATTTTTGGCGTCTGTCGGGATTGAATCTGGGCCCCAGATTCGCGGTGAGACAAAATAAATAAATAATAATAGTTAAATAATTATGCAAATATATAATCTTTTCATCCATAAGTGTTTATTATATCTTATAATTATTAAATTAATATAGGTTATGGGTTGTATATATAACAATTTTGAAGTAACAAAATTTTGTTGGGTCGCTACAATTTATTGTGTTGCGAAGTGGGTCGCCAAAGTTTAAGAACTACTGGATTCTATACCTACATACATCATAGGGTAAAATTTCTACAGGATGTTTAAAAAATACTGTAAAAAATTTAAGGGCATATAGTACTGACCAAAATAAGTAAAAAAGCCTAATGAACATAGGACTGATCTTCAACTGTTTCCGAGAAAAGCGAAAAATCGGAAAAAACTGACAAAGATAGTGATCGAACAAAATTTTGTCTGTCAGTAAATAGACTATAAAAAAACAAAATTTTATATGAAACGTTTTTCTCAATTTCTAATAGTTACGAAGTTATTTGGAAATTAAATATTGGCCAAGGTCGCCACAACATTTAACATAGTACAATTATTTGATTTTTTTAAAAAACAAAAGCACATCTAAGATTACCTCTGAAAGGAAAACAAAAAATCCCATTTAATCAAAGTCGTAACTCTTATAGTTTTCGAGATAGCACACGTAAACCCCGTAAAAACTCATTTTTCACTGCCTCAAATCTGAGAAACTATAGAAGATCGGACTCATGTTGATTAAGCTTTTTTACTCATTTTGATCAGTACTATATGCCCTTAAATTTTTTCACACCCTGTATAAACTTCTGATGCAGTGTTTTAATATCTTTAGCACTTTTCCTATCATGATTGTATTAACAAATCATAGTAAGTTAATTTTAATTTTTTTATGGTTCTTCGTTCATGACATTTACTGAAATTTAAAAAATATAGTATATTGTGTATCTAGAAGGAAAAGTGATATATTCCCGGACGATGGTGGAGATTGCGGGGCGAGCCGCAGGCGAGGCCAGCAACACCAGGAGTCCGGGGAGTCACTTTTCCTACGTGGTACACATACAATTTTTTTTTTTTCGATCGGTTTATATTCAATAATTAGTTATTTTATATTTCATTTATAAATGTCAGACAACAAACAAGACATAAGATTATTGAGTTGTTTTGATAAAAATATCTGAGGATAGCGTAACTATGATTTGTTTATTTATTTTCATAAAAGTCAAAATATATTTGAAAAATATCAATGAACCGCGTACTGTCCGGGAATACTTTGTCACGCGCCGGAAAAAATATGCCCGGACTGTTATTTTTCGTTGCCTAGAAATTATACTACGGTTCGAAACCACACCGGAAACGTGTCAGTTTTCGTCCGATCGAAAAAAAAATATATGCATGTACTTTGACTCGAGAAATCGATCAATAACCACTAGAGATTCACGGGCTTGGCTTGAAGCTTGAAAGCTTGGCTTGGCTTGGTTTGAAAAAGCTTGAAAAATCAAGCCAAGCCTGTCGTTCAAAAAAGCTTGACTTTTCAAGCCAAGCCAAGCTTCTGTTCCACCAAGCCCAAGCCAAACCAAGCCCAACATTTAAAAAAGCTTGAATTTTCAAGCCAAACCAAGCCTTCGACTGTCAAGTAGCTTGGTTGAAAACAAGCTTTTTCAAGCTTTTCTTAAGAAATGTTTTCGAGGCCGACAAAACCGTAATTTTATGGTGGTAACGTACTTTCTAATTGCTTCGGCACATTTTTGCGAACTTCTAAGAATTGGAGTTCCCAGTAGGACCAACCTTCATTACCTGTCAGGCTAGTAAACTTCAAAAATTTGTCAATAGGAAACTATACCCTTCATCATTCTTATTATGCAAAAACCACTTATTTTCTCCATCTGAACCAAGAAATCGCACATTGTAGTTCGCGCACACAATCAAGTATACAAAATAAATAAAATGTTGAAAAAGTTTTAAATACATAATGATAAATGATAATATAATTTTATTGTTTTATCCTTTACCTACATTAATATAAAATGTATGATGAAAAATGATAATACAAAATTTATTGCAAATGTCAATCATTACATATAGAACTATTTAATTTTTTTAAATACTTATTATTGTCAAGTTAAACGTATTTTGTATAAAAATTAATTAATTAAATACTTAAATTTTTAAGTAACTGGAATTAATTACAAGTTATGAGGTCTCGTGGCCACGTGCCTGAGTGTCAGGTCGCGAATCTGGATAACCAGGTTCGATCCCGACCGACGCCAAATATTTCTAATTTTAAATGGCACAAAATTAACCCCTGCGGTGCACTCTCCACGCCAGCAATGAGTGACCGTGAGGTGACGCCTGGTAAGCGCCCGCACGGTGCAAATATTTCATTATTACCGATAAAGCAGATTGGCATACCCAGCAATGGGTAATAATCCGTGATGATATATTTATTTATTTTATTTAATTATAAGCTCAAAGCTTCAAGAAATTAGATTTGATTATCAAGCAAAAAAAATTATTAAATTTATCTGATTACATTTCACATAAACCTACACTCTATCTGTTTTAACTATAGAGTGGTGGGGAGATAGGTGTAGTTTGGTCTTGTTGTTTGATTGGGTAATTGCAATAATAATTATTGCATTTTAAAGTTGCATTATATACAATGTTTTGTTATTCTGGTATTTCCGAATCATAGAGACGAGACAATTTCTGTTTGTGGATATGTAAATTTATATTCAAATATTTTCAATGCTATTTTTAGCTCTACCCCTAATGTATCCCTAATAAACCGCTCTTGTCTGTGACAGGTATAATTGACAATATCAATGTACCGACAAAGAGAACATTCTCTTTTAAATATTACCTTGATAATCACGGCTTATTACCTAGTTCTGGGGGTTTTTAATTTTCTTTTATCGTTGAGGGTATTTACTTTTGTGCTATTTGAATTTGGACATAATTACATTTAATTATATTTATGTATTTAACTTACATGATTCTGTACTCAAAAATCAGTAGAAATTTCATAAGAAGAGGCGAGTAGGTATTTATGTCACGAACAAACAAAATTTCGGGGAAATTTCCGTCTGTAGGGTTTTATGATTTCCAGATGTATTTGAAGTAGGTATAAAAGAATAACAGATCAGTCTCAGGTCATTTTCATCCCATTGTACATTCCAAAATATTTATGTATTTATTTGAACACTGTTCTTGCGTGTTTGGAGACTTGAGTTGTTTATTTATGCAGGGTGAATATGAACTATATAGTATGAGAAACTCTAACAGTTTGTTGGAAGGTGATTTCGAGTAAAAATAACATTATGAACTTAAGTCCTATTCATTTTAATTATTAAAATACAATAAAGTCTAACTAATGCATATGCCTACTTGAATGAATGCAGTCAACGAAAATAATAAAAGAAACATAAAAATTGAAGGGTAAATATTTAATAAAAGATAATAAATTTATGTTTATTGTATACTCTCAAAAATAAAATAAATGATCGAAATGTACATTTCAATATTTTTATATTTTAATAATTACAAAGAAAAAAACACTTGGTGTAAGTTGCATAAGTTTTATTTCATCGTTTTGTTTATCTTTGCGCATAAGAAGATATTTTTCAATTGTACCACAATAAATTTATGTAAAACAAAACGTGATTTATACATCGTTACGATACAATGAAACATCGACATAACATATCAATATATTGATACATCAATATTCCAATACATCGATATATATATATATATATATATATATATATATATATATATATATATATATATATATATCAGATTTATCGATATTTCGATATATTTAATTTAATTCACATCGAATGTTTATATTAAAATCTTGATACCGAACAGCTACTAAGGGTTTTCAAGACCCATATACCTACTGTGCGTATGAGCATTTATAAAGCTTGAAAGCTTGAAATAGCTTGAAATAGCTTGAAAAAGCTTGAAAAAGCTTGATAAAGCTTGAAAATCAAGCCAAGCCTAAAATATTTAAAGCTTGAAGTTTTCAAGCCAAGCCAAGCTTTGTCTCCATCAAGCCCAAGCCAAGCCAAGCCTAACATTAAAAAAAGCTTGAAGTTTCAAGCCAAGCCAAGCTTTTTTATTTCAAGCCAAGTAGCTTGGCTTGGTGAATCCCTAATAACCACACCCCATTAAAGGTTTTAACGAACGACACTTTATACCCGAAACTGAGTAGGTACCTACGAGTATATCATTTACCTTTCAAAGGATAATTATAAATAAAGTTTATGTGAAGTTTCTTATCCCTGCTCTATTTTTTAGGTAAGGATGGTATTACGCGTCAAAAATTTCATTAGTATTTTGATGATTAAAAACGCTTTAAAGTTACTAGTATCTCTTTATGGGTGAGTGCATGTCTGTGTTGTTTTTCTTTTCCGCTGCGATTATACGAATACACCAATTCGAAAAGTGGCATATAAGTAAAAAAAGAGAACGAGTTTACACCGAGGTGATCCGTAAATAAATACAAATGATGTGTAATTTCTACATTTTTTGTTACATGGGAAATACAATGCTAAAATTTTCATTTTCTCGTTTCCTCCTATTAATTTTAGAGCAAAAATGTAAATATGAAAGATTTTAGAATTAAAAAGTAGCCATTAATGTTGAATATCTACAACATTACAACTCTCAAATCTTAGTAAAAAAAAATCTCTCTTTATTTCATTCCGGTCTATCACGTTGATCCTGTGATTTTCCTGGACTTAGTGTTCCATTCTGTATCCCGTCCTTCGCAGCTTAGCGCGTGCTGTGTATCCAGCAACACAAGAGCTGTTAAAAGCTTCTCAGTACCTCGAGCATGCAGGCTCAGTGCTCCACTGTCTCAACTGACACCTCGGTATGTCATACCGCATGCCCACTGGAGCGTACATGCGTGAACACTAAACATTGAGCTTCGGCTACTGTATGTGGGATAGGATAATTATGTTGTTGTAGATAGCTGTGACTTTTGATAGTCTACAAAAATAGCAATACCTACCTAGGATTTTTATTAAATTTGGTTTGCTTATTTGTGATTCCGTCCTGTATAACTTGTTTTACATATCTCTAAATAATCCAGCAATACTTTTTATGGTTAAGTATTCTTCTAAAGAAATGTCAATTTATGAAGAATTAGCAAAATGTTTACAAAATTTAGTACCAAATTGTTTCTACAACATAAATGAACACATTTTAAGCTAAATGCTTCATGTAAGTTGGTATGTATTTATATTTAAACTTGCAATACAAAACCGATCTAGTATTTCAAATTTGGACAATAAATCAAATTAATAAATTTATGGAGAAGTCGCAAAAAAACTTGTGTATTACAGGACCAGAAACTGCTTTGCGAGTGCCCGTATTTAAAAATATGTCAAAATATACAATATACTCATGCTCACACTCGCATAAGTGCAGTTTCTGGACTAGGGATAGTGATACAAATAACTATTACTAAATAATGCTAGTCCTTTATCATTTCTTTTCTTCCTTCTTTACTTCTTTGTACAACGTCCATAAAAAAGTTTTACAATGTAGTTTATATTATACGGAATAACTTTAAACCTTACCCTACTAAATACTATATGTGAAGATTTTTGTTTTTGTACAACCATTGTTAATTTTAATTTCGTAGTGATTTAGTTCATAGATGTTTTTTACCTTCCGTCACTTTTAGGTAAGGAAGGTATTAAATTCAATGATGATGAGTTTTTAATGAATAAGCACGTTTTAGGGTCCTAGATTTTACTATTTTTATGATGATTTCTGTATGTATGTATGGATGGATATATATATATATATATATATATATATATATATATATATATATATATATATATATATATATATACAGGGTGTAAATGAAATAAGTGCATTAAATTTAACCAGTAATGTAACTCGACGAGAGCATCAATATTTCTTAATAACTTTTTTCTAAGTCTTTTAGATTTTGAATTAAAATTCTTCAAAAATTTGCTGCATATTTCGGCGCGCGCCTATGGAGAACAGATGGCTGCTCCGTATTCAAGTGAGATACAAACAGCTCAAAAATTTTCGATTATCGTTTACACTTGCAGTCACAGTAATTAATAAACGAATCAACGGAAATAACATTTATTATTAATTTATTCGTAATAGTACAATTTTTAAGATAAAGAAATTTAAATTTTGGATAACAAAATTATAAAGTTTTGTATTAAACCAGGCTTTAATCACCTGAGAATAGAGGATGACAAGGAGGTTCGAGGGGAGGAAGAGCAGAAGCATAGTTATTAGGTTATGAGATGATTATTTATCGTCGGTAAATCATAATAGTTTAAATTCGTTATTCAAAAAATGTAAGTACAAACTTTTGTCCATTTAAAAGAAGTACATGAGTACCAATAATTAGTCGTCCATTTATTGTTCCCCAAACATTTTTTAATGAAAATTTTTACAGCATTTTCGTCTGTCGAGATGTGTATTGTGCATAATAAATACACCTTCCCAAGTAAATTCAGTCTCATGAATGAACATTATGAGCTATTCCCAAAATTGAAGTCTGTTATGTGCTGAAAACATTGAACTTTTTGCACATGGTATGGATACAACTGTTGCTTTTTTAAAAATTGTCATATGTGACACTCCGTATTGTGATAAAAATGTACAAGATTAACAAATGTTGCGAATATTAAGAACAGAATGATTTGGTGATGATTTGGAAACGCTCCGTGTAAATGCGTTGGCAACTCCATGACACTGTCTTTATGTGAACCGTGATATCAAGTAAAATGTAGTACAGATACGAGTAAAAAATAAATAAATAAACCATAGGTAAGTAATTACAATGTCTGTGTACTCGCATTTTGACAGAATTTTACCTTGTAAACAAGTTTATTACTAATGTCAAAATTTAAATGCAACAATTGACAGGACTGTCAATTGCTAAAACAAAATTTTTCATAGCTATTGATACTGCATTCAATAATCACAAAAATATTTGGAACGACTCGTCAATGGACCTTTCCAATTTAAGGGCTATCTCTTTCTATCGCTGCAAATAGTAAGAAAATGGCGCGAACAACTGCCAGTTGGGCTGTCAAACGAAACCTCAAAAATATTGCAGTCATTAAAATACCTGTATTCTCAGTGAAAATTTGCATCGTTAGACATTTTACCTTCAATAAAAGCTTTTGTAACTTATTTCGATAAGATTTTTTAAAGTTATCTTACATTTTACGTCTAATTTTTTTAGAATCAAACGTCATAGATCTCAGTTGTTCTTACTATGGGCAGATCCCCATTGCGCATATCTTCTATCTCTTTAAATTGGAAAGGTCCATTTACGGGGTGGTAAAAATGCTAAAAAAATATGCGATTTCGAGAAAAAGTTATTAAGAAATATTGTTGCTCTCGATGAGTTATATTACTGGTCAAATTTAATGCACTTATTTCATTTACACCCTGTATATATATATATATATATATATATATATATATATATATATATATATATATATATATATATATGTATATATTTGTACAAAATACATAACTGACTATAGGACTGTAGGTAATGTACTGAAAATATGGAATCTTTTGAAATAAACTTTCTGTGTGGAATTTGTACAAAACAAATGACGGAAGGTAAAGTGTTGGCCACATCAGATTTTTTTCAATGGATTTAGTTTTCTTACATTGCTCAGTGATTTTGTGTTAGTAACAAAAATAAACTAATTAAAACGTTAAAAAATATTAAATTTGTATTAGAAAGATAAATAATTACCTAAATATAATGGGGTTTTCAAATATTTCACCATACGAGGGATGCTCTGTTAATAGTTAGTAGCAGTTAATGGAAGCTCAATTGGCTAGAAACAATTGCAAAAATTGAATGTCGCATTAGTTGACATTCGTTACCGATAACTGTCAAACGTTTCGATTTTCTTGTAGTTAACGTTAAACGTAGTCAATGTTGTAAGTAGTTTTGAATTTTTAATTCAGTTAAAATGAGCATTCCGCGAACTGCTTTTAGAGCTCTGATTTTCTATGGCTATGAAAGACAGTTAGGATACCAGCAAAGCCATGAAAAATTGATTGCAGCTTTTGGCGATGCTGCCTTTTTATTATCCGCTGTTAGTCATTGGTTCCGCGAATTTCGACGAGGGCTGGAGCTGCTAGAAGACGAAGCAAGACCTGGAAGACCTGCAGATGCTGCCTGTTCAGAAAATGTTGACGTGTGGCAAGCTTGATTCAGTACAATCGAAATATTACTTATAGGGAGATTCAGGAGGAAGTGAAGATTGGATCCTCGGCGGTGAATACCATTTTGCATAAACATTTTGGGGTAAGAAAGCTAGCAAGCCGTTGGATACCGCATTTGCTCTCAAAGTCAAAAACAGGATCGAGTAGACTCGTGCAAATTTATGCTGCAAAAATTTGACGGAGGAGCTTCCAAGCAAGTGGCATACATTGTAACAGGTGACGAGTCTTGGGTATACAGTTACGACCCTGAAACTAAACAGCAGTCTAGTGTTTGGGTATTTGAAGATGAAAACTTGCTCACAAATGTAATTCGTAGCAGCATCAATAAAAAAATGATTGTTTTTTTTTTCGCCGAAGTGGTCCTGTTGCTTTTATTCTACTTGAGATAGCAGAACTGTTAATTCTGAATGGTACTGTGAAGTGGCTTTACTACAGATGTTAGCAAAATTACAAACAGGTCGCCAAAGGACTGGTTTGCGTAACATCTTAGACCATCATGACAACGCATCCTCCCATACTGCTGCCAGAACATTGGATTCTTTGAAAGATTCGGAAATTCAATTGGTAACTCATCCTCCTTATAGCCCAGATTTGGCGCCGTGCGTTTTTTTTCGTTTCCAACTGTTAAAAAAATGATGCGAGGCAAATGATTTTCCAGAGCAGATGCAGCAGTTACAGAATTTCAAAGAATTTTTTAATAACCTTTCAGAAAATGAATTTTCCGAATGTTTTAAAAAGTAGTTTTAAAGAATGCACAAGTGTATTAGTCTGAATGGAGAATATTTTGAAAAAAAGTAAAGATTTTTTTGTTTAAAAATGCAACCCTCTTACCAGTTATGTGACTAAAAATAACCGTACCAGCTGAGGGTTAAGGAACAATTATCATTTTGTTTTCGCACAAACTTCAGCGAAGTATTCTTGCGATTTGAGATCATTTTTCGTATATCTGTTACATATTGCTCATGTGGGTAGCGTAGGGTCCAGCCTCCAGTCAATAGAGCAGCTCTAGTTACGCCGCTGCCACATGGCAGATGCTCTGGAGGTTTCGTGTTGATGGAGATAGTTATCAGTGTGAGAGGATTACGCGAGGTGCAAAGTGACATTATATGTAGCTCTAGCTCTATTCAAATTTGGGGATGAAAAAATAGTGGTAAAAACCCTACATAATGGATGCTCGTGGTTGAAAGAATGAAACTATTTGTTACGACACCACTGCTTATCTATATCACGAACTTTTTCATACGTGTTTAGTGTTGCCACAAGACGAGACGAGACAAGACTTGAGGTCGGTCTTGTCTTGGTCTTGACTTAGTCTCGACTACATTGGTCTTGTCTTGGTCTTGTCGAGACGAGACTTGAAGTCAGTCTCGTCTTGTCTCGAGTCTCGACAAGACTCTCGACTTTGCATATATTAACAAATGGTTTATTATAATTGTATACAATAGTGCATGAATATCTAAGAAAAACCGTTCAATCGCGATTAAAAAATTCCAAAAAATGTTTCAGATATTAATTTTAAAAGTATTCCATGACTCTCGCCGATCGTCGATCACTTAAAAATTAATATGAAAATGGAACATATATACCGAGTGTTTTTTTTTCTTAATTTATTTTTACATAGAATATAATTATATTTCAGTTAGGAACACAACTAGATACCGAATTATAATTAATAGCTATGCGTTTTTTTTTAATAGCACTAGGTAAACAGTAAAATCTAGAGATTATTAAATATAGAACAACAATGAAGTTGATAATACATTATTTGGAAATACATTATTCATTATTTTCATGTTATTTTATGCGTGTTTCGATGTGAAGTTATAATATTACCACACGAAAATTAAGAAAATTATGTTACGAATTGTAATAAAATAAAGTGAGGAATATTCATTCATATACTTATTATAGATCTGAGAGATTCAAAATGTAAAGATTAGAGAAGAAAGTTTAAGTAGGCATAAATGAAATTCTTGGAAATATCCATTGCTTTGTCCTCCATCCCTTCCGCTTTAGTTTTATGGACACTATGGTCTTACCCATCAGAACAGTTAACTCAAGGTTAAACTTTTAAATAAAGCATTGGTGAAAATTGAAAATATAAAACGAAACGTATGCGCAATTGGCTATATTATGGGTTACATTTTTAAGAATCCTTGCGTTTTGTATAATAAAATAATATTTATTTTCAATTTCAAATTAATTATTTAGATGAAATAAGGAGCACATCTATTGAAAATATACAATACGTTTTTTTAAAAAACAAACTGGTTTCCCTAAGGGCTTAAGGTCGTAAAATCATTGTCGGCCTTTTCCATTATCACATAATTCTAAGAATTACAACAGATTTTTTTTTGTAAATATATATTTGAAGTGAACATTACATGTTTCAATACAGCAGCACTAGGTCGCAAATACAGTAGGAACAGTATTAAATTACATAAAAAAATACAATAAAATAATTACAATAATTACAAGAAAATAAAATATTGTAATTGAGCTTATTTTTTCTTTCAAATATGATATTTTACATTGTAGGTAGGTATAACTTTTGTGCTGGAAATAGAAAATATTTTTAGTCAACTTGAAAATTCAATTTTGTTAGTACATTTCATAGGATATAAATAAAATTACAAATTTTTAAATATTCGGTTAGTTTTTATCCTACGTATACACATTATAATTTAACGGTTTATTGGTTTTTGAATTTATGTATTATATTAATATCTATGCAGTAAATATGCTTTTATTGCAATATTTGTGTAGATGTTACAAGAATACGAGTATTATTTTGTAATGTTTACAATTTTTGGAAATTTAAGCCAAGCTTCCAGCCTAATTTGCGAATTTCTAATAGTGTTTGAATTTTTATATATACATAAATTAATGTTTCAGGAACAAGAGATTAAAAATTAATATGTTTATTATTTTATGAATTTTCAAACAGCTTTAATAGCATTGCTCTTAATTTTTGAAGCAGTTTTATAAAACGACGAACTGAAGTCGAGAGTCTTGTCGAGACTTCAAGACTTTCTCGACAAGACTCGATACTGGTCTCGTCTCGTCTTGACTTTTTAGTCGAGACCAAAATGATGGTCTTGTCTCGACAAGACCAAGACGAGACGAGACAAGACCAAGACTGGTCTTGGTCTTGCGGCAACACTATACGTGTTTTATCTTTTATCTCTTTCAGCTTAGGAATGTTTTTTTTTTTCAATAATTATTGTTTGAATATGAATTAAAAACTTATTTAAATATAAATGAATATCAATCCGTTTTACATTAGTACCTTACCTACCTAACTATTCCTAGTAATTGTTACTGAAAATATAAACAGCACTTTGCATTCTTTAAATTATTTTTTTATTTTAAACATTTTAAATGCTGTTTTAACAATAATATCATTCTTTAATCGACTGCAATAACAGATAGTGTAGTGATAGCGTTGTCGCTACAAATATCGAAGGTCACTTGTTTGAATCCAGAATAGGTATGTACGAATATATTCGAGCTCAAACTGATATTAGCTGGGCCAGTTAACATTTTCAACAAACAGATTATAAAACTTACGTAAATGGTGAGAAATTTCTACAAATTTCTTTCGACTAGTTTAAAATATAGATTTTAAACTTAGAAAAACTGAATTTATTATTTAAGTATTCCGCCATTTAATATTGGGTTACATTGCCTTTATTAGTAATACCACCTTTAATTCTATTAGGTATTGGATGCATAAGTCCTGCACATTTTCCTGTGAGTATTGTCATATATGTCTTGCGAGGTAGGTTTTACTGCATGCACTGGATTTTTGCTTTTCATTGTGCCAAAGGTACAGGATTTTGGTAGAAGCTAAATCTGGACTAGAAGATGACTCTTAGAATACCGGTCGAACTATTATCACCAGTCATTGGTTCCACAGTTTTTTTTTTGTTAAGTTTTAAGTTTATATATAAAGTAGCCGAAAGGATTTTGTTGAATTTTTTAACAATTTGTGTAGATTTTATAATTTGTTGAAAATGTAAATCGGCCTAACTAATATAAATTTGGGTTTGTATCTGTGCGTTTTTATCATTGCATCTTAAAAAAATCTGGTGTGGCCAACACAATACCTCCTGCCATTTACAGCCCGAGTCACAAAAAAGATTAAGTTTTTTGGATTAGCGAACTTCACTCTAATTTTGACAGTTTATTTCTTAAAATATAGTCTAATCTAATCCAAGTAACTAACTTTTTTTTAAAGCATTCAACAGTATTAAATCTCATTACAGAGTGGGTTCACATTCACACACATCTATGCCTTAGTGGGATTCGAACCCAGAGCCCCGAGGGCACTCATGACATGAGGCGTTGCTCTAACCATTGAGCCACCGGAGCTATAATAAAATGATTAAATTTTAAATACAGGGATAGAATAGAATTCACTATTCCAAAAATGAGGATTAGCTTAAACATATTTTTGAATCGTTAATCTTTATTAATCTAAATACATACCTACATATTTACTTATGCTGGAAACTGTATTGAATTCCTTTTCCATTGTTCTATTTACTTTTTTCTTTTTAAAACGGTACTAATATTATTTTGAAATGATTAGTTCTTTGATAGTGACATTTATCTGTCAGTTACATACATTTGAATAACTGCGTTTTTTTGTTTAAAGCGTAAGATCTGGTATTTAAATTATAGATAATTTTATAAATTTATCCATAAAATATATAGAAAAAGCATTAATTACTACGTTTACATACAGTTTTGAAAATGGTTTCAGTTTTCAGTCAAAATTACGCGAAACTGTTTGCATGTAATTTTCAAAACAGGTTTACAGATTGATTTGAGAACAGTTTCGACGCTTGCGCATTTGGCCGAAGTGAGTGACAAATCTTCTTCACTCCAAATTCTTCGTTTTGCTATTATTCCAATTATTTTTTCTACTTTGTACCACTACGCATTAAAACTACACAACTGTCAGTTTTTTTGTAGGTTAGTAACATCAAGTAACACACAGCGACAGAAACGTTATGCTATGTACGCATGCGCACTATCCAAACTGAATTTTAAGTGTTTACATGAGTAGTTTTGAAACTAGTTTTCAAGTCAAACCCATGAATTTTAGTTTTGGTTTGAGACAACTCAAAAACGTTTTGACACTGTATACATGGCGTTTTCAAAACTAAAAACGTTTTGAAAACTGCATGTAAACTCAGTAAATGCAAATCTATAGAAAATTTAATAATCTTTAATTTTCATAATAACATTAATATTGAAAAATAACATTTAAAGGTATTTTTCGAAGAAAAACTATTTTGAGCTTCTAATAAACTGTCATTTCCGGTTATCCGATATTCACTAAATCTAATGGGCTATCTCCATTACAGAAAAAGTTCGAAATACAAGGTTTCAAAATTTTCTGAATGACAGTATTTGAGTTAGAGTAGAGGATCCACACATACACACACACACACAAACACACACACACACACACACACACACACACACACACACACACATCATCGTGAAAATGTTAAAATTGGATTCTAGGGACCTTAAAACGATCCCTATACCTCCCTTACCATGGGTAGCGGGAGGTAAAAAGAAAATACGACGGTTAAATTATGTCATCTTTATGTCAATAAGTGGAAATATTCATGGACAATAAGCATTATAATAAAAACGAATATTGTAAACTAAGGTTTTTCTACCTAATCTTCAACATATCTTTTCCATACAAACGCATAACGTCAACTCTAAGTATTGGTTTGTTCCAAGTCCTAAAATATTAAATTCGAAAATATGAGGTTTAAAAGTTCTTATGTCAGTATATGAGTAGGTACATATACTGAGCATGGTACAAATCCATACTCAGCTGACGATACCTATGGTTTCTAACAGGCGTGGCATCATAAACTTATTTAGTTTACTTTCGTTGATTCGTTATTTTCTGCCTTTATTTATTTGAAAATAGATTCCGGATTTCAAAAAGAAGATAGCAGTAACTTGACTTCATTTCAAAATACAAAGACAAAGACAGAAAGCTTGAAATTAGCAAAAATTTGGAATGGATTAGATATGTGAGAGAGGTGTATAGCAATGCTATGGTGTTAAAAGTTAAATGTATTAGAAACTCAACTATTTTAACATTTTTTTACATGATAGCCTCTATGTAATATTTTAAGCTCTAGTTTTAATATAAGTAGATGACATTTTTTCATATTTATTACTATGTTGGAGAACCCCGTTGTTCTGTATTCGTAGATAACAAGACGTATACGAATACCTGCTTACCAATTTAACCATCTCCATATCTTTAACAACAAAGTTAGCAATAGTGAGTGATCCGAACAAAAACAGGCGGTAGATTTTTTTACACCGTCAGAGCTAATCTTCGCACTGATTCCCACCAGTCAAAATACGAAATCAGTCCAAGTGAAACACACACAGCCAGTATATCAGCAGCAGTGATACCTCGATACCTCAACACCTCGCCACAACAGATCTAGTTGTCACGGCAGCAAATCGGTTGAATATCAGGCATTAGGTAAACAGTGATTGTTCGCAGGCAATACAGCGTGCCTAATCCGTGGATATAATGGCTTCAGCAGCTTATGTCAGCTCACGGGTGCAGGGACAGGACGGGAAGAGGGACACTTCGCACCTCCGTGGACATTGAATGAACTGCAAGGGATAATAGACTCCGAGAACTGCGATAGTGAAATGGGGAAGGTTGGTTTGTTGAAAGAATGAGATTCAAGGTGGTATATTGTAGATACTGATAAATTTTATAATTAGAATAAATTAGTGAATATGATAATAATAATAATAATATTATAAAATATACTTGTAAATAATATTTAAATTGTATTGATAACATGGGAGAATTGTGAAAAACATATTAGAAAATTAATGAAATAAAAAATAATAGAAGTTTTATAAATCAATTTATCATCACGGCATATTACCCATTTCTAAGTGTGCCAATCTGCTTTGTACACAGATTTCGGTAATGAAGATGATATATTACACCATATTCTTTAGTATCCTCAGTTTAATACTGAACTTCACTGAAAAGGGTCTCCATATAAACCAGCGTTTCTTAACCTATGGGTCGCGATCCAAATTTGGCTCGCGAAAGAATATGATTGGGTCGCGTAAACTATTCAGAATTTTACAATTTTAATTACTAAATGCCAATAATATTTTTCTAAAATGTATATAACATTCCACTAAAATGTTACAAATGTTATCAATACAATGTAGAATAATTGTTACTGCTAATAACACTAGAGAGACTACCTTTATTGTCTATCTTATCGAATCTGGTTTACTAAAACTAAGGTTTTAGGAACCGCCGCGATTTAAAGAACATTCAAAATTTTAAAGAAATGCATTTTCAATCATGTACGAAATTCAAATTGGACAAATATGGGGAGTTAATATTTATGTTTCGGACATTTGACTACCAGGCTGCATTTTATTTGAAATTGTTGATCTTATTATGGTGTTAAATTTATTTGTTTGTTATAGTATATTAGTACATATTCATTTTCTTATTTTCATAAATAGATTATTGTTTTTAATCAGACGTGTTTTTATTTTTTATATAATTTTCTATAGTGGGTCGCGAAAAATTTGGGTCGCGCCTTGAAAAGGTTAAGAAACACTGATATAAACAGATAAAGACGGTATTTCATTAATTTTTGATTTGTTCATATTAATTTTTATAAAAAATGATAAACACATATTTTTCAGTTTGTTCATAAATATTGTAACGTTTCTTATATATGTATATGGGTGAAGAGTAAAAATCAAAGAATTATTATTAATTAAAATGAAGTTTATTAAATGATAAAGAAATATTAGAAAGATAATTAAAATAACTATTACTATGGTTAAAAAATATTAAACATTTAAAGACTCAGAATATTATAAAACATTTAAACACTAAGATTATTTATTTAAACAATATTTACCTCATTTATGTAAATAAATAAATATACCATCACCGCATATTACCCATTGCTTGGTGTGCCAATCTGCTTTGTATACAGAATTCGGTAATGATGATGACATATTTGTACCGTATATACGGGCGTTTACCAGGTGTCACCTCACGGGCACTCATTGCTAGCGTGGAGAGTGCGCCACAGGGTTCAATTTTGTGCCATTTAAAATTTGAATATTTGGCGTCGGTCAGGATCGAACTCGGTTCCCCAGATTCGCGACCAGACACACAGGCACGCGGCCACGAGACCCCATTTATTTATACAACTACATTTATTTATGTTCACTACCCGTTGACTGCTTGTTTATGTCACCAATTATCAGACTGTCCGGCTGTTTCCCTGTAGAGTTTATATAGGTCCAGGCTTCTTTTTCTAGAATATTCTTTGTGATAAAACTAACGAAAACAATAGATCACGTCGCACCCAAGTAATTAAACGGGTCTGGACAAGTCAGTTTACGTCGCACGACCGTCCGCGGCTATTGTGTCACCACTAAAAATAGAGACTCGCTCATCGCTGAAGAGACGGCGACGGCGACGACAACGGGCGTTTTACGTTACAATATAATAACCCATTTCGCTTTTTTTATAAGAAAAAAAAATGTCTTCATGAACTAGCGCGTCGTAATAACGTAGATATATGCAATAGTACTGCTAATACAATTATGTAGATGGCATCCGAGTAGTAAACGAGGAAACACTTATACTTGTCAAGTTGACAACTCCAAACATTTCTAACTTCTTGTGTTTGGAGATTTTACTATACATAGAATATAATTGTAATTGTAAAATTATAAAATAAAGTAGGTACTTTACAAAATATTGTTTCGTAGCAATTCGGGTTTATGTGCTACTACTTTGCCATCTAGCGGCGTTACCACATGGTAAGACCGTTACAAAACGATACAAACTTTCATTGTAATTTAATCTCGAATATTTAGAACCATAACAGCTATTTACAACTCTTTATTAGGCTGTTAAGAATTTGCATCCTGTGTAAATTAGCAAGACTATACTTATCCATCTGTACCGCAAAGCGCACACTCTTTAATTTTAAGATAACGTTAAATACAAACAGCTTAATGTTCAATTTGCTATTCGACATTTCGTTTCGATATGATAATATCGATATAGGAATCATTAAGTGTTGATGGAGCAATCCAATTTAGTTTAGCTAAAAAAAAAATTAATATAAGATATACTCGTACATAGATTCTACTTCTATATTTGTGCAGCTGTTTTCGTCAGTATTTTTTCTCGTTTACATGTAAAGTAGTTTCACGTACTTATTATTTCAAACTTCGTTTCTGTACTTTTCCATAATTGTTTTAATTTTTATCTACATTCTTTTTTGGCTAAATGTAAAAAAGTGTTGAATTCAACTCGAAATCTTTCGTAGAAAAATAAATAATGTCCGGTAAAGGATTTTTAACGCAAAAACATGATTATATGTACATTTACAAGAAGCTATGAAAACATATTTGTATTTATTTTTTTCCTAAGATAAAACAACAAAAACAGAAAAATCTGTTAACATTCCTATCTCGTAGTTGTTGACATGTTTAAGAAGGAAACAGGGGATCTCACTAATATCCATTTGCTTCTTTGTCTGTTAAAATTTAAACGCAAACAGTCAGTGTTACAATGGCCCCCTTTTGGAGATTTGTGGGTATTTCCTCTTGGTGTAGTCTACCTGGATAGGATTCCAGTTAAATATTAACTGGTTATGAGGAAGTTCTGCGGTCAGAAGACTTAACATGACTTAGGGATGTCATTATACGGCTTAGTTTTCACGCTAGGATGAGTAAACTGGGCATTGTAGATTCTGGACATTGTTTTGCGACTGGTCAGTAGAAAGGAAATGAAACATTTTAATGGTCCTGAGAAAATACTGTACAGTTTTTTTTTACGAAATACGTATATTTTAAGACTTGTTCTAAATGCGCATAAAGGAATACAGGATTTTTGAAATATACGTACTATAAATATAGATAACAGTTATATTATTATGAAAATATATTTCAATGTTTTTCAGCAAATATAAAGTTATATCTAACGTATTAAAATAAATATTTGAATTGAGATGTTGAATGAGAATCTGTTATTATTTTAACATAGTTATCACATACAAGTTACCTTAGTGTCTGTATATGTTTCCTCGTAACATGACAGTTTGTACGAATCAAATACCATGGTTGATTTTAAAACGATGCAGGTTGTTAAAAAAGAGTAAAATTTTTGGAGAGTATATAGTACTGACTAAAATGAATAAAAAAGTTTAATCAACATGAATCCGATCTTCAATTGTTTCCGAGATATATGGCAATGAAAAATGAGTTTTTACGGGGTTTACCTCAGCTATCTCGAAAAAAGAGTTAAGATTTAGATTAAATGAGACAATCAAATAATTGTACTGTTAAATTAGAAATTGAGAAAAATATTCCATATAAAATTTTATTGTTTTTTTTTATAGTCTATTTATTGACAGACAAAATTTTGTTCGGCCAGTATCTTTAGTATACTAAAAATAAATAGGCGGAAGACGCATGTTATCAACCTGAAAAAAAACCTTATAAAATGAAATTTATGCTGCAATTCTGAACAAATCTGTAAATCTGTAAAAAACTGAGAAAGGCGCATTTATTTTTGTTGATAAATATAAAATTGTACATAAGAGTGACAGCTTTCGTTACGATTTTGTTCATTGTAGGTATACAGATTTACAGATCGGTAAGACTTACAGATTTGTTCAGAATTGCAGCAATAATTTATAGAAATTATTAGGTGATAGTATTAAGAAACCTATACATTAATGAAATTTGCCATTACTTTTAAGTCAGTCATTATTTGAAATAATTGTATTGTATTTCCGTACCATACGTTAGCACTCTGAGATTGACCATGTTAAATTGAATTTAACAGCAATCCAATATCGACCCTATCATGTCCCTGTCACTTGATTGTCAGTTTTCTCTGCGTTAAGTATTTGTGACTTGTAACTCGTGCTACAGTATTACTTGTTTCATTTAATAAGTATTATACTATTATACATCTGTATTCATGGGAACCGGACGGAAATAAACAAAGAAAACTTTTGCTATGTAATAGAACTATGGTTTAGGAACTAAAGAAATAAATCGAAACAAAATAGTTTAGTTTTATTGTTAAATTGTCTTAATTACATATACGCATGTATTGCATATAGTAAGTTATACAGATTGATCAAAAATGGCTGAAGCGTGCCGCTCCATATGAATTTGACATTTGCCGCTTACTTAGTATGACAGCATTACTACTTCCATGCGCGTACCTTTCGATGTTTATGTCATAACACTAATCATAAAAACCGTCTTCTTTACGTTTACCAGAGAAAAATATGCTTCAAGAAGAAATTTGTCACGCTCTTCATTAAAAAACATATAGAAAAGAAATTATTTAAAGATTTTTCACGAAGGTGTGTAAATAAAAAATTTCAAATGAATAAACGTAGCGCAATCATATATCAAATGTCATGCATCTGTCATTATCTGTCATATATGGAATATAGTTTTTTAATTATGGAAAATTAAAATATAATTTTGACATTATTTTGGAACAAATGTTGTCATGTGACCTTTAGCCATTTTTGATCACTCTGTACATCGCGTATTGCATTTTCATTATTAAAATAAATTAGTACCCCATGTAAACGTAGTAATAGGTGACGTCATTATCTAAGAATATTCTTTGATAACGTGCGTCTTCTGCCTATTCATTTTCAGTATATATTTGACAGTTTTTCTTAGATTCTAATACTAAATGGCCACTTTTTCGGAAACAGTCGAAGATCAAATCAGACCTATGTTGATTAAGGTTTTTACTCATTTTACCATTTTTTAACGCCCTGTATATTCTTCAACTTTTCTTTCTCATCTATTTTATATTGACACAAAATATTTTTGTCGTATATTATTTGAAACGTATGTATGTCAATAATTTAAACATTTTTCTTTTATTATAACGAGTTTCAATTTTTAATTTACTTATTTAATAATAGCAGTTTAGGAATATTTGTTATACAGGGTATTTAAAAAATAGAGGTTAAAATTTGGAGGCAATATAGTACTGACCAAAATGAATAAAAAAACTTAATCAACGTGGGTCCGATCTTTTATAGTTTCCGAGATATAAGGCAGTAAAAAATAAGTTTTTATGGGGTGTACCTTTGCTATCTCTAAAACTATAAGAGTAACGGCTTAATTGAGATTTTTTGTTGACCGTGCAGAGATCATCCCAGATGTGTATTTGTTTTTCAAAGAAATCAAATAATTGTACAAAGTTAAATGTTGTGGCAACCTTGGCCAATATTTAATTTTCAAATAACTTCGTAACTATTAGAAAATGAGAAAAATGTTTCATATACAACTTCACGTACTTATTGTCTCATATTTAAAATAAACGTAAATATTTTTTACGATATTAAGGTAGATGCATACGTTATATTAAAAATATTCTACCGCAATTTTTTCATCATTGATAACGATACTTAAGTCAGATTTAGTTAAGTGTGGGGCTATTATTAGAAGAAATTTCGAGATAAATGAACAAAAGTTAGAACAAATTTACAACAATGTTACAACTAACACGAAATGTCACTGATGTAAAAAAATATGTAAAAATATGTGTAGGTCTAGTGGAGGCGATCGCCCCCATCGCCCTTCCCCTGGGCACGCCACTGTGTAGCTATGTGAAAAAGAACATGTAGAAAAAATAAAATATCTAGGACGTTTATTTAAGATATGATACAACTCTTCAATTTATGTGCAATAAAAACTGTATGCAAATTACTATTAATTGAAATGAAGGTAACATACGGAAAATTTACATCATATTCATAAATCAAGACATCTCTTTTGTATGACTATACATATTAATATATAATTACAGAGAAAGTAAGTTCGTAATTATTGTGGTCATTAAGTAGATTAACATTAGAAATCTAGTCATTTTATGAAATCAAATGAAATATGTATTCGACGAGCATTCATTTATATAAATAAGTTTCTTCAGTATGTCAAGTATAATAGTCTTTCAAATGAAGCAAAAGGAGCAAAAATAATAGTGTGATTCTTATATGTTATAAAATATATGTTATACAGATAATATACTTCTATTAATCGTATACTGATCAAGGAGTTTCAATTTGTTGATATTTTAGCAGGCCTAACTTATACACGTTCTATGTATTAGGTACTTCAAAAAATAACTAATGAATTTCAAGTATGAAGAAACTGTTACATTTGGAATGCAAATACATACGATAGGCATTATGATGAAATATCATCATTATTTTTTATTCATTGCTGATTGTGATAAACTGCTTTGATCATATTTTCATAGTACCTATGTAAGTAAATAATCTCAGGTATACTGTTTTTGATTTGTTTGTAAACAAGTACCTCGTTACCATTGCTCATTTATGGTACTGAGTACTCATTATCATTATGACACGCCAACATATAAAATATAAGATTGAAGAATATCTACTGTCTTGACATTAAAAGGTTTTGTTCTTTTTGTAAAAAAAATTGAAATATCATTGAAACATTATTTCTATGAATTTAAACTCATATATGCTGTGGATGTTCTTTAACCCTTTTAGTCCCAATTGCATCAAACATTGTTTACTTTAATCACGTTGTTAACTTTGACAAGGCTAATTTTTCATTTTTCAACATACCCCACGACTACTTAATTGATGTATAAATTTCGAAATACGCATGCCAGTGCCATGTACGTTCCAGTAGCTTCAAATAACATTGAAATGAAAATATTTAAAGTAATATGATTACTCTACTCTCACTATTACGCATGTTACAACGTTTTAAAGTCGTTTTGGGTATAGTATACCCCATCACACCAATGGCGTAACTTTTTAAACAAAGGTAAAAAGTAATAGTATTTAAATGTTTTGTTCTATTGATCTTATATTTTATCATATTTAGCTGTATTTTTGCCAATTTATTTATAAAATTACCTGCGCGCAAGAACAGGAAATAAACTATTAGCGGTATGGTAAGAAGTAAGGTCAGATCCAAAATAAAACATAATCACAATGGGTTGAATTCAGCACTCGTCTTTAACTAAAGAAGCTTATCTAAAAATAACAAAATAAAGAGAGACATTTGCATCAATGCATTAATAAGAAAAAGATGCAAGTTGTTTCCATAGTTACTAGAGACGATCACTACACTAATGAAGAGTGCTGAATTCGGCCCAATGAGTTCATTGTCTTTTCATTTTATTGTAAGCAAGCTAGTAGACTCGTTAAAATTTTTTACTTGGTATATTTTCACACCTTAACATTCCTTATATACATTTTAGGGTATCTCCTACCCCACCACACTGTTCACGTAATTATTTTCCAGCACACTGTCCGAGGGTTAGATCTGCTAATAACGTTTTTATACAACTTAATTCAGAATTTCATATTTTTATGGTTAATTTAGTGAATGTTTGGAAATTTGAGTTCGAACTTAATCATAAAAACATTTAAAAAATTCTTATTCGCAGTTATCTCATATATCTTGCGCCATACAAGTAGGTTTAAAATTAATATTCTACTTCCCCGCTATGAATAAAGCATGTCTACCTAAATCGAGCGAAGAATCAGTTGTGATGGATCAGTTAGGATGTTAGGACATCAGTTTTACCCGTTAAGGTTGAAATATATTAGATAAATAATAATACATTCTACAATATTAGTTAGATATTTGTTTTTAATTCCATTGTAGTAGAATACCCCATCATTCGTACTGACATTCGAAAATAATGAAATCTGTTTAAAGCAGACGTATCCACTAAAGGGCAGGAACTGTGACTATTTATTGGTTGGTAGCACGAGCGTTGTTCTAACACCATACTAAAAATGGACAAGCAGAAGACGCACGTCATCAAGCTGAAAAAGACCTTATAAAATGAAATATAACTTGTGTTATTTATTTTTTTAAAAAAGAATTAAAAAATATTAATATAAAGAAACGTAAATATTAATGAAATTTATCTTTATTTCTAAGTCAATCCTTATTCCTTTTAGGGAGTGTAAAATTATTTGAAATAATTCTAGTTGATTTTCGTATCATAATGGTAGCATTACTTACTGAGAATGTCTTTATTTACATTGAATTTAAAATCGATCAAATGATCAAATATCGATCCTGTCCCTGTCACTTGATTGTCAGTGATCACGTCAGTGATTGTCAACGATTGTCAACTCATCTCATCCAGGCACGAGTGACTTGAATTAATATAAATAATTGTAAATATCGAAGTAGTTATGTATTATTGTTTTGTACAAGTTTTGTAAAAAATATACAGAACTGTCAATTTGCTGTCAATAAAATATGTCAATATAATATATCGTTCTAGTGTATCTACTAATCTACTAAATACAACAGTTTCTTCTGAGTACTTGTGAGTTGTATCCTGTGCTACAGAATGACTGCAGTGCCCAATTGCTGGATAGGCTGATTAAGTTGCAGCCTAGCACAGATGTTGGGTGCGCACAATTTTATCATTTTATTATTATCTCGATCTCGACATTTTTTTTAAATTATTATTATTATTATTATTATTAAAACCAATCTTGATCTTGAGCAACAAAATTAAAATCCATCTCGATCTTGAGGTCGAGATCTCGATGATCTCGACTTTTCGGCTATTGTCGTCCAAATTCGTTAAGATTCTTTCGGTCGGACGTATTGCATTTGCGCATTGGACATGTGAATGCGTAACATGTTTAGACCTGTGACTTGTCTGTCTGTAATATATTTCATGCGATTTCAGGTGCAATCGTGTTACTTCCATTCTGATTTAATAAACGTGTTAAGTCAAGTAATCTTTGATCTGCCCTCATACCGCATAAAATCTGCACACATCCTACTATACTAATTAATGTATAATCAAACACGAAAGTTGAATTTTTTATTCTGATTTCACATTTTTTGTTTCTTATTTGTTTTTAATACGTATATCCCAGAATGAATAAACTCAGTAAAAAGTATATGGTAAATATAAATACATATTTGTATACGAATAAAACACAATACGAGTACATACTATATTTATAAAATACATTGTTATTTTCTTAAAATTTTAGGAAGATAAAAATAATAATTTTTTTCCTATACATGTCGAAAGCGATGACGTCAAAATCGAGCATGAAGTACAATACCTGAAATATTGTTGAAATATGTATCCGGTTTGTAAGTGTGGCCGTGGTGAACAAATCGGATTATCGGGCAATTTAAATAAATATCATCTGTGTGCAAACTTAAGTTTGATTATGTGTATTTTTCACCACGGCCACATTTACAAATCGGATACGTATTTCAAGAATATTTCAGGTTTTGTAATTCCCGCTCGATTTTGATGTCACGCGTTTGGAGTTTATCAAAATTGCAAGCAAATAGACCATTTTCATTGGTGGTGTGCTCATGATTAGAATGAGAGGTCAGAATTGCTCTGTTAAATTAATTACATGTCAGATGAAGAATGAAACTTCATTTTCTTCACAAAATGTATGTTAATAAAACTTTTTGTGAAGAATATGACAACTTTGATTCCTCGTCTGATAATTCCTTCACGATAACTCAGCAATTGTAATTATTTACATGTTGATGATATGGTCAACTAACTTGAAAGTTGTTTATGTCATACTGTCATCTCTCATTACCAAATAAAAAAAAATATGGTTGGGATACATTGTTGTGTCCCGGGGTGCAAAAACAAATCAAATGAAAATAAAAATGTGTCTTGGCATTTATTATCTGCGGATGGTAACAGCTGACACTGTTGAATTGAGAGATCAGCAGAGGTCATGTTAAGGTAGCTTTGTAGAAAATACAACTTATTTAAAGTTTCAAAAATTGGTAATAGATGTCTCAATCTCAATGAAAATTGTATAAATGTATTTATAATAAAACTGCCTAGTATTATGTACAGTACTGATGAAATGAAATAAATGATCGAAACTTGTGTATGAATAATTAATAAGTTTTTCAAGATCAAGATCTCGCCTAATCTCGTCAAGAATTGAAGTATGTAATCTCGTCTCGATCGAGTATTTGACCTTGAAATTTATTTGGATTTTGATCTCGAAAATTTACTCAAGACGAGACGAGATCAAGAAAAATCTCGTCTCGGCAGCAACACTATTTATTATAGTTTTTGGGGCGCTTTGGTTAGAGCTAAGACGACCTAAACCAGGCCCTGAGTATTATTGGTTTGTTTTAATAAGTATTACACGATAATTCATCTGCAGGGGCGCACCGTACCATTGTGTCGCCCGTGTGCCAATGCTCATCTTGACGCTCGCCCCAAAAAATTCAACTATTATAAAAAAAATAAGCATCGCAATTCGAAAGAACATAAAAAAGTGGCGTAAAAAGGTGCAAACTAAAATCTAGTACGATTTCCTATTTGGAAAGTATGTAAAACTGCAAAATTTACATTTCTGCCTATATCTAATAACCTACGATTTTTTTCTCAAATAACGACACCACAAAAATGGTCTTCTAATAGGGCAACAATATTGTGAATACGTTACAGGTACAGCCTGTGTACTTTTTCATAGTTACCATATGTTTTAAATAAATCACAATAATTGTTTTTACCCTATAAAATTAATAATTCTTGCATTTTCTGCTTGAAATATAGATACATCGTTGGAAAGCTAAAATAAACTCTCTGTCAATGGTATAATTTTGCGACTATGGAAATTATAAATTGGACCTATTACTTGAAATCTAATAGTGATAAAAAAAAATCTGAGCATCGTCGTTTGAAGGAAAATAAGAAAGGGTCCTTAAAGACGTGCAAATCAAAATTCCGTATAATTTTATATTTGGAAGTTATTTGTGAATATAAACGGAAGTGGCTAGAGTACCGAACGCAGGACCGTGTTCAAAAAATTAAGATCTCTAATTGACATGGTTTTCGAAATTTCTCTAAATATATCCCAACATTGCCCAGCCTAACGCCCAAACTCAAGCGCGGGCCAAGTATTATGCATTAGGTGAGGTTATTGTTGTTCTTTTTAGGGTAATATAAAAGCAACCTTAAGCTATTCAACAACGGTCCCGCGTTTATGCCGGGATTTGAATTTTTGACAACGGTCCCGAATGTTTAGACACGTCTCTTCGACGTTTCTAGTACTAAACGAGGTACTAAAACACGCAATTTGGAGTTTTATACAATAACCATTTGTATATGCATTTTTCGGGAAAAACAAAAACATCTTTAAAATAGTCTACTAATGGGGCAACTTTGCCCTAATTTAATCGACTTCGTATCTTTTATAGTTTACGAGATCCCAATGTGAGCCTCGAAATACGGGCATGTTAAATTAAAAAATTTAAGTCTTATTACAATTTTGCTCGCCGTGTCGCCCCTGACCAAGTATCGCCAGCATGTATTGTATACAGTAAGTTATGCAACACGTATTGCATTTTCTACAATAAATTAGTACCCCATGTAAACGTAGTAATAGGTGACGTCTATGGGGTGTATTCTGTAAGGAAACTGTTAATTTTAAACAGTATGTTAAAAATAAACTTGCTGTTAAAATATATTTTGTATTCTGTAACTATCAATTCTGTTAAAATTTTAACACCCGTGTTAAAATTAGGTGTTAAAACTCTATATTTTAACGTCATTCAAATCGATGCCTTTAAAATTTTAACATCAGTTTATACAATAAAATTATCACAGCATTTGACTATTTTACACTAATTAATGAAATTGAAATATAAAACGAAAGAAAATTACCATGGATGAATATAAAAAAATATCTTGGTTATATTTAATAAAATATACTTACAACTGTTTTACGAAGTAGTTTATTTAATAACGGTCACCCGTTCCATCGTATGTCTTTGTGTATCACAGTGTCATGCCATAAGGAATATTTAATTAACGTAATTCGAGAAAGACTGAACCTTTGAATGGTATACCGAGAGCACGATTTAGATGTATCGTAAAACAGTTCTTTATTATAATGTAGGTATAAAATGCAGTTAAAAATGCTTATTCCTGTCTTGTTCGTCAAACCAACATAACTTAACATTTTGGAATGTCAATTCTGAGGATCAAGAAGAAGAAATTGTACATACCTAATGATAACTTAATTATTTACAATTTCAATGTAAATCATGTATAATATGGAATCTAAAAATGAGACATGATTATACAGCAGATTTTATTTATTATCCGAAGCATTATTTCCATTCGTTTTTATAAAATTTCAAAGTGACAGATTCGTTTTCTAAAATTTCAAAGTGACACATAAACTGACAGTTGTTTACTCTTTTTATCATGTTTATTTATTTGTGTTATGGTTACTAACTACATGGACTTTAGTAAAGACGTGCCTTTTTTCTGTATTGTTGATCACTTCATTCTGGTGTTTAACAGACATGTTAAAATTTATTATTTTAACAGCAGTGTCAAATTTTCGCGTAGAGAATACCAAAAAATAAATTTATTGTTAACAGTCATGTTAAAATATAATTTTTTAAAGGCATGTTAAAATTAACAGTTTATTTACAGAATACACCCCATTATCTAGTAATATTTATGGATGACGTGCGTCTTCTGCTTGTTCATTAAAAATAATACCCCGATATTAATCAATTAAACAAGATTAAACTGCACCTATCTTTTTCTTACGTGAAATGAAGTACATATAGTATATAGAACCATGTCAATGACTTGGCACATACCTGGCACATACTTTGGGGTTGTCAAAATAAGTGTTCCAATATAATGATTAAGCAGATAATGGACTAAGAGCAATATTCAATAAATTTGGCGGCATTATTTATAATTGCTTAATCTGATTTGTATCTTCACTTGTTTGTAGAATAAAAAAAAATTAAAATAATGAATCCAAGTTGAATAAGGCTGTCGTACATGTTCGGCCTAATGGCAACACTGATTTTGTTAACTCTCCTGAAGTTTGTGTCAAGATGACACCGCTCGTGCCAACCATTATATACGACTTAAATAGAAGTAGATAATACGGTGTATCTGTTGCAGCCAGATTATAAAATTCGCTCTTTTTTATAAATAATTTGTCATTTTATAACACGCAGCCAGATTGTCAAATCTTAATCTTCTAGCCAGATTATAAAACACAAACAACAAAGGTTCAACAATATGGCCTCATTTTATAAAATGACAAGACCTTTTATAAAAGACGGATTCTACAATCTGGCTACGGCATATGCAATTCACAATACACCAGCAAATATTAATTTTAAAAAATCATTGGTAAATTTATCGAAGGATAAGGTGATATCTCGTATTTAAACCCCTATGTTCTCGATTTCCATGTATAGATATGTGTGGACAATGCTTGTGTGCACCCATATGATTTGGTTTGGCGGCAGAGACGGAGACACAATGGTAGTAGGGCGTGGTCGAGGTCGCGGGCGCCATTGGCCACACTGACCGGATCTACCCGGATCAATATCACGCGCCCGCTCCGGGAGCCCGGATATCATCCCCCGCCAACACCCCCCATACGCAGAGATAGTGAAGTGAGTGCACAGAGAATGTAGTAAGGAAATTAGATGGAAAAGGAGAGGGTATTAAATGAATACTAAATTTATAAATGAACAAACGACATGAAATTTTAGAAAAATAATAATATTCCTTTTTCTGGATATTCAAAAATAAATATCTAAACTTAAAATTTTCTTTTAATTCATTGCACCTTTGGTCAAAAATTTTGATATTAAGCTTTTAATGAATAAAAACATTTTTTTTATACATTTACGAGTACCTAGAGTACGATATAATTATTTTGGTAATGTTTTCAAATGTACGTACTTCTACATTTAAAAAAATGCAATATTTGATATTTTAGGTTTCTGTTTTTTACATAGGTACCTAAACCAAACCTAGGTCGTAGGTATGCCTACGAAGGGAGGTCAAAAAATTAGAGGATTAAAAGTAGAGAAATTACTATTTTTCTTTTTCAGTAAATTCTCCTTCAACTGTAATACACTTTTCAGTTCTTTCAAATAAAAATTTTATACCTGCGAAAAATGTCTTAATTTAAAATAGTTTCAAATTGCAGATATAACTTCTTCGTCTTTAATTTCTTTCCTAAAAGCTATTTGGGAAACGGACGGAGTCAACTCTGGACTGTATGGAGGGTAGTTTAGAAATCATGGTGTTGAGGAGCAGCCAATGCAATATCGGTGTTGTGCACGGATGCGTTGCCTTGGAAAAACAGCACACCCATACTTTTGGTCCATTTGCATCTTTTTTCTTTTGTGGTTTTTTTAATTGTTCAGCATATCATTGTAATATTGTCTAGTTATTGAAACACCTTTATCATTGTAATTAATTTGCATTAGCAGAACACCCTCTATCTCAAGAAACAGCAGCCGATTTTTTGGGTGTTCTTAACCTGTATACCTATCACAAAATTACGAAATAATATTCTTTTTTTGAAGCGAACATTTGTCCAAAAGTAGCTTTTTGAGACTCAATTCTGAAAGTAAAACACGATGGTTATTGATTTGTGTCACTCTTTATATTTAATTATGTAGGTACTCGCAAGTAAGTAAGAACGTTTTCAATGACGGTGTCGATCTTTCTATATATAGATAATTAATGAAAATAACAGGGGCGTAGCTAGCGCCATATCTGCCGTATCAATGATATGGGGCCCACCGGTTAGAAGGGCCCACCGACCTCTACTATCTTTCAACAAATTTTCTCTAAATTAAAGTTAATTAAAAATTATTTGAGAACTTCAATGATGCAAGAAAGATTATCCGATTTGTCCATTTTATCAATAGCAAACGAGGAGCGTAGAAATTTAAATCGTTCTCAAATATGGAAAAGCATATTAATATTTTCGCCGAAAAAACAATTAGAAGAGTATAATTATAAATACATTTTCGCTTTGTACCTTTACATCTCCTTATGTAAGGATGTTAACCAATATGTCTTTAAATAATTGATAATGATTATTTTACATTTCTATGTTACGTACTATTAATTATTATTTAAATTACTGCTTGTTCCGTTTTATATTAAAACTGTTAAGTAATTTATTTAATTTATAAATCTAATATTTATTTTCTGTTTTTGTAATTTAGTTCAATAATATACTACATTTCCAATTTCTATCTGCGATTATTATTTTATTACTGAAAGAGGACGGCCTCCTTAGCAATCACTGATACAGGGCCCATCGAATGCTAGCTACGCCACTGGAAAATAATAAAATGCAATATAGACGAAAATACGTATATTACAGGATTCAGAAAAATATAATTTCCCTCTTCCTTAATGTGAATTATATATATTTTATGAATGAGACCTCTCTGATGTTATGTGGGGTGAAACCATAACGACATATTAATATTATTTCCCCTGCATATCGTTGTGATGACACAAACAATGGCTGTTTGTGTGGAGCGGGTAATATTTTGGTTAGCTTGTGGGTTTTTTGTTTGAAATGTCTGAGTGGATGAATGTGTGTTTTTTCTGAGTCCATTTACATAATTTATTCAGATATAATCGATTATATTTACTCGATTATTAGGGGAATGTGTATACTATTCCAAACGTTTTATCGAAATCAAATAACATGTTTTAGGGTTGCTCATCATAAAAATAAATATTTATAGAGTTTATTTTTATCTGAATTTTCTATATACTAATATATATTTACTGGCCTATTATTGTGGTATCTATTGGGGTGTAAAGCAAGTTCGCCTCCTCGTGGTATACCATGAGTAACGCTAAATAAACTAGCTAAAGTCGACGACTAGACAAGGTACAGTGATAACGACGAAACAGTTTCTCTAATAGGTAATAATAATTTATTCATATGAATTTTTCGCAAGAACTATCAATACCTAATCGCACTAATATTAATAATTAAGAGTTTTATTTATTGGCTAATGCAAACTAATGTCCATTATTGCAATTGTTTTTTAATAAAAACACAATTTCCATAGTATACTAGATTTAATTTAAATAAATTTAGACAAAAATGGTGAATAACTTCGAAATTATTGGTTTTAGGCATAGGATACCTTTAATAACATAGAAAGATAACATAAAAAGAAACCCAACTAAATGATAGGGTGTTTCATTTGAAAATGACGAGTTATAGTCATTTGAAATTGAGTAAATTTGATTGGCTTTATTGAACAGCCTGTATAATTATATTTTAAAAAAATATATGAGAACATAGAGTATAGTTACAGTTGTTCAGAAAAAAAACCTTATTAATTTTTACCTCTCGCTAAGAGAGGTATTGAATTCATACTAAAAATCGTATATCCAGATTTTAGTGAATAAGCACGTTTTAAGGTCCCTAGAATTCGATTATAACATTTTTACGATAATGTCCGTGTGTGTGTGTGTGGATGTGTGTATGTATGGATGTGTGTGTGGATGTTGGATTCACGATTTCTTAAATACTATAAGACTTAAGTCATTTTTAACTTCGGGTTACTCAATCTAACAATAATGGGAAGAGTTGGTAACAATTGGACAACCGGAAGTAGTAGTTACAAGAAAAAAACTATCTAAATATTATTTATCAAAAATATATGTAAATACTTATATTAAAGAACGTTAAATTCTTTATTCGATAAATATCAATTCATTATCATATCTTCTATAGATTTAGAGATAAAGAAATGCATATAAAATAATTTGATGTAAAAAATCTCAGATCAAACTACTTCAAGGCAAGAAATTCAAATGTTTGTAACTGACACAAATGTCACTGTTAAAAATATTTGTATGCCACTGTCAAAAACATTTGTACATCATTATGAAAATAAAAAAGTCAACAACGCAAAAGAATGACGAATGTATAAAGAAAAAGAAAAGGAAAGTAGAAAAAGAAAATTTCAGGGTATTGAATATAAAGAAAATGTATGTATTGTACATAATTTATATTAAAATACCCCATAGATTTTGCAAATATATGTGAGAATTATTTTGTAGTGAGAAATGAATATATGTATTTGTATTCAAAATTATTTTTTGTACAAACACTATTAAAAATTGAATTTTTAACACGGCATACTTCAATTAAAAATGCGATATTTTAATTCTAGTGTTAAAAGTAAATTACCTTGGTAATGACAAATAGAACAACAAATCGACATGTTTGACATATGTCAATTTTTTTTACAAATACAAATTTAAATGAAATAAATGTGTATGTAGAAAAAATTGTGTATGATATACGTGTTAAAAGTGATTTTATTTTGTACGAAGTTTTGGATCACTCCGCTTCGCGTCGTGTTCCAAACTTTCTACTCACAAAAAAAAATGTCACTTTTAACACTTATATCATATATAACTATTTTGTTTTATGCGTACAACCAGGTAAAATATCTGGCGAGAGGTTATGTGCTGGCCACATACTATTTTTACTATTAAAATAACTTTAGTACGCCTTTATAAAGCAATGCGTGTATTAGGTCATTTTTAGAGAAAAAACGGAATAACATTGAGGCAAATTAAAAAAAATTATATGTGCGTATAGATGAATAAAATACAATTCAAAATATATGAAAATATATAGGGTGTTCCATTTTAAAAAAGAGAAACAATTCTCGCCGAGCCGTAATGCAATACTCTGTATATGTGAAAATAATTTTATGTTATACTCCTCGAGTAGACGAATAAATTTTGTTAATAAATTTATGCTCTATTTCTAACGACAAGGTAGATATCGAAGACGGTCATTTCAAAGATTTATCCTGTATATATATATATATATATATATATATATATATATATATATATATATATATATATATATATATATATATATATATATTTATTTGGGTGTACAATGTCGCAATATTACAATACTCATGTTAACTTGATTAACATTGAAACAATATTGGTTAATACTAACTGAAGGATTTAAATTCATAAGTACGTATGTTCCGTTATTTATGTTTTAAACTTATTTATTGAAATAAGTTAAGCAAGAAACATTGCCTAAACTATAATTTCTTTTGTTAATAATATTATTATTCATTTTCCTGAAAGATTTGGTTTGGCTTTTAGTACGTTCTCATGTAAAGATCTTTGATATTTTTTGGTTCATAAAGCTCTTTGACTCTAAATGCTTCAATAATTTTGCGATATTTATTTTAAAAAATCTTACATAAATGGTGAGTTATATTTCTATTTAAAACGATCTAATGGGTGAATATCTTCCCTTTCTCTGCAGTCAGTCATTTAAGCTCCCTCTTTTTTTGTTGAAGAATTAAAGACTCCCACTAGTTCCATTGAAAATCACACACCATACCCACGAGGTATTTATAAACTTGGCTACTGTTGAACACACAGCAGCAGCCAACATTTTTTCACAGTATCAAATTATCCAAAGACGTAACAAAAGCCGGGCGACCATCAACAAAACAACGCAAGAAAAACTTGAAGGAGTCCTTGGATTAATCCCATCTGGTGATCAACAACGCAAACAGCGACCGCAGAGAAAGAAATAAGAAAAGCGGAGAAAAAATGTAAAAAACGGATCGTTACTGCACTCAAGTAAGCGTTTAAAAGCAGAGGAGGTTTCGGGACGAGCCAATTCAACCCACTTACCTCAAAACGAAGTTGATGTTGGAATGAGCCGCAAATCTGAAAAAATAATTGCAAATTAGTTGATAGAGCAAATTTTTTATATTCATTGCTCAAAACAATTACAGGGTCAATTTTTTTGTCGACATCTTTTTTTCCTAAATATAGGATTCATATGAAATTTAATTTACAAATAGCTTAAACCTTTAATAATTTTATTAAATTCAAATTGCTAACAATACATACCAATGAATAGGATTGCACAGAGCATTCAAATTATCAAAAATGAAATGAAAAAATGGCACACATTCTTAATTTTTATTATTTTTATCTCTTTTAGAGAGTTAATGGGGTATTCCGGCGATATGGAAATAATGCAAAATAATAACTTTTTTCTATAGTTTACATCTTCATAAAGTAGGAAAATATAATAAAACATGTTTATTAAAAACTTTTCATTCATAATTTAATGTTAGAAAATTGGAATTTTTACAGCTCTAGAAACGTCCTTGAAATTTGTGACGTGAAATTGATAATTTGTTGCTCATTTCACGGTAGATATTTACGTTTAGAATCATAGATGGTGCCAGTAGTTAACACGCGCGTATATTTCTTGTTTGACATTTCGTCCACTTTATTTGCAGCAATTCTCGAACAAAACATACCTCCGGCTTTTAACATTACGTATTTCTGCACTCACGTATTGCGAGTTATAGAGAAAATAATCATTTGCCATGGCAGAACCCACAGCAGGTTACCAGAATCAGTCTTTGTATAATCAGGTTCCATTATTATGAAATATTACTCGTATTTTTACCACAAACAAACACTGTAATACACGCTGCTACTGAAACCATGTGTAAAAAAGCAAATGGCTGTCATGAACATGTGGATTTACACGCTGAAGTTTGTTGCAGATGTCACTATCGATTTGACGTCATAAGCGCGCCAATGGCAAGAAAATTTGAATTGCGATGAAATTTTTAAAAATTCATATCTCACGTGATGTATTCATTTTCTTACTCAAAATTAGATATTCAGAGTCCTACTGGTATGTACTAATGAAAAAAAATATTTTTAAAAAATGTCGGAATACCCCATTGTAACTATAATATCGTGTATTACACCCGTTAACATCTAATTCAGCTTGGTAACTGTGTGGCATGCTTCGGATAAGTCTTAGTGAGCTTGCTTGTGGAATTTGTTGTCATTCATCTACCAGAGCATCTTCTAGTTTCCGTATTGTCTTATTTGGGTTAATTCGACTTCTGATACTTTGTCCAACTTGATCCCATTAGTGCTCAATAGGATTGACGTCAGTACTACATGCTAGTAGCTAGCCATTGCATCTTCAATATTATAGCCTACGTTTATCTCGACAATTCAAGCGGCTTCAAGTATATTATGACTTGAGAAATCCTATTGGTTTATCTCAGCGGATTGAAATTAGGGTTGAGTTATTTTCAATCTTTAAATTCGTATTGACTAAAAAAAGATAGTTAAATACTAGAATATGCAGACAGACAGGGAGAAGAATATGATCTAATTACATGCTGGATATATAACCTCAAAATCTAAAAATTGTCATGTCGTTATATGTCTTCTCTTCTAAAAACAATAAAAAATATTTGTTTCTTCATCACTCCAAATATTTCGCTTTTGGACAATTTTTATGTCGCGACTTTTATAAAATATGGTAAAATGCAAATAACCAACAAATGATATGAATTTAGTAACACTTCAACATACTGCGGATGTGCGCATGCGTAGTTATATTATTTGAAGCTTCACGGTATATTTTGACAGAAGTCAAGCCGCTTCAGAAGTCCAAGCCTGTTATTTTATAGGCTTGACTTGACATTTTCAGCGGCTTGAAATATTAATCTCGATCGTTTATTTCGAAGATTGAAAAGGGATTTACTAAATTCAAGCTGCTTGAAACATCGAGATAAACGTAGTCATTGTCTGAAAGGTATTGTGTGCTTAGTTTAGCTGAATGCTGCACCAATATAAAATGTTCACGTTTATTTGTCGCATGTAGCTAAAAAAAGGTTGAAGGTGAACATTTAGCACTTCATCTACATATTGTCTTATATTCAAAGTGCCGTTCCATATGATAAAAAATTCGATTTTATTTCTGCTCGACATCCATAATAGACCTTTTCAATTTAAAGAGATAGAAGATATGCGCAATGGGGATCTGCGCATAGTAAGAACAACGGAGATCTATGACGTTTGTTTCTAAAAAAATTAGACGTAAAATGTGAGAATATCTCAGATAACTTTAAAAAATCTTATCGAAATAAGCAACAAAAGCTTTTATTGAAGTTAAAATGTCTAACGATGCAAATTTTCACTAAGAATACAGGTATTTTAATGACTGCAATATTTTTGACGTTTCGTTTGACAGCCCAACTGGCAGTTGTTCGCGCCATTTTCTTACTATTTGCAGCGATAGAAAGAGATAGCCGTTAAATTGAAAAGGTCCAATGAACTACATCAAAAAAAAAAAAAAAAAAACACGTGACTGCGTATTGTAACGGCAATTATTCTTCTGCAAACTCTAAGCAAATTTCCGGGAATAAGAAGAAATAATAGATTTATGATGCAAGGGTTAAAAGTGTCATTTTATTTTGTAAGAACGGAGTCTCGATTGAAGTCCATGGATTTTTCACAAAAATCTTTCGTCGGAATATTATTTCTTTCCGGATAAATTAGAGTAGGTCGAATTTATCATACTTGATCCGGTAAAACAGAGCATTGTGGATGAGCCAGGAAGGGAGTCACTCCAATTTGAAGCGGAGCGCGAAACTCAGCGGACCTCCGCAGAGCTTTTTGTTTCGTCCCTCGGGACCGGATCGACTCAGTCTCGCTGAAGCTTGATGCTGATGCTCAGCTCTCGTACTCCATCCAACCCACGTTGTATGTTCCACCTAGTGTACGGTTACTCGAGACGCAGACTGAATGAAGTTGTTAAAACTTACAGATGTGGGAGATGGGGCAATTTATTGAATGGTAATTGAAGCACACAATCACCCCAATTCTTTAACAAAGTTACTAACTTTTAGCAACATTGCTATAGCAAATAACCAATAATATGTAATTGTAAACATTGAATGAAACATGAAAATGACAAGTTTTATATTTGTTTATATTAGTTAACTTTAACAATAAGGAATCTACAAGTTTTTTTATGATTATCTCAAGTTGGACTAAGGTTTTTTTTGGATAAAAGCTCTTCAAAAGTGCTAAGACTTAGCAATTTTCTTACAGAATTGGAGTGATTTCTTAGAAACAGAATACTTTTCTAAAACCTATTTTTCGGGGCCAGATAAATGGGTATGGTTATAACAAATTTAATAATTTCATATTTTTATATTGTTTATACTTATCTAAAAAATGATTATAACGACCTAAATTTGGATGGCGTGAATTTTATGCGTTAGGCAAAGTTTACGTTATGTTAAGGTAGGTACGTTTGGATTTTATTTTTAAATAAACATATGTAAATTTATCATACCAGATTATTCTCCATTTCGATTGTGTCAATCTGCTTTTATTCGTAGATTTCGTTCACTTCTGTGCTATTTGAAAATTTGAAGTAAATTTCAAGTTCCAGATTTGACAGCGGTAAGTTTTCATTTTCTTTGAGATGGCTATTTGGAATAGGTGATCGGTTGTAATTTAGACGAGTTCGATTCCGATTTCAAGTTTATTCTAATTATCAACTATCTAGCGCAAAAGTGACTCCTTTGACAGCTTTGTAAGTTCGTAAAGTGACTCTTGGTAACCGCTTATCGTCATTAATAAAATCTGAGAATAATAGCAGTGGCCAGAATGACACACTCAGGAATACTCAGGATTTCATATATATTATTCACGAAGTATAATAACTAAGGAGTGGACAATGGACAAATCGAATCTAGTCGGTTATTAAAAAGTGTCACCCAAAATGTAACATAAAAGACAGAGAAGGTAGAGAGAGAGAGATAGGTTGAGGAAGGCCAACATGTCCGGCTGTGGCTGACAGCAGACACGACGACGTGAAATTTTAAAATGGGAAGAAAGTGTTTTGTGCCACACTGCAAGATTAGGTATAAGAGTTGTGGCGAGCGATAAAGTTTCTTTATTTTCAGTCCCTACAGTTGGCTAAATAAGTGGTGTCGTGTTATATCACGAAAAGACAGATTTTTAAACGTAAAAAATTATATTTGTGAAACATTTTAATGGAGAGGACATTATAAATGAATAGAAATCTGAATATGTTAAGTTAAATAAAACATATTTAATTTCCATTATGTACAGAATGTATGAATCACGTCGTCAGATTGTGCCCCGCACAAAGGCGCCTGACCATGAGGGGCGCCATTTCAAGACGGTGTATAAAAAATAACATTTTTATCCTACCAAGACGATATTTTTCTATCATTGTTATATTGAAATAATAATTTTGAAGGTGTTGATTACAACAAAGAATATTTTGCTTATAGCTCAAGAATATTGATTACAAGAATGAATCCAAAAATGAATTTAGTAGAGAAAAGTAAAACAAATATCCTGGTAAACGGATAATTTTCTGGCATTGTTATGTTGCAAGCTATAACTGTAAAACTGTTGATTACAACAAACGTTGTGTGATAAACGCGGCCTACCTACATCTTTCTCTCTCTTCACTCGCCTGTTACATTATGGGTGACGTTTTTTTCTTGAAAAATTAATCCATAACTTAACTAAATGTAAAACAGCTTGCATATTGAAAATATTTTAAATTATTTTCACTTCCTGGTGAAGATATCATTGTTCAGTTCTTAAAAATAAAATAACATTTTCAAGACGATTGTTTGGTACTTGAAAAAATGTTCGTTGTTCCTTTTGCAAGTCAATCAAATTAACATACTTCACTGAATGGTTAAACTTCTGACATTAAACATATCATTCCATCACGAAGTGTTAAAGATGAAAGGTCAGTGCTCATCTCTATCATTGCAGGCGTGCTGCGTCTAGTAATTACACTTTAGCACTCCCATTGTTTCCACACCCCCGCTCCGAGTTCCGAGTTATAAATGAGTGAGGCTCATGTCATTAAAGCATTCAAATTGACGTTCCATAAAGATCGGCAGACACTGACACCTCGCCAGACCCAGTGTTTTACACCTGCTGGGTGATTATCAGAAGAATACTCGTGCGAGTATGTTGTTAGGTTTACAAATTGTGAATATGATGAGATGGATACGTGGGATGGATGGAGTTATTAAGTTTTTAATACTCATTAAAGCATGTACGATGTACAAGATAGGAAGAAGTAATCTACAGTTTAAGAATGGTTATAATTTATAATATAAAAATAAACATTGCACAAATTCCTTTAGTTATACATTTAGGTAACAGATACTATTAAGCGCGTCGGATTTAAATTTTGCGTACTTTTTTGTATTTGTTTGGTATTTCTAAAACTAAACTCCGATTAGTAGAGATAGAAAACGTTTCTAAAAAGATAAACGCGTTATTATTTTGATAAGGCATTTTTACATTACTGCAATATGATTATGAAGTTCCTCTGACATCAACTGGTGTGTGGTTCCAGCAGGACGGCGCAACATATTGGGATTTTCAACTATCAAGAGATAGGCGCTGATCGCGTTAAACAATGGGACATTTTTTGTTGACGTTTGTAAGCGTCGCATTGCTGTCAATTGTATTTCTTTAGTTTTTGTATTATTTTCTCATGTATTAGTATTTTTTATTTGTAATTCAAGTAGGTATAATAATAGAGTTTTTGTAGTCATAAGTTGTAGTTTCATGTAAATGTCAAATGTGTACCACTGTTTGTAGTTTTAATAATCGCCACTAGTTAGCATTTTCTTATTTGAAAATCCCAATACTGCGCAAAAAACATAGTTTAAAATAAAAAATAAAATAAATATATCATCATGGCTTATTACTCATTGCTGGGTGTGCCAATATGCTTTGCAAACAGATATCGGTAATGATGAAATATTTGTACCGTGCGGGCGCTTACCAGGCGTCACCTCACGGGCACTCATTGCTGCCGTGGAGAGTTCACCACAAGGGTCGATTTTGTGCTATTTAAAATTCTAAATATTTGGTGTCGGTTGGGATCGAACCCGGTTCTCCAGATTCGCGACCTGACACTCAACACGCGGCCACTAGACCCCATGAGAAACAGTTTCCAAGACATAAATAAATATATCATCACGGCATATTACCCATACCTGGGTGTGCCAATCTGTTTTATATACAGATTTCGGAATTGATGATGACATATTTGTACCGTACGGGCGTTTCCAAGACATCATTTCGACAAATACTGTCTCCAATTGGCCACTAAGATCTTTTGATTTAACGCCATGCGACTTCTCTACCAAAAAGTCATTGAAAAGTCTTTTAGAATTAATCTGAAAATCGCATCGATTCAGTGCCGGATTAAACAATGTAGAGGCCTGTAGGCCATCAAAATCTTACCCCCCCCCCCCCCCCCATAATAAGTTTACGATTTTACCACCCAACAATTTTAATAAATAGCTATTAACATACCTAGGAATGTTATGCACATCATAACTGCCGCAGATGTCAGTTTGAAGACATCTAAGGCTTTTATGATTAATAACATCCGTGGTTTGTTCAATAGTTTATCGGTTTCAGAAAATTAAGACATTATTGATAAATATAATTTTTTGAAATTCTCTCATTAATGCTACTTTCAGATTGCTATGGTTAACAGAACAATTATTTTGACAAATGTCAATATGACAAATATTCAAATTATGTGCTTTATTCCTTACGTTTATTATTTTAGAATAAAATAGACCATATTTAAAACGATAGGCTAACGTTATCTGTACATATTAATGAAGAGCATTATATTTTCATTTTATTTTATTTTCATTTTGTAGACCTTTGTTGACAAGTAATAATATTACCATACAGGTACAGTTATTACTTATTTACCAGCCTACTTTTGTACATGTAAACAAAGGAATAATATTCTGAAACCGGTAAATAATTTTATTATACAAAAAAATATTAACTTACTGAATAAAACATGATAAGCCACACAATATAAGTGGCCCCCAAAAGGCTCGGGGCATAGGCAATTGCCTAGTCTGCCTATTGGGTAATCCGGCACTGCATCAATTAATCCAACAATTTGACAAGATAAGCAAAATTTGGTCAGATAATTTTTTAAGAAATATCTGCAAATTAAGAGGATTCTAGCCTTAAGAAAACTATGATTTATAAGTGATATGTGATATGATTGTAAACCAGTCGATTGAAAACGATTTCCGACAAGGACACGGCTTGAAAAGCAATATCAAGTCTGTTTTTGGTCTTTTACGGAGACAAACAAAGATAAAGTTATGGCTGTTGTTTTTTGGGATACAAATGGTATTCCGTTAATTCATGAAAAAAATCAAGTTTTTTAAATAAAGAAATAAAAATAAGAGTAAAATAGGCCGAAGGTGTGATGTTCCAGGGCAACATACCCGTCCACAATTGCATAGGTTGCTCTTCAAGACCTTGATTTCAAAAACCACCAACCTGGTTCCGTTTGACTATTTATTTATTTATTACTGAATTTACAAAAAAAGAAAAGAAAGATAAAAAAGCTGCAATTCTGTGTCTAAAACGTGCAGTGGTAATTAAATTATTCAATTGTCACAGTTATCATGCTTTCATGCAATTGGCCAATGTTATCTAATGATCTAAAGTGTAACTATAAAGCATATTATAAACTACAGGATCTTTGCAATAGCTGTATATTAAAAATGTAGCAACAAAAAATACAACTAAAATTGGTTTATTTCCTTCTCTGTAAACATAAACTTTCTCTTCAAATTATATCTATTCTTACAAGCTCTAACATTCCGAAATCTTTAGTCTTTTCAAGAGTAACAAAATCCATTACTTATATTCTCTACTGGGACTGTTTCTACACAACGAGACACATTACTGAAGAATGAAAATATTATCTTTAGCTAATGCAAGTGTATTTTGCTTCGCCGTGTCAACCGGAAGTAGCTGTGCTGAGAACAATCCGTATCGATACCGAAGTTCCGTTTTAGCTGGTTTCAGGCACATTTTATCCAACAATAATATTTAGTTAACGACGACTCTCCTCACCATAGTAGTGAAATTTAATTAAGGCAGCAGTGTCAAGTTGGCGACGATCGTTTCAATTGTTATTGCTGTTTTAATGTGATACTGCTAAGTATTTGCTGTAGTATAAATGCATTTATTTCAAGAAGGTTTTAAATTGAGATTCCGTGCTCTGAAGATAATAGACAATATTTATATCATCTATTATGAAGTATGTATTTAAAATTTATAAGCTACCAGGTTGAATTATTTATTTCATAAAAATGATTCCACTACTGATTACTTCTTCACAGCTACCTGTTAACTTTAATAATTTCTGTTAAAAGGGTAGCATAGATTTTAAGAAATTTCATATGGGGCAATATTATCTAATAAAGTATATATTCTTTGCAATGTTCATAAAATAAATTAATAACGATTTTTTTAAATTTTTTTTCTAAAAATGTGATATTGTCGAATTGTTTAAACCACCTTATGTCTTGTTGATGGCCGGTTGTCAACGTAATGTAAATTTTAAGCGTTTTTTAAATTAACAATATTGAAATAGTGATACTGAAATGAAATGTTAAATTAATTGTAAGCATTGCTGTTGCTGTTAAAATTACGATTGGCTTTTTTTTTATCTCCCGCTTCCCTTGATAAGGGAGATATAGGGATGAAACAAAAAATCGCATATCGAGATTTTGGTAACTGACTACGTTTTAAGATCCCGAGATTCCAATTTTAACATTTTCACGATGATGTCTGCGTGTATGCGTGCGTATGTGTGTGTGTGTGTGTGTGTGTGTGTGTGTGTGTGTGTGTGTGTGTGTGTGTGTGTGTGTGTGTGTGTGTGTGTGTGTGTGTGTGTGTGTGCGTACGTGTGTGCGTACGTGTGTGTGTGTGTGTGTGTGTGTGTGTGTGTGTGTGTATGTGTGTGTGGTGTTAAAGCACAAAAAAATAGTTTTTCTTCGAAAAATACCTTTAAATGTAATTTTTTCGAGATTTATGTTATAAAAATGTAAGACTATTAATTTTTCTACAGGTGTGCATTAATACTTTTTCTATATATTTTATTGACAAATTTGTAGTAATAAGTATATATAGGCTGTCCCACGACGAGCTTACAAGATCTTTATTTTAACAATTACTATACAAACTTTTGTATTTAGGAGTTTTTCGACTAAAATATTCCCTAATTTAATTGGAATACTATATTTTTATTTTATCATTGAATCTAGAAGAAAATTTAAAATATGAAAAAAAATTGCTTAATACCAGCGATATTTGGTATAATTTAAATTTTTCTGATTTTTTGTAAAAAATAGTCATATCTTTTATACTACATACAAAAGAATATAATTTATATAATGCAATTATAAAGAAAGCTTTGGTTTACACTTTTGAGAATTTGTAAGTGAAATTTTTTGAAAAAATTTCTACGTCAACCTATATAATGTTATTGTTGAGAAATTTTAAGTTTACCTTTAGGTAAGGAAGGTATTGTCTCTGGTAAAAAAAATCGGTGGTGAGTTTTTGATGAATAAGCACGTTTTAGAGTTCCTGGATTAAGATTTTACTATTTTTACGATGATGTATGTATATGTATGCATGTGTGCATTTGTGTGTGTGTGTCTATTTTTTCGGATCCGAAAACTCAAATACTACAATTCAAAAAATTATCTCTTTCGTATTCCTTTTCTTTACATCCATGTGAAGAGATGATAAGATTTTAGTTATAATTGGTCAACCGGAAATACCCTCATTGTAAGATTTTAACAGTTTTTCTTTAAAAAACACTGTTAAATATCATATTTCCATATTTAATGTTATTATAAATATTAAACAATATTTTATTCTCTATACGATTTGATTACATTTTATACTTCATACTCAATGGATATAGATTTAAAAAATTATAAATTAATTTTCATAAAACAGCTACCTATGCTATAACCATGGAAACCGCTACTATATTAAGAAAATGCTGATTGACAGATGTCAGTGTCAAGTGCAATTGACATGTTTGTGTTATAATTTTACTGGAAAAATCTCTTAAGTACATGAAACTTTTTGTATGGAATTTGTAGAAAATATATAGAACTAACAGAAGATACTATATTCGAAATATGGAATCTTGGGCAAGAAATTTTCTGTATGGATTTTGTACAAAATATATGGAACTGATGGAAGGTAATATGCTAGCCACATCAGATTTTTTTGTTACAAATAGCATGTTCAAAGTTGATAGATTTTCAGCAAAAATTAATCATACAAATTGCATGTTTAGTATGTATTGGTTTATAAATAAAAAAATATTATGTAATAACTATAGATTTTTTTAAAAGATGTCTGATTAAAGTGATTTGAATGATGAACAAATTAACAAGATGGCCTACGTTCATCTCTAAGTTACAACATTTTAAAACGATGCTCATTGTTGACAATACTGACGCTGAAAAGTAAGTTCAGTTATTATTTCGGATATATTAGTTTGATACTCAGACAGTGTCACTCACACTGTTTCGGTATTTTATTTTTCATATATTTGGTTTCACATTTGCTAATAAATTTACTAGTTGACTTATTTTTGAATTTTGTTTGTATCAAGATGTTCTATCTTTCTCTTGCATGTGACGCTAATTTTGTAATTATCTATTGAAAGCAGGGCCGCGCCGTGCGGGTGGGCAGGTTGTGCCCCGCAGAAAGGCGCCTGACTTTGAGGGGCGCCATTTCAAGATAGTAAAGTAAATAATAGCAAATTTTTATAAAATGCTATTCGTAAACACAAAATTACTATAAAACTTACAAATTAAAGTGATAGAAGTGAACAATATATTTTTTTTATTTGTTTGTATTAGATCTCTAGTTATAAGTAAAAAAATTATCGTACCAATCGGTTCGTTATTATTCTAGTATTGTTATATTGAAATAATAACTATAAAAATGTTGATTTCAACAATGAATATATTGATTATAATTCAAGAATATTTATTGCAAGAATAAATCCCACAATGAATCCAATATTTAAATACCTATTATCATTTTGCGAAGAATCAAATGCATATACAATTCTGAAATCTGTAGTAAAATTGTTGATTACAACAAACGATTTTGATTATAACCTATTGATTACAAGAATGAATCATGAAAAATTTCATCAATATAATAAATCTAGCATTTTTGAAGAACAAAAATATATTTTAAACTTTAATTTGCAAATTTTACATCATGAGAGGAAGGGGCGCTAAAATGTAACAGCACAAAGACGCCTAATACCCACGGAGCGGCCCTGATTGAAATTCACGGATCCTAAATTTTACGTTGCATTCTAGTCTTTTATGAATTTAAGGAGAGCTATAATACATATTTATAAGTACCAATTTATGATATAACAGAACGCATTTACTTTATTTTTTATCGTTGACAAATCTAAAAGTTCCTTTTGAAAAGTTCATATTAGCGTTTAGAGTTCTTTATTACAGTTCTCTGTATTAGACTCCGCTTGATTGATGTCTAAATAGTAATTTGTCTGGTAGAGAAGACGCTAATTTGCCTATGAATACCCAGTGATATTATTTTAAAAAGGATATCCTTGAAGTCTAATTCTGTCCTTGCCTCGTTATGTCTATTTTTATTTGTTAATTACAACTCTACACCTATTAGCAATGAAGATTAAATGAAGTCATCATCATCAGTCATCATGAGGCCTGTCACTGAACCTAGTCATTTGATTCAAATTTTCTTTATCCTGTTTTTTTTTTATTATTACTTAACATTAGAAAAAAGATACTGTAAGTGCGCATTAAATATGGGAAAAAAGTTGTAAAGTTATAAAATGATTATTAAATATAATTGCAATTTCATCGCGTTTTTGTAAGATGTAGTTTTATAACAAATAACTTTAGTCAAAGTACATTCTTTAATTATTATGTTTTTCTTCTTTTATTGTAGTCTAAACTAACTGCGAATTTATGTAGATTCTTTTCTACATACCGTAAATTGTAGTATGACTACATATTGGTGTAATACTTTTCTGACATATTTCCAAATCTAATCAAATTCGTTTGTAACGAATATTTCATTACAAATGAAATTAGCATCACTTTTCTAGAAACTGTCAATTTTTCAGTGTTTTCATCACAAGAATTAGAAATATATTTACAAATTTTAGGACTAAATCGTTAATAGTAGGTAATTTAAACACAAACCAGCACAAATCGAACACGAACTTTTCATGAAGTTTTAAATAGACCAATTCAGAAATTCAAAGAGCATGCACCAAATGTTAGACTGCGACAAAGAGTAGGTGCCGATTACCGTACATCCGTCCGTGTTTATATGACAGTTCTGTCAATTTTACAGTTTTGTTTTTTTGTTGGTTTCGTTTTTCAAATAATTATGACGGGTACTAAACTTCTGGTCCACAAAATATTGCCATTTGAAATGTTTTGTCTGGTTTAGAAAATAAAAAGTTAGGTTAGGTACCTATACTAATACAATTTTTATAATTGATTGATGAATGGGCTTCATTATTTCACATAGTAAAATAAGTATTTATTTGTAAAATAAGAATTGAAATCATATCTTATACTCAAATTCATATTAACAACTTCTGTGTAGCTCTAAAATTTAAAACCGAATACCGGGGTCGCGTATAAATTTAAAATGCCGCCGTTTAACGGCACTAGCTTTTTAGTTCAAAAAGTAAATGTAGTGCTCGCTCAAATTTCTGAAATGGTCTATTGATATCAGCTAGGATATCAGGTATGGGGCCATCTGACGTGACGTACATCATTCACACAGGTTTAAATAACTATTATGAAACATTAATCGACATTTCCAAGTTATTCTCTATCTGAAATTCCATTGTTTTGTTTTTAGCACGATGTAAAATGTACACGATGAATGCACTGATGTTTAAATATTCACTTATAAGAACATCTCGCAATGGACTACTTGCGAGCCATTTTTTTATTTAATATTTTTGAAGAGACGATAAAAACTTGCTACTCATATTTTTTCTTTTGGCGGAATTTTCATTAATTGGCCAGAAAAAAATTAATGAAATTTTAATATTTAAATTACCGCCGTGTATGACGTAGATTTACGCCGAACCAATGAATGGCCGTAAAGCAATAACAACGGTACGTCCAAAAGCAACGGCATATGCGGGTAATTGAAACATGACAGATCATCTGTTTGACGTTTGAATAATAGTTTGGAGGTTAATATTTTCATTTGTCATTTTAATCTTGTACGAGTGTAAGCTAAGTTAAAATCCTGCTTAACAAATCGAAATACGTAATAAAAGTAACAGAAACCACGCAAATTGTGAATAATAAAGAGAGACAGTGACAGGAAAATGAACTAATGTCAAAATCAAATTAAAACTCGCACTCGCTCGCCATCTACAGGTTACATTCTTAAATATGCATCCCTTTCTCCAGTCGAAAATAATGACGTCAAAGAAAATCTTTCTTAATTTATTAAAAAACATATTTTTTTTAAAATAAAATTTGCATACGTTTTCAACTTTACTTTAGGTATTGAGTGATAGATATTAGATTTTCAGTACCACGCAAGTAGCCTATTATTGCATTCGAATTCGGCTTACCTACGTTAACTAGATCGAAATCACTAAACATTCTTTTTTTGCCTGCACCGTACTTACTAACTTTAATAAATTAAATTTATTAATGTACTTAAAAATAATTATTATATAATCAAGGACATGATACCCTAACTTCTTATAACTTGTATACAAAGTATACAGGGTGTTTCCTTCAAAACAACCAGTGCTTTTTTGGGTGAACTAACTTTAGAGAAAAATGTTTTATACGAAAAATGATCATGAATAAGGGGATAATGTATCAATATAGTAACAAACCGAATATTTCAGCAGTGGTTCTGAAACGGTAGAACAAAATTATATTTTTTTAAATGGCACCCTATAATTTTTTTAGCCCTTTAAATAGAATATTATTTTATGATTTCAACGATATAAATATAGCATAGGGTTGTATAACAATTATTTCGAGCAAAATGGTATTAAAAACTAGAAATAATGTAATAAAAAATGGGTTTATTACTAACGTAACTAGGCGACAGACGTGTATTGCATAGCCTATTGTAATATTATAACTTTATTTTTAATACCATTTTTCTCAAAATAATTGTTATACAATCCTATACCATATTTATATCATTGAAATCAGAAAAAAATCTCTATCTAATGGGCTACAAAAATTTTTGGGATACCATTTAAAAAAATATAATTTTGTTCTGCCGTTTGAGAACCACAGGTTGAATTTTCGGTTTGTTATTATTAATAAATTAGCCTCTTATTCTTGATGAATTCTTGTACATAACATTTTTTTTTAAAGTCATTAGTTCGCCCAAAAAAGCGCTGGTTGTTTTAAAGGAAACACCCTGTATAGTAACTTTAATTTGCATTGTCAAACACCGTTTGACGTTTTATATTTGGCAAAAGTATTTTGTGTAATATAGACGACCTACTAAACATTAACGAGTTGCCTATGGCAACTAAATATGTAAAAAAATAGAAAATCGGTTCCACTTTTTGACACATAGTGCTCTATATTTTATATTAAGATCAATATTTCTTACTAAATTCGTAAACATTATTTGATATTGTTACGGGTATAACCCAGCGAAAGTTTCCATATTTGAAATTTCTTCTTAGTTTGTTTATTACCTCTTGTTATAAACATAATACTAAACGAATTAGATTATATTTGTCTCGTTGAACAATTTGTGTTATAGTTCGCAATAACATAAAATTCTTGTTATATGTGTGAATAAATTAAGAAATAAAAGTGAACTGCAATATCAGTTTCAGTAACAATGAATACCTGAAACACTAACCAAATATTTGACACTGCAAACAAGCTATCGAATCTCCAAATTAATAACCTGTATAAAAAAGAGACCCCAAACTCTCTCAAACAATAACCCTACTCATGACACCATTCCATTCACGATCAAACAGAAACATCTATATCAAACTACCAATCTATACACCATCCACAGCCACAGCACACTATCCTAATACATAAAGACGATTAAGCTTTCTTCTTTTTTACCCACAAGCTCGCCCAGTCATCCTAGCAACGGGCGATCGTCAGATGTCTACAAGCATGGGTCGTGCAGTGTGTTAGAGCGGGATGGAGAGATGATAGAGGCATTATAGAGCGATCAGAGCGTGTAATAGAGTCGTAGTCGTGGACTGACAGGGGTTATAGTTGATGTGGCGCCCCGTAGAGTATGCAAGACTCAAGAGATGAAAAAGAGTGCATTGTTGAGACGTTATATGGTTTGTACATTGTTGACAAATTAAATCATACGAGAAAATATGTTTGTTTTTTCAAGTGTTATATTAAGAGAAACAAGCGAAAGAACTGAAAATGTTTTACTCATATTATGTACGCATATTTTAAAAATCAGTTTATATATAGATTTTTTTCATATTTTAGATATATTTTTTTTGTTACCGTAAAAAAAATCAATGTAAAGTAATATTTTATTTTGATGCTTTTGATATATCTACATCATTTGCAATCACAGAAACTTTCATTCTTTATAATGTGAATACAAAATTTTCAACTTTTTTCCTTCGTTCTTGTGTTTCGACAGGGATAGTTCCATACACGGTTCCCTATATTTTTCATATAAATAGCTGCGTGCTGTAGTAATGCGAAAAGTGTTTCAACATTTTTGTAATTTAAAATAAATTTATACAATATCGTCAGATACAAATTGGTTACTGTGACTGATTTTTATTGCGGGGAATGAAAAATCACGTTATTTCTTTCAGCGTCATAAAAATCATGAGCAGCGTATGCGCGCATCTTTAAAGGAACTATATGTCCATAGGCCTTTCAATCTATGAGATATGTGACTGATCATATTTTGAGAAAATATTTATGTCGTTAATATAGAATTAAAAAACATACTCGAATTTTTTAAAAAATGTTTAACTTTAATAGAAATCAAGAAAAACGGCATTAACAATTCTGTGACGTCATCTGTACCATGGACTTGCCTTGACTAAAGCTCTTGTTTTATTTGACGTAATCCTCACTGACAATCCTTCATACATAATTTCTAATTCTACACATTTTTGATCTTCCATCACCTTTAGATAAGGAAGGTATTGTCTTTGGTCAAAAAATTCGGGCGGGCGGGCGTGCGTGCGTGCGTGTGTGTATGTATGTATGTGTGTCTGTGTTTGATAAAATTTTCTAGTGAGATAACTCTAATACTACAATTCGAAAAATTATAATTCTTTCGTATTCCTCTTCGTTGGATCTATATGAAGAGCTGATTAGATTTTGGTTATAATTGGTCAACCGGAAGTACCCTAATTTGAAGGTTTGAACAGTTTTTCCTGAAAAAACGATGTTAAATATATTTTTTTCACATTTAATGTTATTATGAATATTGAAAAATATTTTATTCTCTATACGATTTGAATGCATTTTATTCACATTAAATGGTTATAGATTTAAAAAATTATAAAGAAATTAAATATATATTAGCCAGCTCTGCAATAACAGCTGCTATATTAAGAAAATTCTGATTGAAAGGTGTCAGTGTTATGTGCAGTTGACAGTATGTTTGTGTTACAATTTTTCAGGAAATATAGGATCTTTTGCTAGAAACTTTCTGTATGGAATTTGTATAAAATACATACAACTGCCTTAAGGTAATGTACAAGTAATAGAATCTTTTGCAAGTAACTTTGTGTATGACATTTATACAAAATACATAGAACTGACGGAAGGTAATGTGCTGGCCACATCAGATTTTTTTGTCTTGTATTACTTATTTCTTATGCGACATTTCCGTAATTCTTTTTTGATAATATCCCAATTCGCAATTAACACATCTAATATTTCATAATGCGAATATTTGCAAATAGTAGAAGATCATATTAGGCTAATTCGTGGGTTACTAAAAATATGTTAGGTCTGCTTAAAAAATATTAATAAAATCTAAATGTTCAAAAATATTCACTTTAACAAGTTAAAAAATTATAAAAATCGCAGATAAAGGAACACAAATACTGATTTAAAAAAGATATGGGAATTAGAATATAATTGTTCTGCCCTACAATTAAAAAAAAATCTGATGTGGCCAGCACATTACCTTCCCTCAGTTCTATGTACTTTATACAAATTCCACACAGAAAGTTTCTTGCAACAGATTCAATATTTCCAGTACATTACCTTAAGCCAGTTCTACGTATTTTGTACAAATTCCATACAGAAAGTTTCTATATTTCCAGTAAAATTATAACACAAACATACTATGTCAATTGCACTTGACACTGCCATCTGTCAATCACATTTTTTTAAATATAGTAGATGTTTCCATGTTTATAGCAAAGATGGCATCTCAAGAATAAAAATAGAAAAAAGTTTTACTGTTTTTCTCTTGGACCGTTCAATTATTTTTTTTTATTTATTTATTAATAATTGGGAAGCCAACAGTTACCCAATAATAGGCTTCCACGATTTATACATAAGGATAACAATAGACAAATACAGATGAACAGTTATAGTTTATAATAGTTTACATGCAGTCTTAAATTGACTAAGTGAGAGGCTAAAGAGATCTAAATGCTGAAAATTCTTATTATATGTTATCATTATTCTATTCATAGGGGAGTTTTTTAAATTATTTGAGTTATATTTTTCGACATAAAATAAACATTTATTGCGAGTGTCTTTCGAGGGAGCATGAAAATGTAATTTATCAATTATATTGTGGTTGTCAATATAGTTATTAACAACTTTAAATAAAAACAACATATCAGCGTTTAATCTCCTGGTCTCAAGCGGTTTCAAATTATAATCTATCAAAATCTCATCATAGGTTGAGTTAAGAGAGAACTTATATATTAATAATGAAATAAATTTCCTTTGTACAGATTCGACTCGAATAATATATTTATTATATTGTGGGTTCCAAATCTGAGATGCATATTCGAGTATAGGCCGGACAAAAGAATTAAATAACAAGATGAAGGATTTTATATGATTAAAACGTTTAGCTGATCTGAATATAAAGCCTAAAGTTTTATGTGCTTTGTTCACTATTGAATCTACGTGTTCATTAAATAAAAGTTTACAATCATATAAAACACCTAAGTCTTTAATTGATGATTTACGCTGGACAATTGTATTTTGTAGTTTATAAGAAAAGTTATAATAATGCCTATTCCTGCTGAAACTTATAATGAAACATTTACCTATGTTTAAGGCTAAATCATTCTCAATACAATATTGTTCAAGCCTCAATAAATCTTCTTGTAGCTGGTTACAATCTTCGGGTGATCTTATATCTTTAAATATTTTTAAATCATCGGCGTACAACAAGAAGTAACAATTTAGGAGACAATTAAATATTGAATTAATATAAATATTGAACAATAGAGGTCCTAAATGCGATCCCTGCGGAACACCAGATGATACATTGATTAACCGTGATTTAAAACCATTTACGCAAACAAATTGAGAACGATTTCTCACATAGGACTCGATCCAGCGTAACAAAGACCCATGAATAACATAAGACAGTAATTTTTTGATTAATATTGAGTGACTTACTCTATCGAAAGCCTTACTGAGGTCGGTGTACACAACATCAACTTGTATATTATTATCCATGTTCCTACTTAGAAATTCAGTAAACGGTATGAGGTTATTTAGTACAGATTTCTTGGAGCAAAATCCTGTTTGTTGTGGTATAATTATATTATTGAGATCTGATTTAATTTGGTTGACTATGAGGCATTCAAAAATTTTACCAAAGTGTGATAGAATAGAGATGGGCCTGTAATTTGTCACATTTCTTTTGTCACCAGATTTATGAACTGGTGTTATATGAGATAATTTCCATATGTTCGGGAAAACACCTGTCTCTAATGATTTATTGAATAATAAAAATAAAGGGTATGTTAGGTAGTATGCACATTTTCTTATAAATAGTGGATGGATTTTATCTGGTCCACACCCTTTTTTAATGTTAATTGTACTTAAACAATGTAAAATATCAGACTCATTAATAAATATATGACTAGTATTAATATTACTGGTGTTGTTGTCATTAATGGAATTATTAATATTGGTTGAGTTGGTATACACTGACTCGAAGTAAGTAGCAAATAAATTACATATATCCTCTCCGGAATGTGCTTCACTGTTGTTTAAAAACATTGAATTTGGTAGGCAATTTACATTTCGTAATTGTTTTGTATGTTGCCAAAAATAGTTAATATTATTGGACATATTATGTTCAATGTTTTTTATATAATTATTGTAGTCATTGGTCTGAGTTATTTTAATTCTTTGGCGAAGGATTGAGAACGAATTATAATCATTACCATCATTATATATTTTCCATTTTTTATGATATATATCCTTTTCTTTTATCATTTTTATTAACGATCCTGAGAACCAAATAGGATACGATCTATTTTTAAGATGGTAAATTGGGCAATATGTGTCTAACAAATTATATATAATATCATAAAAAATTGTGACATTTTGATTAACATCGCCATCTTTGAATTTGTTATCCCAATCAACAGCAGAAAATTTGTAGATAAGATTTTCATAATCACAATTCTTAAAGTTGTAACGAGAAAAAGAATTGTTTACCAACGATTTAAAGTTAGATATGGAAAGGTTAATTTCAAGTGCCGGATGAAAATTATCTAACTTACTGATAGGGGAATTACAACAATTAATATTAACAGTAGAGGAACAAAGAACTAAATCCAAAATTTTTTGTTGGTGATTGAGAATGTGGTTATATTGATCCAAGTTGCATAACGAAATTGTGTTGATAAAGTCTGTTTGTGTCTCTAGTCTTTTAGTAAAATATGGTTTTAATATGTTACCTTGTACTGGAGTCCATTGAATGTCTGGTAGATTATAATCACCCATAATTAAAATATTGGCATTATTTTGTCGTAAACAAACGTCACTAATTTTGTTGAGATGATTTTTGTAAAGATTTATATCACTTAAAGGGGGAATATAGACACAACACAAATAAATTTTTTTATAGTTGCTGCTTGTGATTGAGATCCAAATATCTTCAGCAGATGAAGACCAGTCCGGATGAGATTGCGAATAATATTTCTTGGAAATTAGAACTAAAACACCACCACCTTGTTGTTTGTGAGGATCATTACGGTCACGTCTATGGACAGAGTATTTATTTAGATCACAGATTTCACTGTCGCTGACTGTGTCATTTAACCAGGATTCAGTTAGACAAATCACATCATAATTACATGCTGATATTTCATTGTAGATATTGATAAGTTTTGTCTTCAGACCACGTACATTTTGATAGTAGATAGTTATCATAATGATATGGTTAAACTATATAGTATTACTTGGAATTTATTGTTTAATTTTTGCTAAATCTCTCTCTGTTTTAATAATAATGTAAGGAGAGGTGTCTGTTTTTCTGACGAAAATATTACAATTTCTCACCCAGATAAATTTGAAATTAGATGCTTTGGCCAGTTCTTTGGTTCTTTTCAATAAAAATTTATTACTGGGGCTTAAATGATCGTTAACAAAAATCCGATTGTTGCTATCAAAATTTAATTCGGCGGTTGTGAGGTTGTCTTTTAGTAGGCGAGCGTTGGCAATGAAACTATCTCGTTTCAGACGGGAGACGAATCTGATTATAATATTTTTAGACTTGTTATTAGAACTGTTGAACGGGGTAACACGATGAATTGCATCTATATCATTGTCAGTGATAGGATATTTAATTACTTTGCTAAGATTCGTAATAATGCTTTTCAAATTTTCATTCGGTTTCTCCGGGATACCAGCTATTTCTAGATTATTAGAACGTGATCTTTGTTCTAGATCATTCACTTTCGCCTTCAATAACTCACATTCCGTTTTTAGGGGCTCTATTAGTTTGATTTGTTCGGACCAATTGTTCACTACCTTCTCAAAATCATCTAATTTGCTGCAACAAAATTCAACAGATTTCTGAAGTTTCAACATTGTAGCCATTATATCATCGTTGGTGTATTTGCTCTGATTTGCTGTGGATTTATTTAGTTTACAAGTATCGCATAACCATACTAGAGTAGTGGCCCCTTGGAGCGCATTCCTATCAGCGGTTGGTATCTGCAGACAGCTGATGTGAAATGATGATTGACAGCTACCTGCGCATGTCGCCACCTTGTCTAGTCTGCCGACCTTTAAATTGCAGATGTCACACAGAGTAACCATGATAGTGTTGGTGGTAGTAGAAACGCTTATTTAAATGTTTGGACAACTGTAAGTCAACGACCACTTGGGGAATTAACTTGTAGTTAATTGAAATTTAGTGATATTGTAAAAATGCACTTATTTGTTAAAAACTGCACTACACTGCTCACTAATCCACCAAACGAGAACACAATTTGAAGCTACGGAATATAACTCAACTTATAATATAAATTTCAACTTTTATTTATAGAATTTACAATGAAGTTAAGACTAATTAATCAGAACACAGAAGAAATCAACTGACATCTTATCTTGCCAATAAACTCATCCAGTTAAAAGAATAATTTATGTAAATAAAGTGCTCATAGATGATAAAACCATTTTATTACCATTAAGACATGCATTTACCAACAGCTATATTTTTTGCGACATTAAATAATTGAATTATAGTCGGAACGATTAACTTCATTCTTCAAGTGTAACATCTTTTTCTATGAGCATTTCCCCCTTTGGGCAAAAGCAAAATTCGGCAATCATAGACGGAATGATGTGCTCAGTTGCCGGTCCGAGATAATTAATGATGATTTAATTATTCGCGCACGTCGCAGGTGGCGCTGGACGCACGCGAGACTGCCATTTTTTCGATCCTGCGCCCACAAAAAATCGCCAAATTGTTTCGAATCAATCACAAGTGTCACGGCTCGGCACGAACACCATCACCAACAGCCTGTCGTGTTCCGTGTCCGTCCTGCGATAGACCACATTCAGTCCGTGGTTGAGTTATTTTATTCGCTACTTTGCTATGGAAACAGAAAATATACGAGTACTCCTTATACTCGTACATCAAAAAGCGTGGATTACATATTTTAATCCGATTAAATACAGATTTATTTGATCGCGTAATAGTAATCCATAAGCACTACACATTAGAATAACGTATGTACATATGTAACAGGAGTTTAAAGAAAAATTTTACGCTTTAAATTTTATTACTAAAAAGTCTAATCTAGTTCTCATTGGACATCAGGGACGGACAGGCTCTTTGGTCCGGCCCGGGAAAATTAAAAACTGACCGGCCTCGACCATGACTTTTTAATCAGCTTCACTGATACTTGAGCCCTGTATTCAGTCATTACTAAAACAGTATCATTTTTTAGATATTGAGTAATGTCACTGTTTTTTTGAATTAGGAACTTTTATTACCAGATTTTCGCGTTTTGTTTTACGTTTTGATCCATATGTTGGCTAAATCTGTGATATTTGGTGGTAAGAATAGAATAAGCCAGTAATATAAATATCATCATTCGAAAGATGCTCATCTATTTTATGATCACGAGCTTTATCTCAGTAAGAATCACTTTTTCTTCAAATTTATTCTGCCTTAGTTCTCATCTTACACTCAGCACAACCTCTTTATAGAACCGATTCTTGAAATTTTCTTTAGCGATGTGCTCCAACTCCGTAGGATTTACCGAACGCACCTAATAATGGCTGGTAATACCAAAACGAACAACAGTTACAGACAAGGATATATCTGACGATTCGGGAAGTAGATTTAATATCGTCCATATCCGTAGAGACAAATGAGACAAGAGGTGCATTCGGTAAATGAGTTCTATTCACACTTTTCACTCTACGCACTCCCAGCATCGTTCGGTAATTACATGGAGTGATACGCGTCTTAAAGTAGAGTGTTCTGAAAATGTAGGATGGAGTCAAATGGAGTGAAAAGTGTTAACTCCATAAGTCCAACCTCGAAATACATTGGTACATGAGTGAATACAAGGAAATTTTACGTTTTGAGTGTTTAACCTCAAATTTTATCAATTTCAAGAAAATGTGATCGCCCATTTTCTATAAGTGTAATTAATAATACTTATGAGTGTAATTTTCTATTTTTTCTAATATATACTTTCTTCAGAATCATTAAAGAATAATTCTTTTGCAGACTAGATAACTTCTAGATGATTCATAGTTTTTTAGCAGTATATCAGATTGTCAAAAATGAAGTTATTTTATTCGTGATAAAATTTTAATTCTACACGTTTGGTTAATCACAAATAATGGAGTATACCTTGTTTCCTCGATACACTCCAACCCGAGCGCTACTCTCACTTCACTTTAACACCGCTCCGTAAATCCTCCAATTCCGTATGATTTACAGAACGCACCTTAGGTATTAAAAAACTGCGCCGCATTGAAGATAATGGTTCCCTATCAACGTTGTAAAACTGAATTTCTTATCTCCTTAGTTTGTAGGAACAACTCCTTATGTCAATGTTTCAATAAAAAAATTGTTTCCATTTGATAAAGAGGTCTAATTATATCTCAAAACTTTTGTTACATATGAGCCCAAACTCATATTAGTTGAGCCGGTTTACATTTTCAACAAATTATAAAAAGTTGTTTAGAAAATTCAACAAAATTCTTTCGGTTACTTTAAATATAGACTTAAAACTTTAATTTAGCTTCTACCGTACTTTTGGCACAATGAAAAGCAACTTCGTAAAAACTCACAGGAGGAGTTAGGGATCCAATGCCTAATAGAATTAAATCTGGTATTACTAATAAAGGCGATGAAACCTAATATTAAATGGCGAAATACTTGAATAACAAATTCAGTTTTTGTAAGTTCAAAATCTATATTTTAAACTAGTCGAAAGAAATTTGTAGAAATTTTTCAACAATTGCGTAAGTTTTATAATTTGTTTGTTGAAAATGTTAACCGGCCCAACTAGTATGAGTTCACTCTCAAAAAGAAACAGTAACGAAAAATGTATAGTATAGCGTGAAGCCTATACGTCTCATATAGGATAAAACAAAATAAATTTAAATATTTGAAGATTTAGGTGCATAAAACTTTTTTTGGTACAGTGTTAGTAGCGTAACTATGCAAAAGTTTTATATCAAAGAATATCCATTTACATTACCGACTCATTGTTAGTAATTTATGAACTGTAGGTGTTTATTGCAAAAATTTCAAGTCTTCCATTGTGCTACAAACACTTTTACTTTATAAAATACACGCCAAATTCTACTTTGCGAAAGGTTACATTTAGTTCCGATTTAGGGTGTGGTAGTACGTGTGTTACATATTATAGAATGTGATAAAGAAAAAGTATTTCATTGCTACTGGGTTATATTGTCAATTACTTTTTAATGTTGTATTGTTTCCTATAGTCATGTTTCGATGGTGTGCTGTTTGAAACACTGACTGATTTAATCAAGGAAATAAATATTTTAATCTGATCGAATTTAAATTTATATCGCGTAGCAGTGTACAATATTGGTATCATTTTAATTATCTAGAATAAATATCCTATTGTGATCGAATGATATTGAATCAGAAATTAATAATTTATATTGCTTCCAGCAAATTAAAAATATATGAGTATTTCCTTGAAGCTACGAGCATGAAACACATATTTATACTCGTATGACGCAATATTTCTTTTGCAATAATTTTTTTTTCATTTTTATTTTAATGATGGCTGCGAAACAACAGCAGCCATCATCAAAATTTGTAATAATTTTTGTTTTAAAATGTAAAACGACATATATTTTGTACAAAATTTTAAAAAAATTATAATTTTATTAACTATGACAATGTTAAACTTAAAGTCCAACACTAAATTCGCATATTATGTTTGGTTTTGAAAATTTTACTTCCAAATCTCAAATTAATAGTCCTGAGGATGGTTTTAAATAAACCGAAAGCTTGACTTTATTAAAAAGAGTGTCGAAATTATTTCTGCCCACTAAATTTCATTTGATTGTCAAAAACCCGCTTTAAAGTTTGTCTTCTTATATATATATATATATATATATATATATATATATATATATATATATATATATATATATATATATATATAATTTTATACAACTTTGTATTTAATCGTGTTGTTCATGGATGGCTCTATATTAATATTTATATATTTACTTATGTAATTCATATATCTATTTACTTTTCTTGGTTCTGTCTTTGTCCTGCAATTGGTTTTTTTGTAAACTGTTGGCATTATTATTTATTATTATTATTAACATTATTATAAGAAGATAATGTAAAAGTGCGCTTTATAATAGCGCTATTATTATAATAGTGCGCTCGTAATATGGTCCGATATTTTTAAATTTGCGAGGAAAGGGAAACAATTTTTTAGACCTTATTATAACGAAAAAATATAATTATGTATAAATCACAACTATATACTTCGTTTATTCAAATCGTATATAGAATAAAATATTCTTCAATAACATTAAATGTGAAAAAATTATATTTAGCATCGTTTTTTCAAGAAAAACTGTTAAAATCTTCCAATGAGGGTACTTCCAGTTGACCAATTTTAACCAAAATCTAATCAGCTCTACATATAGATGTAACGAAGAGGAATACGAAAGAATTATAATTTTTGGAATTGTAGTACTAGAGTTGCATTACAAAATTTTGTCACCCACAGACACACACACCCACACATACACACACGCACATATATACATACAGACATCATCGTAAAAATAGCAAAATCGTATTCTAGAAACCCTAAAACGTGCTTATTCATCAAAAACTCAGCACCGAATTTTTTGACCACAGACAATACCTTCCTTACCTTAAGGTTACGGAAGGTATGAACAGAGTATTTGTTTTAACAATTACTTAAAATCTCTGGCATACAGCATTTTTTCACATAAAACCGACGTCAACTTCATCGCGGTAAGTAAATCTTACTGTTTTATAAAAATAAATTGCCATTTAAACGAATTTATTTTTATATAGATGAATTTATGTTATTTACCTACCCTGATGAAGGTATATTATATGCCCAAATATATTTTTTAAAATTATTGGCCCGTATTCCGATCCCACTTTTATAATAAAAGCGTTTTTATGGAGCGCGCTTTTACATTATATTTTTATGAGGACTGTGCTCCATATTATTATAAAAGTGCGCTCGGAATACGGGCCATTTTCTCTGATACAAGCAATAGTTATTATTGATTTATTTTTATGTTGTATAAATGTACCGTTTTTATATTTGCGTCCTGGTTTTGGTAACACGTGCCCTTGTAGCCCGTGTCGTAAGGGATGTCGAAGTTCTGGGCCAGGATTTTCTCCACAACACCGAGTTATTAATTAGTCGATTTATTAAAAAAGGAAACTCATTACTGAACACCGACCCCGAACACACGTCCTGGTTACATTTCAGTTTTTTGCTGAAGCCGGCTCGCTTCTTTGAAGAATCACTAAATTGAATGTATTTTGTTACCAGGAAAGATTAATTAAAATTTATCGTTGTTTTTCTCTTCTATTTATTAGGCCACACCGCATACAAAACTTACCTACATCATATTTTTAAAGTTATTTTGAATCAATAAACTACGGCGTTTTTACGTTATTCTTTATATTCGAACAAGCGTGAATGTATAATATGCAAATTTAAATTTTTATTTTTTTATATATCATTTTAGTTTCCTATGTTATTTATTATTGAATACATTATTTATCTGCCAATTTTTAATTGCAGATATTTCAATTATATTGGTTTTTATTCAAATTACAGCCTCTGTCTCTATAGTAAATTTAGATTATAGAGTTTGTTTCAAATTACAATGGTTTACTTTAAATTATTGCTTTTAAAATTTTAAAAGTCTAGGAATTCTCGTCTAAAGGCGAACTGATTGGTTTTCGAACATTGCCAACAGAAGTAAACAGTTAAAATTCAAATTGACCAAGATAACTTGATCTATAGAAATTGTGGTATTAGCCGATTTTTCGTAGTAAAAACTAAGGGGTTAATTAGTTCGCGAAGTAATTAAATTTTGAAATTCTCCACTGGTTTCCTTGAGTAGTTATGGGTCACGGGCTCACATGTGACCCTTAGTCTGTAGCCATTCTATGTTTGGGGTGTGACTGTCACTTTGCGTTGGCGGCAATTTGAATATTAGTGTCCTGTGGGTGTAACCATCCAACTGACAGTGTGTGTGTGTGTGTGTGTGTGTGTGTGTGTGCGAGCGCGTGCGCGTGTGCGTGTGCGTGTGCGTGTGCGTGTGCGTGTGCGTGTGCGTGTGCGTGTGCGTGAGCGTGTGCGTGTGCGTGTGCGTGTGCGTGTGCGTGTGCGTGTGCGTGTGCGTGTGCGTGTGCGTGTGCGTGTGCGTGTGCGTGTGCGTGTGCGTGTGCGTGTGCGTGTGCGTGTGCGTGTGCGTGTGCGTGTGCGTGTGCGTGTGCGTGTGCGTGTGCGTGTGCGTGTGCGTGTGCGTGTGCGTGTGCGTGTGCGTGTGCGTGTGCGTGTGCGTGTGCGTGTGCGTGTGCGTGAGCGTGTGCGTGGGCGTGAGCGTGGGCGTGAGCGTGTGCGTGTGCGTGTGCGTGTGCGTGTGCGTGTGCGTGTGCGTGTGCGTGTGCGTGTGCGTGTGCGTGTGCGTGTGCGTGTGCGTGTGCGTGTGCGTGTGCGTGTGCGTGTGCGTGTGCGTGTGCGTGTGCGTGTGCGTGTGCGTGTGCGTGTGCGTGTGCGCGTGCGTGCGTGCGTGCGTGCGTGCGTGTGCGCGTGCGTGCGTGCGTGCGTGTGCGTGTGCGTGTGCGTGTGCGTGTGCGTGTGCGTGTGCGTGTGCGTGTGCGTGTGCGTGTGCGTGTGCGTGTGCGTGTGCGTGTGCGTGTGCGTGTGGGTGCGCGAGTGCGTGCGTGCGTGCGTGCGTGCGTGCGTGCGTGCGTGCGTGCGTGCGTGCGTGCGTGCGTGCGTGCGTGCGTGCGTGCGTGCGTGCGTGCGTGCGTGCGTGCGTGCGTGCGTGCGTGCGTGCGTGTGTGTATGAGACTTAAGACATTTTTAACTGCGGATTCCTCAATCTAACAATAATGGGAAGAATTGATTAATTTTGGTAACAATTGGACAACCGAAAGTAGTAGTTACAAGAAAAAAATCATCTAAATATTATTTATCGAAAATTTATGTAAATACTTATATTAAAGAACGTTAAATTCTTTATTCGATAAATATAAATTCATTATTATCTTCTATAGATTTAGAGATAAAGAAATGCATATAAAATAATTTGATGTAAAAAATCTCAGATCAAATTACTTCAAGGCAAGAAATTCAAATGTTTGTAATTGACACATAAATGTCTCTGTCAAAAATATTTGTACATCATTATGAACATTATGAAAATAAAGAAAATGTCAGGATATTGAATATAAAGAAAATGTATGTATTGTACATAATTTATATTAAAATATCCCATAGATTTTGCAAATATATGTGAGAATTATTTTGTAGTGAGATATGAATATATGTATTTGTATTTAAAAATATTTTTTGTTTTATGCGTACAACCAGGTAAAATATCTGGCCACATCAGATTTTTTGTATTCGCTTGAAGTTTTGTTGTATTTTTTTCTTGTTTTACTGCAATTTTGACTCGCTTAGGGTCTTTTGTTTATTGTTCTTTTAATGTTTACTGCTGCTTTGAACTTATCTAACATTTATTGTGCACTAACCTTCAAATTGTCGCCAAGGCAAAGTGACAGTCTCACCCCAAACATGGATTGGCTACAGACTAAGGGTCACGTTTGAACCTGTGCAAAAACTAATCAGCTCTTCCCATTATTGTCAAAACGAGGAATACGAAGTTAAATAAATTACGTTTTAGTCTCACATAGTATTTCAGAACTGTCTTAACGAAATCCACATACACCTTATCTAATATTTATTGTGGCGAAGCGAGAGATATAAATTAACAGATATCTAGAAAATACTAATGGACATTCATTCTTACGCTATACAAACAATCTTTCTATGAAATAAAATTAAAATTAGAAATAATAGGGACTAATTTTGTACTATATCTGAAAAAATATTAAAATAGTGTTTTGTAGAAAACAAAAAAAAAAGTTATTCTCTAATGAATATATATTTTTTGTGGTTGATGATATTTGCTTTGCACATCATCTTTATAACATCTCACATTACTGTGCAGCCGGCAGCCGGTGCAAATTAAGTGGCGTGGAGAACCCTCCATCATTTGCTAAAACCATTACTTCAGCCATTGTCCAAAACACGTAAAAATAACACGCTCGCCTCCCCAATCCACGCACATCATCAACCTTCTGTCACACATTACCCCAAACAAACAAACATCGCCTGCGTCTAGCTGTCACCCCAAAGAAACTAACTTCGCAAATAAGCAGTACGATCCGGGACGAATCAAGAACTTTTTTACTAAGAAAATAAAGTTTATAGGATTGATGTTTTTTAAAGACAAATTTAAAATTAATTAAAAATAAATATGACTTGTTGTATAGCAATAGTTAATAGATATCTATTTTTAATATAAATATACCATCACAGCTTATTACCCATTGCTGGGTATACCAATCTGCTATTTAATATAAAGTATAATAATCAATATCTTCCTAATAAATAACAAGTGGATGAGTTCATGTAAAAATGTCACAAATGTTTCGTTTCAGAGATATTTGCATGAGAAGGCATATAGTTTTATTATTTTTTTATAAAAATAAAATTTGAATCAATTTCAAAATTTTATTATACAAAATGAAATATCGAAATATTTTTTTACAAAATTTGCCCAAAATGATGTTCTTTAACTAGTAGACAAGCATGGCACTGGTCCATCACAGTGGGTGCTAAAATATTATTAATTTCTACATTCCAGTGCGATGCAAATATCTTTCAGGGTGCAAAGTCATAATTAGGATAAAATTTAAAAAAATATTGTGATATTTAAGGTTATACAATACAATTTTAGTACCACGGGCTCTTCTTTGTACTATAAGTATATTCTCAGTAATAATATAACAAGGGAGCGAGAATAAATTGAAAATAATTTGACAGATCTATCGAAAACTTGTTGCAAATTGCCACATGACAAGTTTGAGAAAGAAACTGGAGAGTTATTTTCTAATTTATCGAACTATTGAATTATATTTAATTAGATTATTATATTATTTATTTATTTGTTTCAAACAACGGAATCAGATTTTTATGCTATCGTAATGCCGTATACTGTCATAATTTACTACACTATTATTCACGAAAGATGACTATTCAAGGTCATTTGTCCAAAGAAAGAATACACATCACTTTATAGCAGTAGCTTAGCAACATTTTGTATTAGAAAGAGAAAAATTATTTGACCTATGTCTATTTAATTTATGTGGTGTAACAGATATACGTAAATAGTGGCATTACTTTCTAACACACTATTAATAATAATGACATATATCGTAGAATTACAGATACCTAATTATCTACTACACTGCCCTCTGTGGTAATATTTACCCAGTGGCGTTGACGTTTAAATCAAATTATTATTCCTTGGTTTATAAGTTAAGTCTATGTTTTTGTATTTTGCAAAAATATAAATGAAGAACATAAATCTTTCAGAAAGGCATTATTTAGAAAGAGAAATAATTTTCAAATGAATTACTTACTTTTTCGGATAAAATGTTTCCCTAAATATTTCATGTTGCACGTCTTTGCATACGAAATGCAATGAAGTTATCTGCAGGTAATATTATATCAGACGGCTCACAAATGACCTTGAATAGTCATCTTTCGTGAATAATAGTTTAGGTTAATTTATTTACATGGCCCAGCTGGCAAGTTTGTTTTGACAACTAAAACACTATTTTGACAAAGAAAAATAAATATAAATAATCAAGAATTATATTTATAGTTACTATTTATGGTACATCTATAAGTGGTTTCTATAATTTTTTGATTTATTTCATAATCAGAAACGGCACTCGCTCATTTTACTTATGTATTTATAGCTATCTGATATATGTCAATAAAAATAAAAGCTACAGAGATTATTCCCGGGAATAATTACTAGAGCTTTATTCTCAGTATAATAATGACAGGGTTGGTTAAAACGTAAGCACGTGACATACAATTAATCATTCCATTAGTTTTAAGAAACGACAAAAAATAATCATGCAAATATCTCAGAAACAAAGCATTTTCGAGATTTTGATTAAATAAACTAGTTCAACCAATCTGTTATTTTTTAAACTTACTAAACATCCGTTCATATCAACATGCATCGATCGTTTCCGAAACATCACGACAAATATTCTTTATATAGTAGAATGTTATCGGACTATTCATATCATCAGGCACCCATCGTTTCTAGCATGGTTCTGTATTCGTTGCGGTGTCGGAACATGCCGGGTCGAACAATGTGTGCAATACGTTCAGCTTTTCAGTATGAAATAGGGTGTCAGTCGTACTAATATGCGTTCAAACATAAATTGATATTATTGATTTTTTTAAACAACTCATTGACCTGATAAATATTTGAAGTTTGGAGCTGGATTGTCTGATGATATGAAAACTAGTACAAATGTCTTACAGGAAACACTACGTTTCTGAAAAGATCAATGCATGAATGGACTTGAAAGTCTCCATACATAATAAGGCGTTTGGTAATTTGTGGACGAATCACAGTAAATAAAAAAAAACTATGTTACCATATTCTGCAATCTACCAATATTCATAAAACATTACTACAGTATTCGAACAATTCTCGGCTGTAAATTCTTTAAAGCAATAATTAAGAAAAGTTGTCCAGGAAAATAATTTTGTATGTTATACATTTGGACAATGGAAGTTTTGAACAGAAGAAATGAAAAAACCTTATGAAGATGAACTGGAGACTCCGTAACAGAGAAAACAGTTTTTTTTTAAAAATATTTTCGGTAAAACGTAAATAATGTTCGTCAGATAGGTCAAATAAAATTCGGGTCTGTTTAAAAAAATGTTAATTTTTTTGTAATTAACAATGTAAAAGTAAGCAAAAATTCTCCCACAGAATCGATGAAATGTAAAATGCGTTCTGTTTCGTTCAGTTCTGAAACATTTTATTTCCGTAGATAAATCAGTTAGTTTTATACTATTATATATTGAAGGTTTCAGTTATCCAATAGATCGATCAATTTACTGTCAGGTGGACAACATCAAAAATTTCTAATTAAAAGTACAATGTATTAACTCAAACAATAACAAGAAGCGTATACGGATTCTCCTGTATCCATAAGGATCGCGAAAAGGGTAGGAAAAAATTGGACAGATTATTTTTATTAAAAAAACCCCAAAATAATAATATTAATATTCCTTAACATAAATGCGTTTTATCTACAAATAAGCGAATCTTTCTAATATGCGAAAAGGACAAACAATTTCAATTTTACTAGACTATTATAATGTGCAAAATAGTTATTTGTGTACTAAGCGTGCAAAATGCTACATTGTCGCACGTGCATGAAGTTTGATGCGAGAGTGGCAATGTCATTTTGCACTCGTGGTATATACAATATTTTTTGTTCAGCTTGCCCAAAAAGTAACCTTTTGAGTGCCTGTTTTGCGTGTGGTTCATTTCTTTACATTGCGAACAGGCTTTGCGCAAAGTAAAAGAGCCATGCGCAAAATCGCACTTTGCGTACGGCTCTGTCAACCGATTTCTATATGTAATACACTTAATATTAGAAAATATTTGAGATAAATGCAAATAAAAATTATGCTGATTTAATATAAATCTGATTGTACTTTGAAGAAAACAATTGAATATTTTATTTCATGTTAATTTTAGTTTAATGTCAAAGCAAATATTTCGTATACTTTCTCAGTGATAAAATGAATTTTATTCATGAAGAAAAGTGTGATATGTATAAAGTTTATATTTTGTTTTTTCATAGCACTCTTATTACAATTAGATTTAAATTAAATCAGCATAATTTTTATTTGTATTTTTCTCAAATATTTTGTAATTTTAGGGTATTACGTATGGATATCGTTGAATTCAGAAAAAAATATTAAATCGAATAAGCATTATAAAAAATAGGTTGCCATTTAAAATAAGAAAGTTGCAGCCTTTATTTTGAGAACCACTGGCCTAAAAATGCTTGTTTCGCTTATTAAAGTAGTCTTAAAAATTGAAATTGGTTGCTAATTTAATTCTCGAGATAGCAATATTGTACCAATTAAAATGAACAGCCTGTATATTCAATACAGTAGTTATTATTCATTATTACATTAATTTTTATCTAAGTAAAATTAATTTATATATGAAAACTGATTTTTGCTCTTAGGGCGATGGGCGAACTAGTATGACAAAGAGCTTGTATGTTATTGATATTGTAAACCAAGTTCCTCTTATTATCTTAACGGTCCTTTATCCTAATATTACACAAAGAAAATCAAAATTCTAATTCTTCTAAGTAGAAGTTAAAATAATTTAGCTATTAACTAAAATATCTACTTGTTATTAGACAGAATATGATGAATAATAAAAACTCGAGTAGTTTCGGAATACTATTATAGTTACAGGAAATAGGCACTATAATATGTGACAGTGTAGAATATTTATTTAAAAGGCGAATGTGTAGCAACCGAGGAAGAATTTGGTGTAACAAGACAAAAATAGTAAAAGACGTAATTATCATCTTAGTATAAACAAACAACATTATTATAGCAAGTAAGCTCTAATTTGTCATACTATCTACGTAACTCAACACCACCTAAGCTCCAGCTCCAGCTCGTAGCAAATACGAGAACTCATAAACAAATGACTCCACGTTGCCTACACATCAGATTTCACACGCACCAATTTATGCTGTAACTGAATACCTACCAACAAATGCGCATCTACCTTGACAAGATGCCATTCACTTGTCTGCGATGTTCCACAAGGTATCTGTTTTTAATCTTCCTGGATTTGTTCGTCTTAGAATAAAAATCGTGCTTGTTCGTCCTTCTTGCAAACACAAAGGCATGAAATGTAAAATATAAGATGTTGCAAATTAAATTTTAAAATTATTATGTACATATTATTGCCTTCAAATTGTGATGTTTCATATTCCGGATATTCTAATTCCTGTTGTTATAAATTGTAGCACGATCTGTTGTGATGTTTGCAATGGCAGCAAGCTCACGCAGTTTCATTCTTTGATTATTTAACAGGGCAATTGTGGAATAGACCATTTCAGAAATTTGAGCGACCACTACATTTACTTTTTGAACTAAAAAGTTAGTGCCGTTAAATGGCGGCATTTCGAATTTATACGCGACCCCGATATTCTGTTTTAAATTTTAGAACTACACAGAACTTGTTAATATGAATTTGAGTATAAGATATGATTTCAATTCTTATTTTACAAATAAAAACTTATTTTACTACATGAAAAAATGAAGTCCATTCATTAATCAATTATAAAAATTGTATTATTACCTAACCTAACTTTTTATTTTCTAAACCAGACAAAACATTTCAAATGGCAATATTTTGTGGACCAGAAGTTTAGTACCCGTCATAATTATTTGAAAAACGAAACCAACAAAACAAAAACAAAACTATAAAATTGACAGAACTGTCATATAAACAAGGACGGGTATATCGCAATCGACACTAACTTTTTGTCGCAGTCTAACACTTGGCACATGCGCTTTGAATTTCTGAAATGGTCTATTGTCGACGACATTCTCAGATGTTGCGCTTTTTGGGCAACCTAAGCGTCTGTCGTTAAATATGGACGGTCGACCACATATGAATTCAGCAGCTCATTTCTTCACGTTTGGAAATGATGGTGAAATGTGTCCCAAAGTAGAGACAAGCCCGTTTATATATTTTTTTTTAAGTTTCAGTTGCTATAAACTTTTCAAAATTAAAATTTTTGTCACTGCAATATTTGATTTTATTCATTTTTCGAGAAACACCAACCTTTTTACCTCTCGCTAAGAGAGGTATTTAATTTATGCTAAAAATCGCATATCCAGATTTTAGTGAATAAGCACGTTTTAAGGTCCCTAAAATCCGATTATAACATTTTTACGATGATGTCCGTATGTGTGTGTGTTTGTGTGTGGATGTGTGGATGTTGGATCCACGATTTCTAAAATACTATAAGACTTAAGACATTTTTAACTACGGATTCCTCAACTTAACAATTATGGGAAGAGTTGATTAAGTTTTGGTAACAATTGGACAACCGGAAGTAGTAGTTACAAGAAAAAAAAAATCATCTAAATATTATATATCGAAAATACTTATATTAAGGAACGTTAAATTCTTTATTCGATAAATATAAATTCATTATTATATCTTCTATAGATTTATAGTTAAGGAAATGCATATAAAATAATTTGATGTAAAAATTCTCAGATTAAACTACTTCAAGGCAAGAAATTCAAATGTTTGTAATTCATTATGAAGATTATGAAAATAAATAAAAAGTCAACAACACAAAAGAATATAGGTAAAAAGAATATAAAAGGAATTTGCGAAAAAATGACGAATATAAAGAAAAAGAAAAGGAGAGTAGAAAAAAATTCAGGATATTGAATATAAAGAAAATGTATGTATTGTACATAATTTATATTAAAATATCCCATAGATTTTGCCAATATATGTGAGAATTATTTTGTAGTGAGACATGAATATATGTATTTGTATTTAAAAATATTTTTCGTTTAACACGTATAACCAGGTAAACCAGGTTATGGTACTGGCCACATCAGATTTTTTTCTTTGTTCGAATATAATTGTAACATTGAGAAATGCTGCGAAATATAGAGAGACGCAATTCAACTTAGCCAAGACGTAAAGAGATGAGTTTTAGTAAAGTCAGCAAAAATCACTTAGGAAGTCTCTTGCCGAAGCGGGATGCGTTAGTGTGCTATTATGCTGCTCCAGGTGAGGATGAACTCGCTTATGCTGAGAACAAGTAAACAATTATTCGTACAAAATACCGGTTGTCAGCAGAAAATGTGCGCTTTGTCGCACGTTGCAAATAAATTGCCGCTTTGTAGCCCACAGTTGCCGGACGCGCAGATTATATTCGAATCTTCCTTGTTACATAATACAGAAAGTTCTTTGTAAAAGATTACATTTCTTGTACCTTACCTTAAGGCAGTTATAACACAAACATACTGCCAACTGCACTTGACACTGACACCTTTCAATCAAAATTTTCTTTATATAGCAACTGTTTCCAGAGTTATAGCATAGATGGCTAATATGTGATATTTAATTTCTTTATAATTTTTTGACTCTATATCAATTTAATATGAGGTAATAAAATGCATTCAAATCGTATAGAGAATAAAATATTCTTTAATATTTATAATAACATTAAATGTGAAAAAATGATATTTAACATCGTTTTTTCAAGAAAAACTGCTAAATCTTCAAATGAGGGTACTTCCGGTTGCCCAATTATAACCAAAATCTAATCAGCTCTTCACATGGATGTAAGGAAGAGGAATACGACAGAATTTTAATTTTTGGAATTGTAGTATTTGAGTTATCGCATTAGAAAATTTTGTCACACACAGACACACACACGTACACACGCATACACACACATACACACACATACACACACATACACACACATACACACCCACACCCACACCCACACCCACACCCACACCCACACCCACACCCACACACACACACAACACACACCCACACCCACACCCACACCCAGACACCCACATCCACACACCCACAGACCCACACACCCACACCCACACCCCCACCCTGGAGAAGAATAGAATTGTACGAAATATTCAGGTATAAAATTTTTGCATGAACCCATTTAAATACTGAGCTGGAAAAGCACAGAAATACATTACTTTGTCTGGTTGAAAATAGATGGCCGACTAGGGTAACTGAATATCAAAACAGGGATGCGTTTAAAATATTTTAAACATTTTTCGTTTATGTTTTGGTTTGGCAATTCTATGAAATAGGATTATTTTTAATTTCCTCTAACAGTAATTCCGACTCGAGGGTTGCTTACACCTGAGACGAACGAACTAGAATTTGCGGTATTAAATTACATCCGTGAATCCTGTTGCTAAGGTCATTTTAAATGCCTCCTGGTATTGAGTACAATTCTAATCTTCTGTAACGGAATACACAAGGGTCAGTTTCCTTTCAAATCAAATATAAGAACATGTTTTCAAAATAAACCACATCTATAAAATAATCTAAACGTCAACTTTCATTCGCTAGTCATACCATATCTCGTTTCCACCAACAAAAATTAAGAAAGATACCTCTTTGGGTCATCGTGGAAGTGAAGAACTGAAGCTCCCTCCTAGGAACGAAGAGTCCCTATTCTAAGATAGCACGGTAACACGGTTCAGTGTTGTCTAATGTTGTCTTCCTAATCAATTGATCCAATAGTCTATGTCTTTACTTTGGATTGGTGTCATATGCATATGCATATTTATTTTTTTTGGTTGCTATGGATTTGTATTTACTTTAACATGTTTTTTCCTTTTATTCATTCATACTACATATTTTATTGTTACTTTATCGGTGAGATTTCATTGGCTAAAATGTTTTTTAAGAAGATTTTGGAAAATATATCACCATATTTCTGAATATGGCAGTTTATTTTACTTATGTTTCGGTAATAATGTGTATTAAGCACAGATGGCGTTTACCAGATATCACTTCACCACAAGCACGTGTTCAGAGCTATACTAGTATTAGTTAATATAACATATTTGATATTTGTTATTTTGTCCCATAAATGTTTTATTTACTTCTGGATGGGACAAACAAGCACGTTAATACTTGTTTTTTGGGTTGAAGCAGCAGGGGCTGCCTCTTGTCGACTGCACCGTTGTGCAAACCTGCAACTCATCGCCGGAGTTGGCGCCGAGGGCAGAACGCCCGTCGCTCGGTAAATAAAGCCATCCAGTCCCTTGTTTTAAGGTTTGAATCTTAAGTGAAGATGTCAAATAGAGTAAATACTTCACTATTGTAATTCTCTGACTTGAGCAAATAAACATGGGAAACTTAACACAGCTAAATAGCGACATAGCAGTTTCAATACGCTAAACTTGTTTTCCTTCATAGAAATTCGTTTGAAATGATAACGAAACACCTGCTACCTACACTAAAATTAGGGAAAGGCATGACGATGCAAAATCATAATTAGAACTTAATTTTGTTTCATTTTGAATTTTATAGTAGTTTCCTATTACATATTAATGATAAACTTTGTGAAAAATTCAACAATCGTACCGTACCATATAAGAAAATAGTGCAATAAAATAAATAAATTATAATATTTAAAATATTGTGGAAGCAATAAGCTAAGCACTTGCTCGTCCTTTATACCAAACAACAAGAACAATAAATAAATTAGAAAGAGTAAAAGTGGTGTGTTATTTCAAGAATAGCAAAGTTCGAATAATGAATTGTATGCATTTGTATTTAGTAATTCTTATTTGTTAAAAAGAAGTGTACATATTTTTATGAAAATATGAACAGTTCACTTTATTTAACAGATCTCTTGATAAATATTCCCGTATTGCATAGATAAATACAAAGGCATTTTACTGAATATTTAAATGAAATATTATATTACCTACGTTTTAAATCAAGAAACCCGAAAAGTTCAATTTTACTGGATGAAATTCCTTTGAATTTAGTAAAATATTTTGCGGACGTATTGCGTACGCTATTATAGGTATATCTGCTACCATTTACTAAAATATTACTGAATTAAAAGTGAAAACAGTTACTCAAGCTTGTTTAAGGTGCTTTCACAAATGAAAATTATGTTTACATTTATGGTTTATACTTTAGATTTAAAGACTTAGGCCGCATATTATGGAATGACTCCATTCACATTTCAGAATTTAGAGTCTCTAAATTCAAATCATAAAGCCAAACATTGCAAGGTCCAAACTTTAGGTTTATGATTTAGTTTGACGTACAAACTTCACCAATGAGAACGAATCTGAAACGATATAGATATATACAATACACCCATCTTTATTTAGTATCCACTTGGTGGATTCGGCTTTTTAAACAAATGCGAAAAGAATATGGATACTATCATAACTTAATTACTGAAATGTAATGTAACCAATAATGCCAAGCAAGGAGGAACGCCAAGCGAATGACAGTTTCACGGCGCACAGGTGTCTTATTGAGTACTGCTCTACCCATATTTTAATCTTGTTTTTGAAGCGTTTAATGATTTTATTAAATTGTCATTTATTTAACAATCCCACGTTTCGGTTCCTAATAAACCATCATCAGGCCTATGTTAATATATAGTTGGAAAAACTAACGAAAATATATTAAGAAAATAAATATACCCAATTGTTAGTTTTTCCAATTATATATTAACATAGTCCTGATGATGGTTTATTATAGGAACCGAAACGCCGGACTGTTAAATAAATGACAATCTAATAAAATCATTTTACCAGGACTGCATTACCAATTTTTTTCCCCAACAATGTAATAATATAATAATAAAAAATCTGAAGTGGCCAGTACATTACTTTCCGTCAGTTCCATATATTTTGTACAAATACCATATACAGAAAGTTTTTTGCACAAGATTCCATATTTCAAGTACATTACCTTCTGTCAGTTCTATGTATTTTGTACAAATTCCATACAGAGTTTCATGTAACTAAGAGATTATATATTTCCAGTAAAATTACAAAACAAACATGTCAATTGCACTTGACAGTGACATCTGTCAATCAGCATTTTCTTAATATAGTAGCGGTTTCCACGGTTATAGCATAGCTAGCTGCTTTATGAAATTTAATTTATAATTTTTTAACTCTATATCCATTGAATATGAAGTATAAAATATTCTTTAATATTTATAATAACAGTAAATATGGAAAAATGAGAATATGAATATAATTTTTTTAATACCTAAAGTTGACGGAAGGTAATAAATGTATATATATGTATTTTTGATTTGCAATGATTTAAATCAATTGGACATTATTTTTCAAAATTGAAGTTTATTTAGTTAAGATGTAAAGAATAACTCATAATTATAGTATTGAATGCTATAAAGCGTGAAAAATGACAGGTAATAATTTTTTTCGTATTTGTTTACCATTTTAATTGTAACCTATTATTTTACTTTACGCACTTCTGTGAATGAAATATGAGAAACTGTTTACAAAATGGAAAAAATAAAAATTATATACGTATATGGGTATTTGAAAATGTTTAAAAAATGTAACAAAACTAAAACGGCTCAAATATTACTATAAACTGTTTACAATATGGAAAAAAAGAAAAATTATATACCTAATACGTATATGGGTATTTGAAGATGTTTAAAAAATGTAACAAAACTAAAACGGCTCAAATATTACTATAATTAATATCTAGCATATCAAAATTTTGATGGTAAATTTTAATAACTCATTTGACATTTTGTTTTGATATGCTATTATCCACTTAACAAAGAGTTTAAATTTAACCGCAAGTAAAGCAGCTGGTCATAAATGATATTCCTATTATAGTAACATTGGAGAACAAAAAGCATTATTCCTAAATAAAAATACTAAGCAGTTAAATTAATAAATAAAAGTTCTATGTATAGAATCACAACTTATTAATGACTTCAAAGAAACTATAATTATCATTAATTAATATCAAATTACTGTACATTCTACGAATCCCCAATCTAACCAAAACTAACATAAAAAACTCTTCCAACAACCCTACTATAAAATCAAGTTACCCATGACAATAAAAAACAATGAAACAATTGACAGGATGGTGACATTAAAGGCTAATAGGCGATTTCTAGGAAGCTCCTCCTGATTAACTAACAAAACACGGTCAGAAACAAAAGCGGCCCACAGGATAGCGCCAATCATATTGTGTTACGTTGCTTTGGGGCCGGCGACCGGACAGACGCGAACGGAGCTGTCAATCAAAATGGAGGAGAAGGACTCATTCAAAATTTATTCACGCAAATAAGAAATAATTAATGAAAATATTAAAAATAACTGATTTTTTACAGTTACTTGATTGAAACTGGAGAACAAAAAGTAAAATAGGTCAATTAAGAATCAGTCTAAATTAATTAATGAGAGTAAATAATTAGTTTAAAAAAATGAGTTATAGAATATTTTTCTGTTTGTCAATTATATGTATACCTACATCATTAACTCCAGAGTGTAGTGACAACTATTGACAAATAAAGTATCAATGTGAGGATTATTCATTATTATTATTTTTGTTATGATGTTCAGAACAGATTAAAGTTTTTCATTAGTGCGAATTGCATACAATGAAATGGAGTTCGGAAAAGGCGAGGTATGTGACCTTGTAGCGAATGTATATGTATAAAGTCGTAAAATATAGATATGACTATAATTTGGACATGTTTATTAAGTAAATAGAAAATTGAATAATGTCTTTAAGCAAACAACTAGTTGGGGTAGTAACGTAGCGATTTATTTGATTCGGACCGTTTATAACCTTGATGAAATTTAGAAAAAAAATTAATATATTATTAATATAAAGTTAAAATTAGGTAACACCCGTATTTGTTAAAATTCGTTAGATAGGTAGGTACAGAGCTATTTCCTTCGCACTCTTTGCTTGTACTAAAAGTGTCGTCACAAAAGTTTCAAATGCCGTTTTTTTTTAAAATTATTTACAAGGAATATACATAATAAGATAATAGGCTACTTGCGTTGTACTGAAAATCTGATATCTATCACTAAATAGCTAAAGTAAAGTTGAAAACGTATGTAAAAATATAAATTTTATTTTAAAAAAATTATATGTTTTTTAATAAATTAAGAAAGAAGATTTTCTTTGACGTCATTATTTTGAACTGGAGAAAGGGGTGCATATTTAAGAATGTAACCTGTAGGTGGCGAGCGAGTGCAAGTTTTTATTTGATTTTGACATTAATTCATTTTTCTGTCACTGTCTTTCTTCTTTATTATTTACAATTTGCGTGGTTAATGTTAGTTTTATTACGTATTTCGATTTGTTAAGCAGGATTTTGAAGGATTTTAACTTAGGTTATACTCGTACACGATTAAAATGACAAACGAAAATATTAACCTCCAAACCATTATTCAAACGTCAAACAGATGATCTGTCATGTTTAATTACCCGCACATGCCGTTGCTATTGGACGTACCGATATTGCTTTATGGCCATTCATTGGTTTGGCGTAATTCTACGTCATATATGGCGGTAATTTAAATATTAAAATTTCATTATTTTTTTTAATTAATGAAAATTTTGCCAAAAGAAAAAATATGGGTAGCAAGTTTTTATCGTCTCTTCAAAAATATTAAATAAAAAAATGGCACGCAAGTAGCCCATTAAACAAATAACTAATGCCAAATATTTCGAATTTTAAATGGCGCAAAAGTGACCCCTGTGGTGCACTCTCCACGCCAGCAATGAGTGCCCGTGAGGTGGCGCCTTGTAAACGTCCGCACGGTACAAACATGTCATCATTACAGAATTCTGTGTACAAGGCAAGTTGGCAAACCCAGCAATGAGTAATGTGCCGGGATGATATATTTATTCTTTTTATTTAGGTATTTAAAAATAATTTTCAAACTATTTGACATAAACGATAAAGAAGTTTACAGAACATTATGGCATGTAGGTAATTATCATAAAACACTTTAGTTGCCGTCACATAAGTATGGACTGGAAACTTCTACACTGTTGCCAATTCATAAGTATGGACTGGAGATTTCTACACTGCCAATTCATGTTGTAAATACTGAGGTTTGAAGAAGCGGTAACACCGCAGGGCAAGGGACATGCTTATTTGACCAAGACTATTGAGAACTGATATGTCCGATGGCGGCAGCATCATCGGACCAATCAGCTGTTTCTGAATTGGTACTCGCAGTGTTGTGACAAATGAAAACCAACAACGAGAGCAATTTTTCTATTGAAATGAAGGTCGGTATAACCGTATAACAGAACATTATAATGTATTTGAAATTTTTATAATAATCGAAATTATTTATTGATTGCGCGAGAGCGATTTATATGCGCTGCGCTAAGCACATAATATTATGTGGTGTTAAAAAGTAATATTTGCATCACTGCGAAGCCACATAAAATCAAAGTACAATTAAAGGGTTATTCAGAAAAGCCGAATAAAGTGCACAATGTAAACATATTTCAGCAGTTCTATTTTATTGTGGCAGGTAATACAATTTTTTTATTTTAGATATTATTTAAAAGAACGATCAAGGTAAATTTTACTATTTAGTATGTATTTTCTGATTGTAGCTCTTTGGAATACAATTTAATTTAGGATATAGTCACAAAATCCAAACTTTCAATATTTTTCTCATTAGGAAATATGTAATCATCGGATTTAAAACGACGAGAACAAACTTTAATGTTTTTTGTCATTACCTTTGCACTAAAAATAGCATATTTCTATGCTTTTTATTGTTCCATGCACATTTGAACATCTCTTCTAGAAGTAATTTTAACAGTATTTTGGCCATGTTTAGGAAAATTATATAATCCAATGCCTGTACGAATTATTCCCATTTTTAAATCACAACAAACGACCAAAGCACATGTAGTTTAGAACACAACATAAACAGTCCTAATTCGGAAAATTCTTATTTTCCCCACAAGGTGTAATGTCGCAGCTTGTCAGTTGTCAATAGAATAATATGATTGAGCTATATAAGCTGGAAAAATAAATATTCCAACTCAAGAAAAAATGAAAACTAAACCATAATCCGTACTGAATGACGATTTATGCATTTGAAATATATACAACTTTACTAGATGTCATCTCAGGGACACTGCTTATGTAGTAGAAGTTTATTTAAACGAAATAAATATGTTTAGTTTCAATTAAATTCAAATTCGGCAAAATCTCAATAAATGTATTCATTTAGTTGATCACGTACCTCAATATTACTACTGAATCCCGGCAGATAAACTAAATCTAATCTATTGATATTTAATATTATGGTGTAAAAGTTTTTGATAAATAAATAAATAAAATAAATATATCATCACGACGTATTACCCATTGCTAGGTGCGCCATTCTGCTTTGTACACAGAATTCGGTAATGATGATATATTTGTACCGTGCGGGCGTTTACCAGGCGTCACGTCACGGGCACTCATTGCTGGCGTGGAGAGTGCACCACAGGGGTCAATTTTGTGCCATTTTGAAATATTTGGCGTCGGTCAGGATCGAACCGGGTTACCCAGATTCGCGACCAGACACTCAGGCACGCGGCCTGATAATATGAAATATGCTGTTATTGAATTATGAAATAATAAGTTTCCAATATTCATCATCCAGTATAGTCACAATGTGTGAAATAAGAGACGAGTGAACATCTGCGCACTGAAAGCCAGCGGTGTTTTTGCTAGATTTGTCGATATTCTGGCTAAACAACCATCCCACATCCAAACTCTCAAATTTATCGTTTTTGCTTTGGATACGAGATCGGAATAGTTTTTGTTCAGCTGTAGTCGCTACATTGACAATAGAGCTCCATACGTGCGCGCGAAATTCACCAGCAAGAAATGAAATGAAAGGTAAGATAGGATTATAAACACGCACAGGTAATGCAGTGCAAATTGGTGGAATTTGTAATGGGAACATGATTCGTGCATTCCTGCTCGAACATGGATGGGTATCTTTCTCAGAAAATAAGAATACCATAATGTTTTACGTTTTCACGCTAAACATACCATATCAACAATTTTTTTTATGTTTATATTTACGCTAAATCTTATTTTAATATGTGTGGTACTTGCTTTACTCCCAGAAAAAGTAGATTTATAATTTTTGCTGTATAATGATAACAAAATAAAATTTATATTTATGAGAGGTAACTAAAAAGTACTAAGTCCCTAAATATATATCAGCTCAACAGGCCTTGTAGGCCCTGGGCTTGTTTAATTGTCTCTCTCCAATCTTCTCTGTTGCTCGTTTTTGTTCTCCATTTCTTTACTCCCATCATCCTTGAATCTTTTTCGACTTCCTCCAACCATCTATTTTTTGGTCTGCCCTTTTTCTTTTTTTCTCCTGTTTTCAATTTATGTTGATATTTATTATTCTTATATCTTCTAGTCTATGTACGTGTCCTAATCATCTTATTCTTTGCATTTTAATATGTATTGTAATGTCAGGTTCGTCGTAGGCTTCTTCCACTTCTTCATCTGTTCTGTTTCTCCAGTACTCCCCTTTTTTGATACCTCCGTATTATTCGCATTAGTTTCCGTTCTACTACTTTATTTCTCTTCGTGAGCATTTCTTTTATTTCTTCTTTCATTTCGCTTTTATTGATGATTTTAGCTCCCAAATATGTGAAACTATCCACCTTTTTATTTTATTTTTCAATATGAATGTTGCTAACTTCACGCTCGAAAAAGTAAAACGTGAACTTATTTAATATAAACCTCGATATAAACAATAGCATAATATTTTCATTGGTACTAATTAGTACTATTTCGATAATAAATTTAATAAAACAATCTGGTGTGGCCCACACAATACCTCCCGCCATTTATAGCCCGAGTCACAAAAAGATTAAGTTATTCCTTATTTTTGGATTAGCGAATTTTACTCTAATTTTGGCAGTTTATTTCTTAAAATATAGTCTAATCTAATTCATGTAACTACCTTTTTTTAAACTCCTCAACAGGATTAAATCCCAATTACAGAGTGGATTCACATTCACACACATCTAGGCCTTAGTGGGATTCGTACCCAGAGCTCAGAGGACACTCATGACATGAGGCGTTGGAGCGTTGCTCTAACCGCATTGAGCCACCGGATATATTAATGCAAATCTATAGAAAATTTAATAATCTTTAATTTTTATAATAACATTAGTCTCGAAAAAATAACATTTAAAGGTAATTTTCGAAGAAAAACTATTTTGAGCTTCTAGTAAAGTGCCATTTCCGGTTATCCGATTTTCAACAAAATCTAATGGGCTCTTTCCAATACAGAAAAAGTTCGAAATACAAGGTTTCAAAATTTTCTGAATGATAGTATTTGAGTTAGAGTGGAGGATCCACACATACATACACACATACAGACATACACACATACACACGTACACACATACACACGTACACACGTACACACGTACATACATACACACATACACACAGACATCATCGTGAAAATGTTAAAATTGGATTCTAGGGACCTTAAAACGTGGTCATTTACCAAAATCTCGATATGCGATGTTTAGCACGATCCCTATACCTCCCTTACCAAGGGTAGCGGGAGGTAAAAAAAATGGGTATCTAAAGGTACCAATTGGGTACTAATTCTTCCTATAATTCTTTTAAATATAATTCTTGTGTTGGTACCGTGAAATTGGCACCAAAATAATTAAACAATGAATAACTCCTACGCAGAGTAAGAAACAAAAGTTTTTTGTGGGTAATAATTGGTACCAATCATAATATTAATTTGAAAATTAGTACCCTATAATACCTTAGTGCCAAATTCACACACCTTGTTTTTTCTCCAAATTTAAGTTTCGAAATTAAATTATTTGGCTAAGACGAAATCCTTTTTTATAACGGGTAGTAAATAGTTTTGTAATACGTAACGCAATTGATTTTAAATTTGAACACATAACGGCTTTTGAAAAACATAAAACAAAAATATATTGTTTTTTATAAATATGTGAATGTCGTGAAGAATTTTTGTACATAACTGCTGTCAAGGAGTGCGCTCCTTGACTGTTGTAGACATTTATTGATTATATTTCGAATATTTATTTGGTCAACTGTGCTATACAAAAATAAAACATGAATTGTGGCATAAACCAATATGGCCTATCATGATTGTATCTTGTAAAAGCTAAATTATAATATCACAACAGGCCTTGGAGTCATCGCTTTCTGAGACGTGCCGAACATGGGATCACGATATTCTCAACAGCAAACTGACAGCTGGGTAAATGCAAGCCATTCAGCTCGCCACTCACGGTTAAAATACAGCAATTAGTCGGGGATATGCATCTCCCACAACACAGGAATGTTAATGCTACCGTAACAGTATTTCTCAAACACAGGAAAAATAGCTATCGACTAATTAAGCGTGCATTACACCACGCAATATAAAAGTATAAATACAAGTTAAAGGACATTTTTTGGCAATATACATGTCTAGTTTAAGAGTATCTTTTCACCTCCCGCTACCCTTGGTAAGGGAGGTATAGGGATCGTGCTAAAAATCGCATATAGAGATTTTGCTAAATGACCACGTTTTAAGGTCCCTAGAATCCAATTTTAACATTTTCACGATTATGTCTGTGTGTATGTATGTATGTGTGTATGTGTGTGTGGATCCTTTACTCTAACTCAAATACTATCATTCAGAAAATTTTGAAACCTTGTATTTCGAACTTTTTCTGTAATGGAAAGAGCTCATTAGATTTTGGTGTAAATCGGATAACCGGAAATGGCTCAAAATAGTTTTCTTCGAAAAATACCTTTAAATGTTATTTTTTCGAGATTAATGTTATTATAAAAATAAAAGATTATTAAATTTTCTACAGATTTGCGTTAATACTTTTTCTATATATTTTATGGATAAATTCATAAAATTATCTATAAATTTAATCCCGGAGCTACGCTTTAAACAAGCAAATCTCCTTGGTTACACAGTTCACATCTTAAATGTATGTAACTGACAGATAAATGTCACTGTCAAAGAACTAATCATTTCAAATTAGTAACAGTAACGTTTTAAAAAGAAAATAGTAAATAGAACCCTAGTTATATGGAATGGATCTCAATACAGTTTCCGCAATAACTAAATATCTAAGTATATATATTTAAATTAATAAAAATTAAATAGGGGGAAGTTTGGTGTTGGCTACATCAGATTTTTTTTTTATAATTCAAATATCTTCCAAATTGAAATACAACACAATCATAAAACCTTAAGAATAAAAAATTTCTATTATTTTTACCTCCACTTCCTACAATAACTAATCAAGCAGTGTTTCAAAAAATCTGAAAAAATTACAATATACCTAATATTCTTATATCATGAAGCAAAAATATACTTGTTTCGTAATTATATCTACAGCCAGTTTTAAATTAAAGACCAAAATATGCACGTGTAAAATAATAGTTAATAAGATATTTCTCAATCAAAATGACCTCCCAACAAACTGTGAAATATTTGTTACTCTAGTCTTAAAATACCTTGTATAATGAGTGAAATTTGGCACATTAAATTTATAGATATTATGATCGTTTCAGATTGGTTTCACATAATAATCGCAAATAAATAATGAAAATTTAATTTATCTTTTATAATTCATATAAGGAATAATTATATTTTTAAATAATGGACCTAAGCGTTAAATAGATGTTAAGGAGGTTCGAGCGAAACTAATGAGTCAAAATAGCATTTATATTTTTTTGGTCTTTTGATATCTAAAATAATTGCTAAAACTTATAATTTTAATTAATAAAAGTATATTGAGCTTGTAAATACATAATTAATTTGTATTTAGTAAAAGAAAATACTGAAATAACTTCGATATTTTAAACATATGTGCTCGAAGAAAGTTATATGGCAACAGCGCGTCTTGTTCTTTGAGCTTACTTACATTTATTTACTTATTGTAAAATTATTATATTAAATTTATCTTCCAATTTCAGTAATCAAAGTTTTTCATAACATGAAAAAATAATTTTAAAATAACAAAAATTATAAAATTTTGAACCATAAAGTTGGCAATTAATTTTTCACGATGTGATTCGCTCGAACCTCCTTAATACTCGAAATGAAGGTCAGCAAGGAATTTTCTGGACTGGATTCATTAAATAAGAACAATAACTTTCTGAAGAGCAGTTATTTATCTATGGTAAAAAGTAGATCGTTAAACTACTAAACATTTTGAGAATTAAAAGTAGGCGTAGCTATATTTATTGCAGAGAATGTAAATAATTATTAAATATCCAGTTTGTTAATGAAAGCCATTAATGGTTGAGATCATTAATCGCCAATTAATACCCGTGTTAGTTACAATATTTTATGTCTGCTCGCTCAGAAAGTGACCTTTTTCTTGTCTATTTTGCGTGCGCAAAGTGGTTCATTTCTTAACAGTTCGACAGACTGTGCGCAAAGTAAAATAACCGTGTGCCAAATCCAGTGCGCAAAGTGCGATTTTGAGCACGGCTCTTTTACTTTTCACACAAGTGCACAAAGTGTGATTTTACACATGGCTCTTTTACTTTGCGCACAGGCCGTTCGCAGAGTTAAGAAATGATCCACACGCAAAACAGGCACTCAAACGGTCACTTTTTGGGCAAGCTGGACAAAAAATATTGTGTTTACCACGAATGCATAATGACATTGCCGCTCTCGCATCATTGAAACTTCATGGTCGTGCGACAATGTAGCATTTTGCACCCTTAGTACACAAATAACTATTTTGGTTGACCATATCTTATGAATTTGAAGAAAATCTAATTTTACTTCATGACAAAAATTATGAGGTTAGTAACGTTTGACTCATAAGGTTTGACAATTGTTCAGCAATGTTACGTGGTATCTATGTTCACTAAAATCGTTTATTAATAAAAAAATCATACATTAATAGGGGTTATTAATGAACGATTTTCTATACATTTTATATACTTTTATTAAATAATATTCGATTAGAGAAAAAATATTCTATTAAAACCTTTTCAAAATGTATATTTGGTGCACTTGGTTATGTTGTTATAACTATAAAAAATTCAACTACACAAGGGTGTAAATTTTGTCAAAATAAAATAGTAATAATTACACACACTTGTATGTACACAAATGTAAGTAAAATCAACAAACTATTTACATGAGTCTTGTATTGGCTGCACAGCTAGTTTCAGGTCTGGTAATTTACCTCCAACGAGTAGTAATGACGTTGTGATACTAACACACTACATCTCAATTAAATCCCCGCGCGCATAATTGATTTCACGGGCCACGGCTGTTTGGACAGCGCCATAATGCATTGTCTCACGGACATTACCTAACCAAGCCCGATACACGATACGAGTCAGAGTCAAGTCATCGACTCCGGCTATTCTGCTGGTCATCGCTGATGAGAAAATACACATCTCTCCAGCTGATATGATGAAATAGATACAGAAGATACAGTAAATATATAAATGTGGGTGATGATCAAACATAATGAACCAGAAGAGACAGAGAGTTCAGAACAGAATATAAGGATTGAATTTGTTTTTATATAGTTTGACTTTAATTTTATTGCCTTGTTTGAAAAAAAAAATTATTTTATTTTTGCACTTAGGCTGTATCCTAAACAAAATTGTAAGTATGTAACAAAACTGACAAAACATCAATTTTTGATGATTAATATAAAATTATACATAAGGATGGCAGCTTTCGTTGCAATTTTGTTCATTATCATTATTTACATACAGATTTCTGACTGACTGTAAGACATGCCCGGTTGTAGGTATGTTCAGACAGCGGATCATCAAAATGAACAAATTCGAATCAGTTTACTTGTTCTTAATAAGGTTTTACATTAAAACACGGGGACTTTAAGTTCATTGGACTTAAAGACTGGTTGACGTTCACACTAGATGTTTATATCGCTAGTGCCGTCATCTAATATTAAGTATTTATTCTTCAAGTTGGTATTCTAAAAGTTACCAATTTTAGAGTCATTTCTCATTTTTGGTCTTGTGTATTTGTACATCGTTATCAGAATTAACTGTCTCTGATGTGTTGTGAATTGCGATTACGGAAAAAAGAATAGCAGTTATTCCGTTCTTCTTCGTTTTAAATCTTAAGTTAATCTATATTTATAGCTCGTTTATCACTTAACATTAGTATACCTTCTTATGTTAATGATATTAATAGTTTTTCATATTTTTTTTTATGTTCACGCTCATTATTTATTCTTCTACACATTTCGAACTTACTTGTCATTCAACAAATATTGATATTTAATGAGCTTATTTTTGCAAATAACCTCGAAATCAACCAAACATTGACAATCACCGAAAATTTACAATTGTTAGCAGCGAATACCATGTTCTAATGTGAAAACCATATGTGACATTTAAATAATTCTTTTCAAAAAATCGCGTTGTATTTGTTCGTTTTGATAAACCGTTGATTGATCAAGGTATTGATGAACATTTCTGAAACCGGACATTACAGTTCTGTACAGAATATTACCATAAGTCCTGCATTTCTAGAAGGCTCAGTACTGTTCCATTCTATATGAGATGCAACTTAAAAATACTCGTAGTTGAACCCATGCGTGAATATCAAGGTGCAACATATTATCTCAAAACAATAACTCTTAATCTTACAAAGCAATATTACCCCTGTACTAAAATATGAAGCGAAAATTCAAATAAATTCTTCCTGTACTAAAACTATTAATATTTTAAAAATTCCACACGACACGCATATTTCCCATCTTAAAAAAAATATTGAAATATATTAATACTAGACTTTAATTTTGGGGGTAAAACCAAAATTCAGTAGCATTTCTCATTCAAGAAGTATGTTTTTAAAATGTCTGTTAATATCGGAAGTATGCTTGTCGTGCGTTGATTTTTATCTTCCATCACCTTAAGGTAAGGAAGGTACTGTCTTTGGTCTAAGCACGTTTTAGAGTCCCTAGAATACGATTTTACTATTTTTACGATGATGTCTGTATGCGTGTATGAAACAAAACTTTCGTCTGCAATAACTCTAACACTACAATTTCAAAAATTATAATTCTTTAGTATTATTCTTCGTTACATCCATATGAAGAGCTGATTAGTTATTTGTTACAATTGGTCAACCGGAAGTACCCTCATTTGAAGATTTTAACAGTTTTTCTTAAAAAAAAACTATGCTAAATATCATTTTTTCACATTTAATGTTATTACCTATAAATATTAAAAAATATTTTATTCTCTATACGATATAACTGCATTTTATACTTCATATTAAATAGATATAAAAAGAAATTAAATTTCATAAAGTATTACAAAAATTCTGATTGAAAGATGTCAGTGTCAAATGCAATTGACATTGGACATGTATGTTTGTCCTACAATTTACATAATATAAGATCTTTTACTAGAAACTATATGTATGGAATTTGTATAAAATACTGCCGGAAAATAATGTACAAGAAATAAAATCTTTTGCAAGGAACTTTATATATGACATTTATACAAAATACATAGAACTGAAGGAAGGTAATGTGCTGGCCACATCACATTTTTTAAAAATGTGAATGGTTCTATACTCTATCCGTTTTAACTATAGACTAGATGGCGTTTCGAGCGCGGCCGTTTTTACATGTATTAAATAAAGAATTCAAATTTTGGCGCCATTCCTAGATTTTAAAAATTCTTTCTAATTGACATTTTTTCAGTAATTATGTCTTGTACGTACATGTGTTAATCTATTTTGTGTTCTTATGCATATACTTACTTATAATCTCCGTACCTTTCTCTACATATCGGCGAAAGGGGCATGCATAAATAAAAACTACATTATTCAAATAAATTTCAAAGAAAACAACGTAAAATAAAAATACAATTCACCTTTGAAATATAAATATTTACACTCTAAAATACATACATTATATGTATAAACTATATACACCGTTAAATATGAAGAAAATAATGTTCTAACAAATTTCTTTGTTCCTGGGGTGATCCGAATGACCCTTTTTCCTCATGTTCTTTTAAGCTTTCCAAATATTACATCGTCCTATGTCCAGTTCTGATGCCATAATTTGGACATTTCCTAATTTGGAATATGCATTCGTGGCACGATATGTCCAGTATAAATTATCCGCCACTTTTTTTGCCCACTTCGGAGGGCCTTTCCTTTTGGCTATTTTAAAACATTCGCACAGCCATAATATTAACGAAGAGAACAGTAACAAAACTAACGAACTACTAATTAAAAACTAAGAAAACGCGCACAATGAAAACTATGTAATATGAAATATAACGACAAAACACCATGAAAACTATATAAACAAAAAAAAATAAACAAACAGAACTGAACAGAAATTGATAATATGTAATAAATCGTGTACTATTAACTTTGTTGACATTTATATATTTTATGTCAGACGGCAAAATAATTGATACAGTTGTCAAGCAAATTTAAATTTCGCGTCAATTATTTTACTGTGTAAACTCGGTTCACGTTTGAACCAATCAGAGAGCTAGAATCTTAAGCCCTATCTCACCCAACGCTCTATAGTTAAAACGGATAGAGTATAGTACAGGAATGATTTATTTGAATTTTCGCTTTATATTTTAATTTTAAGGGGTAACCTTTCGTCTTAAGTGAAAGACATTAGGAGGAATAAAGTTTTATAACATAATCAATGACTGCTCATCCTCGTATGCTCTTGTATGTTTAGTACAGCAGAATTTTCCTAGGTGTGTTGATTTGCTTCTAATCGAATTCGTAATAATGATATATCTTAAAAGCGATTACCAGCCGTCGGTCACGTCACGGGCTTTTATAGCTGTGTCGTAGAGGAAACACCATAGGAATTTGAAAATAATTGTCAAGTTAGAAGTATGACAATGGTAAAATTATTTTTAAAAATTCACCAATAATTGCGCTCTTAATGCACTTATACTCGTATACATCACAATAATTTTTATTTGTACTCTTACATTTTATATCATAACCAGATTGTAAAATTCGCCTCTTTATAAAGTTCTAATCATTTTCTATATTAATATTTGGACAAAAACCCTAACCTAATCAAACATATAAAATTTATGTCCGCAAAAAGTTGAGATCAGGTTATATTCCTGTATATTTAAAGAAATTTGTAAGTCCAAAACTCATCATTTTACAATTAATTGGGGTGCTTTTAAGCTCATAGAGAGCGTAATTACTGGCATTATTTATTTATAAAATTTAAATGGTGCGGTACAACTTTACTTACATAATAAAAGCAAATTGCCGCATCGAGAAATGTGTAATAAGCCGTAATGATGTATTTATATAAAATTTTCATGTTAAATTGCATTTGAAGTGACGTCTGATTTAAAACTATCGGTATTTAGTGAGTTAGGTACCCGAAAGATCGCCATAAAATATTTATATTTTAAAGTGAGACAGATAACTATTAAATTTTAACAATTTAGAGTACAGATAATTTTAATTTGATTCTTATATCTCTCTTGCAAGAGGTAAAATATCATGTATTTCTAAAAGATTTTTTTTATTGTTTATCATCATCTCCAGTAGATTAGTTTTAATTAATATATTTCTAAATATGGAGGAACTAATTACAGAAATGACTTGCTTAGTTCATAAACTGAAGTTATATGATCTATGCTAAATTGTGATAACAGTAATTGAACATATTTTCAAATGGGTATTTGTTTAACACTATGTAGTTGAAACTTCTGTACATATAACGATCTAATAGCTGTTCTAATACAAGTTTCCCTCACCCCTTCTCATATTTACGTAACTATTGTATCCATTTCTCACTGCATCCACGTACCAAATGTCCACTTTCTTTTGTGAAAACACGTTCGTCAATGCGCGATCCAATGGATCGCAGTGACACCTGACAAAATAAATGACAGCTGAAAGAGTTGCTCTACAAATTGGGTCCATCGCGGATGCTGCAGCTCCAACCACTCCAAACTGGTTTTTATCATAACGAAATTAATTTTCAAGTGCGACCAGAACATCGTCATTATCAAATTCATGTGGATTTTTATTTTATTTTCTAGTCTTTTATTTCGCTTTCCAGTTCTCTGTTTGTTAGGCGACATCTGACAGTCTGAAGTGAAGTGCGCTCGAGAGGACGAGAAGCAATGGAGGCTGCAGTTGTTACACCAGGAGAATCGTTTGCTATTTAAATGAGGTTGCTCAATATGTTTGTTTAGATATTGTTTCATGTTAATTGCTTTTGTTAGTTTAATTGATGATTGTTATTGACGATGACAGTTATTAATTTTATTTTAAACTGCTATACGAGTACATGTAACACACTTAACAAAGTTTAATTTTAATATGTTCTGGTTTCATTTTACTGTTAGCAGAGTTTTTTTTACATATGTACATAAGGTTATATTTTTCAACAGATGATAATATATTTTACCCATTATTGGGAATCCGTTTTTTACCTCTCGCTAAGAGAGGTATTGAATTCATGCTAAAAATCGCATATCCAGATTTTAGTGAATAAGCACGTTTTAAGGTCCCTAGAATCCGATTATAACATTTTTACGATGATGTCCGTATGTGTGTGTGTGAATGTGTGGATGTTGGATCCACGATTTCTCAAATATTACAAGACTTAAGACATTTTTAACTACGGATTCCACAATCTAACAATAATGGGAAGAGTTGATTAAGTTTTGGTAACAATTGGACAACCGGAAGTAGTAGTTACAAGAAAAAAATCATCTAAATATTATTTATCGAAAATTTATGTAAATACTTATATTAAAGAACGTTAAATTCTTTATTCGATAAATATAAATTCATTATTAATATCTTCTATAGATTTAGAGATAAAGAAATGCATATAAAATAATTTGATGTAAAAATTCTGAGATTAAACCTTCAAGGCAAGAAATTCAAATGTTTGTAATTGACACATAAATGTCACTGTCAAAAATATTTGTATGCCACTGTCAAAAATATTTGTATGCCACTGTCAAAAATATTTGTACATTATTATGAAGAATATGAAAATAAAAAAGTCAACAACGCAAAAGAATATACGTAAAAAAGAATATAACAGGAATTTGCGAAAAAATGACGATTATAAAGAAAAAGAAAAGGAAAGTAGAAAAAAAATTCAGGATATTGAATATAAAGAAAATGTATGTATTGTACATAATTTATATTAAAATATTCCATAGATTTTGCAAATATGAGAATTATTTTGTAGTGAGCCTTTGTATTTAAAAATATTTTTCGTTTTATGCGTACAACCAGATAAAAATCTGGCCACATCAGATTTTTTAACTCTCCATTGAATATGAAGTATAACATGTAATCAAATCGTATAGAGAATAAAATATTTTTTAATATTTATAATAGTAATTATGGAAAATGATATTTAACAGTGTTTTTTCAAGAAAAACTGTTAAAATCTTAAAATTAGGGTGCAATCAAAGCTGACTCAGAAAAAGTGGGAGAGAAGGAATCAGCAAAGAATTGAAAGAACTTGAAGAAAATCCACAGAAGATAACTGAAGATTGGAAATATTTTATTTTAATTTTAATTTAACGTATATCGTATGGCAACACATTTGTCACAAAAAAATTAAATGTACTATCATTTAGAAGTAATGATGTAAACATAATTTCTTGGGCGCGGGTGCATAGTTGTAATTGGTGCTTGCTGCAGCGGGGTCACCGACGTCGGTGCTACATTTGAAAAGATTGAGTAGGTCCAGAGGTGGAAGGCACTGTTGAAGATGGAATAGTAATGTTTTTTCCCTTTCCTGGATTGTCGGAAGGTACTACTGGACCAGCTGCGTCGCTATCACTGTGCTTGGGCCATTGTCACGAATGTAGTGACCAGGAGATCCCTCTCAAAATCCTTGAGGATTGTCTGGTGGCCGACTTGTGCTAGTTCATTTAGCGTTACCCAGGGTGCACCACGAGGAGGCGAACTAGCTCTACACCCAATACGAAGACGTTGCAGAACGTTATAAAATAATTTTATTTTTCGTTTCAAATTCAAAATATGCTAGACAGAAAAGTGAAAGGAAAAGAAGAAGAAAATAAGATAAAGATAAAACTCAGGGAAGATGCAAGAAAGCGGCTGTTAATAAACAAGAGCAAATATTAATTTACATTTGAACAGGTATGCGTAGAACTATTAAAAGCACAAGAACGATAGAATAACAGAAGAGTGTATACGTAACTACGATAGAGGAATATAGCTATTTTGAAGAGAAAAGAGAACCGCTGTTTGAAGTTGATCTTAAATTCTCTCATAAATCATAGATTCCTTGGTCACTATAAAATGTTCTGCTAATCAAAAATTACTGGATTTCAATCAAATTTTATTTCGGCCTCTAGTTGTTTCAACTTCAGCCCCTCATGGTGCACTCCCTAAAGAAGGCCCATGAGGAGTTGAAACTAAGTAGAAACCGAAATAAAATTATAAAATTTAAATGAAATCTAGTAATTCCTCACCTTTCCATTATCTCCAGACAAGGAAGCTTAGTCACAAATTAAAATTGTTCACAAAGCACTCATATGAAAAATACTCTAATTGTACATATGTAGCTCAGTATTTACACAACTCAAATACGATTAATGCTTTTACAAATAAATACATAATTTGTTACTAGTATATTTTGTATATGTTTTTAAAGCGTATCTCACTTAATAAACAATAAATATGAATGTTAAAAAAATACGTACTCAATTTCGATATCTAAACCGTCCTCCCCTTCATTAGCCCATTCCTCAATAGCATAATAGATCCGAAAACCCAAATAACAAAGAAGCGAACCAATAACAAATCGTTCGAAACTCATTATGATGCACAATATACGTGTACTCTTGTCAAGTATAATATGGCAAAATAGTATCGTTACTATAGTAACTGAATAATAATATTGTTACGGACAACAATTTAATAGTTGTTGCCGGGTTTCTAGTAAAATTTATATACCTATATTAATGAAGTTAGTACACGACAACAAATACTATTCGAATTCACTACACCTTGATGAATAAAGTTTTGTTGTTAAATTTGAGAATATATTTTAATGAATGTTTTACTATAAATATCTCACGGAAAAATATGATCTTAAGAAAATTCATTGCAAGAATATTCTAGTTAGGTGTTAGATTAGTTGTTAGTTTTACGTTAGGTTAATTCTTAACTGGTGACATGGTTAAAATACAACTGGTAAGCTGGGATCCCGTTAACGTTTATAATGTTATTTGTTGTAATTATTCTTTTGTTGTTGAGTAAAATTATGAAATGAAATGTATATTTGACTGTCCGGAAGAGTACTTAGCTTCAAAAATCAGTGGTGGTTCCTCCATTAGGTCATTTGTTCAATGACCTTCCAAATTTATCAAAGAAAAGATAAATTAAAAAATAAAAATAATAAAATATTTTGTATTTAAGTAATAATTTTTAATAAAGTCTATCCTATTAGCGTTGCTTACAAACGGCACCACTT